>JAJHZJ010000213.1:5833981-6278981 GCA_023548195.1 Bettongia penicillata ogilbyi
CCCCCACCACCAACAGGCCCAAACCCAGAGGAGTTTCTCTGGGTATACACAGTACCTTTGAGTTTCATTGTCTGGTCAATTTTCAATCATGTCTCATTCTTTATGACCCCATTTGGGGTTTTCTTGGCAAAGATATTGGAGTGATTTGCTATTTCTTTCTCTATATGTCCAGGAAAACTGAGGCAAACAGGATTTAAGTGATTTGCCCAGGGTCATACAGCTAGAAATGTCTGGATTTGAACTTAGGAAGATGAGTCTTCTTGACTCCAGGTCCAATACTCTGTCCACTGCACCACTTAGCTGCCACCATCTTTGAATTCTATTGCAATTATTTAATAGCCTGGACTCCTCCTTTTTTCCCCTCTTGTTTCTCCTCATTGTCCTCTTCCTTCTCTTATTCCTATTTCTCTTCCTCTCCTCCTGCCCCCTCCTCGCTCCATCCCTTATCTCCTCAGGACCCCCTGAAGCTACCGGCTGCTAAATGCTGCTCTCTCTTAGTTGTGACCAACTTCACGGATTAAAGCTACTCCTGCTTCTGGTCTCTTCTTGTCTGGTATTCACTCCCCTTCCAGACTCTCAGAGAAAAGGCCCTGCATAAATTCCTGGGCAGTTTGGGGTTTGTAAATTGGGTCCAGATGACTGGGGGGGAGGGACGGGCAAAAGGAGAGACAAAATGATTTGAAAGGGGAACATTGCAATGGTTTACAAAATAGGGAGAAACTTTATTGGGAAATTCTACGGGATGAAAGTCCCAGGTTACGGGGAAGTATAGTTATTTCTTTGTATAACTTAAGTTAAAACCTATTTTGTTTCACCTCAGGGAGAGAAAAAAACACAAACTCTCAAATTCATTTTCATGTTTACAAAGCACAGGAAAGAATGAGCAGTAAATAGTACTTAAGAAAGGATGGGCAAGTGTTATATAATATTAATCCTCCTCCCGCTTCCTGCCTCAGTTTTAACCTGAGAATCAAACTTGGAAAGAATAGCCTGTTTCCTTGGGGAAATGGAAATTGAAAGCTGTACCCAAAGGACTGGAAGTTGGAAGCATCCTGGAGATGCAGGGGAGAAGCAGCTGATGTTAACGGTAAACCACTCATTGAAGCCCCGGCTCCTTCCTGAAAGCTATGAAGTTTTCATTTTCCATGGTTCTTTTGCAATGATGCCCTTGGGAGGGGAAAGAAAGCTTCATTTCATCACAGACCTGAACTCAGGCATCCAGAAACCACTTGGAGGGCTACCCATTTCAAACTCACCTCTTTTAAAGGCATATTATATTTCCTGTGACTGCTTTTAAATCATCTCCCCAAGTGTGGAAGCCTGTAAAATTAGCAAAAGGGAAACAGTAAAACTAGAAAGTCTTAAAGAACTGTAGGTCTAGAATTAGAAAGGATCTTGGAGGCCATCTAGTCTTATGTCTTATTTTAGAGGAGGAAACTGAAGCAGAAAGGGTGCTTAATACTACTATGCCTGGCACATAGTAAGCACTATACCTGGCATATAGTACGCACTATACAAATGTTAATTACTGCTGTCATTACTGACTTGCCCAAAGTCACACAGCTTAGTAAACCCCAGAGGTCCTGTGATTTAGGAGCAGCTTGGTGGTACAGTAGAGAGATTCTACTACCACTACTACCACAGCTACTAGGTGGAGTAATGGATAGAACAGTGGTCCTTTAGTCAGGAGGAACTGAGTTCAAATCTGGCCTCAGATACTTTTGAGCTGTGTGGCCCTGGCCAGTTTGCCTCAGTTTCCTCATCTATAAAATGACCTAGAGGAAAAAAAAAATGGTGAACCACTCCAGTATCTTTGCCAAGAAAACTCCAACTAGGGTCACAAAGAGTTGAATATGATTGGAACAACTGAACAACCACCTGTGATTCTAAGACTAATGCTCTTTCCATTGGATCTCACTGCCTTGTCTGAAGTCTTTAACTTACCGAACCAATGGGATAGCACGAGGGAGAGCCTACCCAGCACAGTCTCCTGGTAATTAAAGGGTATCAATGACAAAAGATAGAATGTTTTCCTTCTAAGAGAGGATCTATTTCCTAGTTGACACCCGTTTCTATTTTTTAAAGTGACTTTGTGGTCTATGTAGTCTAAATATGTGTTTACAGTAGAACAGTTTATGTGCAGAAGGAAATGTAGTTATTTATTTAAATGTAGGATTCCGCTCTGGGATGGGAGAGGTTGAATAAGGGCAAGTTTTATTCATAGTATGATTTAGGTCTCACCTGGAGGTACAGGCTCCAAATCTAACTAAAGGGAAGGGGAGAGGTTACCTCATTTTCTTGGGTCTGGCTCCTGTTGTCACTTGTTAAATCATTTTTTAAGTCATGTTCAACTCTTCATGACCTCATTTGGGGTATTGGCAAAGATACTGGAGTGGTTTGCCATTTCTTGAGCTCATTTTACAGATAAAGAAACTGAGGTAAACAGGGTGAAGTGACTTGACAGTGTCACACAGCTAGTGTCTGAGGCCAGATTTGAACTGAGGAAAATGATCCAGCCTGGAGCTCTATCCACTGACTCACCTAGCTGCCCCTTTTTGTTGTCAGAGAAATTACAGTTATTATTTCAAGTGAAAAAAAGAAAAAAAACAACAGACATTTATCATTTGTAACAGAAGTAACACTGACACCTTTGTAGACCTCAGTTTCCCCATTTATATAATTAGAGGATTGGCTTACATGGCCTCTGGGACCCTGAGGGTCCTCCTAGTTTATAATCTGTAGTCCTATGGTCCTGAGTTCAATTTCCTGAACTTCAGTCACTTTCAGTATCTTAATCCATTGTCCTAAATGAAGTAACCATTCTGGACCTCAGTTTCCTCATCTGTAAACTGAGTTGGTCCTTTCCAGAACCCTCTAAACACTAGACTTGCATTCAGATGATGCCATTGTGAATTTTGGCTCTGCCATTTCCTAGCAGCGTGACCTTGTGCAAATGGCCTCCTTCTGAGCCTTATTTTTCTCATCTGCCAAATTAGGGGTTAGAGATGATCTCTAAACTCCTTTCCAGCTCTTATATCTCTGATTCTGTGAAAGGTGGTAAAGAGGAAAACCTGGGAAACTATTGGGACCATTAGATATTTTAGCATGAAAACTCATTAAGATCAGAGTTGCCAGGCCAGAAGGGACCTTGGAGGCCATCTGGACTAACCTTCCTCTCCTTTGACACATGAGGAAACTGAGGCCCACAGAGATTAATTGATTTGCCTGTTAGAGAGTAAGCATCAGAAGTGGAATTTGAACTCAGGTCCTTTGACTTCAGAACCAGAGGTATTTCCAGTATAGCATATTCCTAGAGCATTAAGAGAATTGCTGATTTTTGAGATTTATGACTTGCTGATTTATGAGTCATGATATATACATATCATGACTCATAAATATCGTATTTGCATATATCATGTATCAGACTGTATATCATGTCAGACTGATATGTACAATAAGCACACATGTGCATGGTCCTTTAAGGTTTACAAAGCATTTTTCTCTCAGCAACCCCCTCAAACAGGTAATTCAAGTCTAATTATTCCCATTTTCCAGATGAGAAATAAAGGCCAGAGAGATAAAATAATGTACTACTGGTTGCACCTCTAATATGTATCAAGAGCAGGATTTGAACTCATGTTTCCTGACTTCTTTCCACTCCATCCTGTTATGTCACAAGTTTGTTTTTTTGGAATAGTTCCCTCTAATCACTTGACTGGGGCAGTTGGGTGGTGCATTGGATAGAGAACCAGGCCTAGAGTTGGGAAGACTCATCTTTATGTGTTAAAATCTGGCCTCAGATACTTCCTAGCTGTAGGATCCTGGGCAAGTTGCTTAATTCTGACTTTCCTCATCTGTAAAATGAGCCAGAGAAGGAAATGACGAACTGCTCCAGTGTCTTTACCAAGAAAACCCCAAATAGGACCATGAAGAATCAAATGTAAGTGAACAACCTTCATTTGATTTCACTTGATTCAATTGAAAATAAAAAAAAAAAAGAAAAAAGAACATTTATCACTTGTAATAGAAAACCCTTCTAGGCCTCCGTTTCCTCATCTGTAAAACAAGAAAGTAGTCTAGTTGGACCTCAGAGGCGAGCTCGTCAAAATTTTTCCTTTTACAGATGAGATGAGGCCTACATTAATTGGTTTAAAAGAAATTCACTCACTCCCCTCCATAAATACACCCAAAGTGTCCCCTAAATTTCATAATACCCCTCAGAATAAGTAAAAGCAATCACCACAGTCAGCATTAAAAACCTTAAAAAATAGAAGCACAGGGTTCCATGGAGGTCATATCAGATAGATATGACATATCAGATAGTCTGAAGACTCCTTGAGTCAAACTGAGGGAAAAATAAGAAGATCTGGATGCTGCCTAGGTAGCTTCTACTCCTCAGAAGTCGCAGACCCTCTGGGGTCCTAAATATGATCTGGGGTCCTAAATATGATCTAGGGTCCTCGATATGATCTAGGGTCCTTAATATGGTCTGGGGTTCTAGATGTGATCTGGAGTCCTAGATATAGTCTGGGGTCCTAGATATGATCTGGGGTCCCTAGTCCCCCACCACTCTTTCATTTTTTATCTGATCCATTGAACATGAATGATAGCAAACGCAGAAGTGCTATTCTGGGGCCCAAATCTCCAGGCCATGTACTGAGGGATCTTGTTTCCCAATACAACAAGGGTCTTTAGGATTCCCAGGCTTGGCTTTGAGGAAAGTTCCCAAGTTTTCAGTGTGTGAGGGACAGTCACATCAATTACATGGTAGCCTGCTGCTTTGTAAACACCCACCCAAGAGGCTGAAACAATTGGGGCTCTGTCTTGTCCCTTAGCTCTTTGTATCAAGTCCGTCAAAGTCAGTGCCGTGGGCCATATTCTTCACTTTTATTAAATTTTCCCTTGCCCTCTAATCAACTTCTTTTCAAGTTAGTCAGATTTCTTTTAGGTTCTGTGTTAATTTTTATAGCTGGTTTGGGCTTGCTTTGGGATCCTACATATCACAAACATGATAAAGAAAGAAGTTTTCTTTGCCTCATTGAAAAATTAATAAAAAAATATTTCTACTGAGTTCTTCAGCTAGACATTTCATTAGAGGAAACTAGATACATAAGCAGATTGTATGAATGATTAATCAGAGAATTGTGACATAATTTAATGGAAATAATGTACAGTAAAACTCAAAATTTTCCACAGATTCTACTATTAGATTAAATCATGTCTCCGGTCTCTATGGTGATCATTTCTGCCTATAAATTTGGCATTGTCCTCTAAAAGCAAAGAATGAACAGTCATCCTGGAATTGTAGGATTTTAGAACTTGAATGGATACTTTGGGGATTGTTAGGATAATAAGACTGATAGCTGCAAGGGATCCATATGCATATGATGAGATGTAAAGTGGCATGGTGAATATACAGAGTTGGGACTGTGATTAAGGAGCATAGGGAACTCCAGAGGGAAGTAAGCCCTTTCCAGAGCTTATCACTTCTCTCCAACATATATTCTTAAAGAATTTTCTTGGCCACTGAAGGGTTGTGATTTGCCCATGGTCCCATAGCCAGTATGTACCAGTGGGACTTGAAACCAGGTCTTCTGGTTCTAAGGCTAGTTCTCAATTCAATATATTGCCTCGTGTGTGTGTATGTGTCTGTTTTATCTGTCATTATCACTCTGCATACCTCCAAAGGAGGCACAATAGACATTTCTAGTCTCTTCTTCCCTCTACCCTTCTCCTGGGGAGATTCTCATTCCTGAAGGTAGAGCAACAGGAGGTTGGGGTCAGAGGCCTTCACTGCTTTCCCCAGGGGAGAAAGTCTGCTCCCTTAAATACTGCTTGTCGAGGGGATATGATAGAGTGGGACGTAATGTTTGATCACTTTGTCATTTTGGTGGAAGAAGGACCCCAACCTCTCCATCAAAGGCTTTATTCCTTCCCTACCTGATGCTAGGTTCACACTGAACACAAAGCAAATAGCTAAGAAACTTATTTATCCAAATCATAGCAAAACAGAAATCAGAGAATATATACTAGGTAATGCAAGGTCAAGAAATTCAGCTCAACCAAGAGAGACAGTCCTGCATTGGACCCAAGGGGGAACTCCTTAAAGTCTGGGGCCATGATGGAGGCCACCAGCTCTTCCTGGGTCTTCCTGGGTCTTCCTAGAGTCTTTCCCTTCAGCAACCTGAAGTGGGATGGACCTCTTTAATTTTCTTTCTTGAAGCTAGAAGCCATGAGTGCCAGGAACACTCAGCATGATGAAGACTTGAGGCATGATGAATCCCCTTGGGGACTCACCCTGAAGAGTCCTGAAGGGAGACTTGAAGGGAAATTTCACTGGAGAGTCCCAAAAAAGGACTCCCCAGAAATGAATCTCTTTCTTCTCATTAACTCTGCCCCACTCCTCGCACAGGGCAGGGAATTCATCTCTACCAATAAGGAGAAAATCTCATACCAATGGATGTATACGTACGTACATACATATTACACTAGATATTCCTATATTTGCATTCTGGAATACTGTAATTTAGTTTATTATTTGCTGATAGTTTTATTACATGCATACATATCTATGTACATGTACGCATGTATACATATATGTATATACACACACATGTGTGTGGGTATGTATACAAGTAGTACAATCATTTAGCCTCTTGGTGCTCCAGGGATCTTTCTGTCAGTTTCAGAGAAGCTACAGACCTGCACTCGTGACTCTTGGCAAGTTGTATGTTGATTAGTCAATAAACATTTATTGCGTTCAGTTGTTTTCCGTTGCGACTGACTCTTTGTGACCCTATATGGGGTTTTCTTGGCAAAGATACTGAAGTGGTTTGCCATTTCCTTCTACAGATGAAGAAATTTAGGAAAACAGGGCTTGTCCAGGGTCACACAACTGTAAATGTCTGAGACCAGATTTGAATTTAGGAAGATGATGCTCCCTGCCTCCAGGTCTAGCGCTCTATTCACTGCGCCACCTATGTTCCAGGCACTTGACTAAGCCCTGGGGTAAAAAGAAAGGCAAAGAGATGGTCCTTGCTTTTAAAGATCAACAGGAAAACAATTACACATCAACAATACATACACAGACTAAATTGGGGTAATCCACAGAGGGAAGGCACAAGAAATAAAGGGTATAAGAATATGTTTCATGTAGCAGATGGGATTTTAGCTAGTATCTGAAGGAAACCAGAGAAATCAGGAGATGAGGAGGGAGGGCATTCCAGGCATAGGGAACGGCCTGTGAAAAAGCACAGAGTCCAGAAATGTGTCTTGTTTTAGAAACAGCAAGAAGGTCAGTGTTGCTGAATCATATTGTATGTGGAGGGAAATAAAATATAAGACTGGAAAGGTAGGAAGAGGCCAGATTGTGAACAGCTTAAATGCCAAACAGGATTTTTATTGAGTTACCCCTTCCCTGTTGCAGGGGTCAGGGATGTGGTGCTATTTGGAAATCTATGTAAAATTATTTAGCCCTGCCTTTGTATCAGAGAAGTCTGAATTATTATGGCATTAAAAGATAAAACATATTGATATTATATAATACTACACATATATTTTATGCATTTCTGAGTTTCTAAACTTTTTCTGCATCATCTGCAGCTTCCTCAAAATTCCCCCCAATTTCCCATTTAATTTCTTATACCATACCACGATGTATGGAAACCGCAATGGGGAAAGTGGCAATGTGGAAGGGATTACTGTATTTTATCCTGGAGGTGATAGGAAACCACTGGAGTTTATAATCCTAGATGCTGTCTATTAAAAACCAAATGTTCTCACTTAAGACCTTTTTCTTTTTTTGAGTTCTTTGACATGTGAGAAAAATTGAACATTCCTGACTATAATACCATGTTCTCTGGCATTCTTATTTCTCTGCTTCGGGTGGTCAAACTAGAAGTCTTCACATCATAATTTTGCCTACAGTTAAATAATCATTATAACTCACATATTTACCATTCTTTGAAGCTGATAAATGCTTTCCTCAGAACAACTCTGAGGTGGATAGTGTGGGTGTTCTTGGTACCCCTGTCATATGATGAGGTGACTGATGGACAGAGGGTATGTGACTTGTCCCAGGTCATAGACTGACTTGAGTCAGGTCTGCTGATTCCTAGTTTCATGCTCTTTTCTCAATACTCCAGAAGCAGATGTGGCAGATACAGTTCTCTGAACAGAAGGCAGTAAAGTGTCTGTCTTTGACCTCTTTCTTAATTATTTTTCCTTGATTGAATTTGACTCCTTGACATCAAAGGAGACGAGGGAAAGACTGCATATGTCAGCCATCTGTCTGTTCCTCTCCATTAGTCATGGAATTTGGTACGTAAGTACAGTTACATAAGGTATGGTCTAACCGATTTGTTATCATCTCCTGGGATCACCTGGATAAGGCAAGAGAAAAAGATACTTGAGAAGTTTAGGTTTTCTTGCCTGGAACCATGAATGAACTTGTCAGTGTGTCTAGAACAAGTTCATTTTTTTTCCTGAGGTCATTGGTGGGGGAGGTGCTGAGCCCATCCATGTCTCTTGCAGGTGTTTTCTCTGCCTTCATGGCAAGCAGATGAGTGCCTAGTGGGTTGGCTTTTTCCATCTGTCAACTCATGTAAGTGATTAAGGTTCCAGCCTGTGCCAGAGGTACCTGGGGCAGGTGCTGCCTGTTCCCCTACTCATACTTTTCTAAGGCAGCATGATTCAGATGACTTATTGCCTGATGATGGCAATGCTGGGCTTCTTGCCAGTCTGGGTGATCTATATATACCATTTTAATGCATGGAAACACAGAGAAGAAGGAAGACAGCCTCCTGTCACTTAAGACTCAAGGTCATACTGGAATTCACCAGTCTAGAGTGAGTACCATAGAATTTACTCCAGATTAGTCAAAGATCATTCCAAATAGAAGGGTGCCAAATCTTCACATGATAGCTCCAACTGTTGAAAGCTACATGTAGCTTTCCTTGCAATAGCAGAAAAGGAAAAAAAAGTCAAATATTTTAATAATTTGGAAGGAAGAGAAATTAAATAGTGCCATGGATAGAGTGCCAGGTGTGGAGTCAGGAAGACTTACCACTCTGAGTTCAAATATGACCTCAGATAATTCCTAGCTGTGTGACCCTGGGCAAGTCAATTAACCCTGTTTATCCTCAAGTTTCCTCTTCTATAAGATGAACTGGAGAAAGTAATGACAAACCACTCCAGTATCTTTTCCAAGAAAACCTCAAATGAAGTCACAAAGAGTCAGGCATGACTGAAATGATTCAACACATAATATAAGAATACAGTAGATAAATATACCACAGAATGATCCATATTGTAAATAAATACAGTGATTAAAACTATTAAATATGACACATCTCTAGATAAAGAATCATCAAATGGATTGTATGTGATGTTCTTTTGTGCTACAAGTCTTTTAAAGACTCCATGTAATTTTGCTACTGCTTCCATGAGAGCAACTTAAGGTTGACCAGCATTTGAACTGTGGAATGTCTGGATGGCTCAGGTCTTGAGGTTTTGAAACTGGTTACCTATCATTAAGCCCACTATCAAAATTATGACTTATAATAGAGCCTTAGTCCAAAATTTTTATTTTGGCAACCGTACCTTGATTACATAACTAATGAATGAATCATTCTCAAAATGAATAAGAATTGTGCTCATTCCTTGATTTATCTAGCTTTATCCCATTCAGTCAGACATTGCTAAAGAGGTCAGCATCATAGTAAAGAGGGAGAATACGATAGGGTAGGTAAGATTGCTAGTTTGGGCATGAAGTTCAGATCCTGCCCCTAACGCATTAATAACTGTGACATCTCATATCACCTTAGGTGCTATGGATGAATGTTCATGAATGCTTTACTAAGCCCATAGATGTGATAGGATCCTTCAGAAGGCTCTCCTCGAGTTATTAGCTATCTTCCTTTGGTTATTGCTTTGAATTTATTTATATATTCAGATATATATTGTATTCTCATCGTACCCCGTAAGAAGAACAAAAGTTTCTTGAAGTCACTCAATTTTTGTCTTTGTACCCCTAGGAGATAATTCTGTGTCTTATACACAGTAGCTTTTTAATAAGTGTTAAATTGAATTGATGCAATTAATCAGCCTATATAATGACAGATCTGTTGTATTTTTCCCTTACTGTAGAGGAACAGTCCTCAAACTTTTGATCTCAGGACCCCCTTATAATTCTTAAAAATTATTAAGGACCCCCAAAAGTTTTTGTTCATGTAGGCTTTATCTATCAGCATTTATCATATTAGAAATTAAAAATGACAAACTGTGTTTTGTTTATGAATTCACTTAAAAATAACAGGAATAATCTCATTTCAAGTTAATATGAATAACATATTTTATGAAAAATAACTATTTTCTTAAAGAAAATATTTGTGAGAAGAATAGCATTATTTTCAATAGTTTTGAAAATCTCTTTAATGGCTTAGTAGAAATCTCTTTGGCTTAGTAGAAGACTGTTGTCTTAAATCTGCTTTTGCATTCAGTTGTTGCCCTATGTTTCAGTTTCACTACATGAAAAGAATCTGGCTTTACACAGAACATCTGGAAAAAGGAAAGAGTATTTTAAATAGTTAAATAACATATTAGTATTATTATAAAAATAAGTTTTTCATTCATGTATCCCCTGGAAGGTGTCTAAGACTCCCAGAATTACATAGATTATACCTTGAGAACCACTGATCTAGGTAGTCAATCTAGAAAGCTAGGTTTGATCCAGATTGTGAAAGATTTTAGGTACCAGAGAGAGGAATTTACATTTTTTTCTGAAGTACAAGTGGAACCATGGAAAGTTCTTGAGCTGATGTGGTCAATTAAATTATTTTATGATTTTATAAAGTGGAGTTACCATAGTAAAAAAGACATATTGTACAGTCACTGAAGTCAAGGGGTTTATGCTCATTTGAATAGTATTTGGTTTATACCAATTATTGTCTACTAATAAAAATCACAGAGTCTCTAGTTGGAAGGGATCTTAGGGATCACCTAGCCCATGGAAGGAAGAAGGAATATCTCTGTAACATTCCTAATAGGTTATAATCCAGCATTTTCTTAAACACTTCTGATAATGGTCTCTAGTTTGGTTCTCTGAAGTCACATAGAATAAATTTAATGTCTTTTCCCCAAGATGATCTTTCAAATATTCTAAAATCCTGATAACATCTTCTCCAGGCTAAGCATCCACAGGTCTTCCAAGTGTCCCTCACAAGACATGGTTTCTATTTTCTCTCACCATTCTGTCTTCCTTCCTTGGGATGTGTTATTGAAGTAATGGTATCCAAACTGAAGACATTATTTCAGATATGGGCTGACTAGGGTAGAGTATGGCATACATGACAGTGTCACCTTTTTCCTTCTCTACAGCCTTCCTTCTATAGCTTCCATCTACCTCAGTTACCTTAGCTATATTTGGTATTTGAGAGGCAATTTTGCATGTTGGATAAAAAGTATTTCTTAGGCTTGGGAAAACCTGGTTCATATTTTCCTCTGACACAGATGGGCTACATGACCTTGAACAAATCACTCAATCTCTCTGCTTGCCAGGGAACTCTCCAAGGTAGGGGTTGACTAATTATGACCTATGGGCCAAATCAAGCCCTCTGTCTATTTTCATATGTCCCAGGATATTGTAAAATGTAAAAAACTATTCTTACCTCTCAGGCCCTACAAAAATAGTTGGAGGAATAGATTTCACCCATGGTTTGCTAACCTCCATCAAGGTTGTAAATAACCCTGCGTGTAGCAATCTGCATAGTTTCCCTCTTTGAGACTTCCTGCTACTAATGAAATAACAAGACTAGTTCTAATCAAACCAAATATGCTTATTTGTGTACAGTTGTTATATAAGCTCCTTGAGGGTAGGAAATCATGAGATAATTGTAAAGTGCTTGTAAATTGTAAAGTGCAGTGATTTTTATTATTAGCTAGTATTTTTGTCTATGGATTACCAGCACTATTCCAGTGCTTGGTACATGAAAAATATTTATGGACTCATCCCCATCCTGGGGTCTTTTCTGTCTCTGGACCTATGATGATGAAGGATGGATTCCTTGATTTAGAAATTATTATTCTGTGATTTTAGTTTTTTGTGAAGTTGAATCAATTCTTTACTCATAGTAAGTAAATTAACATACTTCTGTCTGACTATTCTATTATTTTACAATTGATATTTTGGATAAAGTATGTGACTTTTTTTCTGTGCCTGTAATATTTAATCTTGTTAGATCTGACCTATTATTGCAGCTTTTCAAGACCTTTGGGGATCCAGGTTTTATAACCATTCTTAGTGTCTATCCCTCTCTGCTTTGCAGTCGTTTGGCATGATAATATTTTGTTAATCAAAAGTACTAGGTGTTTCAGTGACCAGAATACTGGGCCTGAGTCAGGAAGATCTGAGTTCAAATCTTGCTTCAGACATTTGCTAGTTATGTGATTCTTGGAATTATTACTTCTCTCTGCCTCAGTTTCTTTCAAAGGTAAAATAATATCAAAAGTACCTACCTCACAGAGTTGTAATGAAATTCAAATGAAAGAAGATGTAGGGCACTCTGAAAACTTTATGTATGTATGTATGGGTTCATCCTTCATTGCCGAAGAAGACCATGCCATCAGAGAAATAATGACATGACTTGCACTTGACTTTGTTTCACGTGAAGGAGGGCTGTGCAGGTCACCAGCTTCACTTCTCCTCCAGAGCCATCTGAATCCAGTGATCAGGTATTCATCAGGATGACTGGAGATGGCCCAGGATGAGGCAACTGGGGTTAAGTGACTTGTCCAAGGTCCCACAGCTAGTGAGTGTCAAGTGTCTGAGATGAGATTTGAACTCAGATCCTCCTGATACCACTACTACTACTACTACTATTACCTCTACTCCTACAACTACTACTACTACTACTACTACTTCTACTACTACTCCTACCACCACCACCACCACTACCATGGCTGGTAGATGGTGCAATGGATAGAACAATGTCCCTGTATTCAGGAGGATCTGTGTTCAAATGTGACCTCAGATACTTCCTAGCTGTTTGACCGTGGGCAAGTCACCCTCTTTGCCTCAGTACTTTATATGTAAAATGAGAAGGAAAGGACAAAGAAAACCCCCTAAGTGGGGTCTTAGAGAGTCAGACATGACTGAAACT
Organism: Bettongia penicillata ogilbyi; assembly: GCA_023548195.1. Lineage (NCBI taxonomy): Eukaryota > Metazoa > Chordata > Mammalia > Diprotodontia > Potoroidae > Bettongia > Bettongia penicillata. Next base: position 5,847,139 of record JAJHZJ010000213.1, read on the forward strand.
ATTCCACATTATCATTATCAAAGGACTCATTTCCTTCCTACTTCTGTATTAAATTTTGGATTTTTAAAAATATGCTTCTTAGACTAAATCTTTGACCAAGAAATAATAATTTTTTTTCCTTTTCCCCTTTTTTTTTTCAGGAAAGCCCTGCTCCTTTTTCTTACACTATGTGTCATAGAAGGTACTGGACAAATTCCAAACCAAGGTGAGAAGGTTTCCTTGTTACTGGTTGGTTCTATAAATGGTCGCTGCCAAAGAGTTGAAGCAGCACATGACTTTTGGTCATCACGACCTAAAATGCCGCCCTGCAAAACTAACAATGAAAACATTCCAAGGAGTACAGTGTGAATGTGAGGGTAAAATAACTAAATTTGCAGGGAGAAGGGAGGCAAGTGACCTTTTCTGAGTTACTCAGATCTTTCGTCTGAGAAATTGCTTACATTTTTAAGCAAATGTCCCATAAAAGAGAATTCTCATATAGTGAAAAAGCTCTGATTGTGACCTCACTGGCCGTGGGCGTCCTTGGGGGTGGCCTCCAGGGGCTGAGTTACCTTTGCACTTCTGCAGACAACACAGGCATATAAGACATGTTCAGTATGGATTTGCATCATTAAGAGACAAAGTGAAATTTACATACTAGTGGGTTTGGGGTTTTCCTTATTTCGGATGCAGATGTTGGTTAGAAAAGAGCTCAGCATTTCTGGTTTGTATGTTTGTTTGTGACCCCTGGTTGTTGTGGTCCTGGGGTGGGGGAGGCGAGAGGTTACCAAGAACTTTCTACAAGAATTGCAGAAATGAGAATAACACAGTCTGACTGATATGGTTACCTCCTTTGCTGCTCTCTTAATTGATCTTTCAGAAGTAACAGAAACATGGAGTCATAGATTGAGAGCTAGATGGGATCTTAGTGGTCATTAAATCCAGCCACTTCATTTTACATATGGGGAAACTGAGGCACAGGAAACTTAAGTGACTCCTATGTCTGAAGCAATATTACATTTTAGTAAACGTATTTTTTTTTTGTGACTGACAAATTTAGCTAAAATATCTCATTTACTTGGCAACTAGGTGGCCCAGTGGATAGAACACTGAACTTGGGAGTCAGAAAGGCCTACATTTATATCCTATCTCAGACACTTACTAGCTGTGTAACCCTGGGCAAGTCAATTGAATTCTCTCAGTCTTAGATTCCTCATTTGTAAAATAATAGTACCTACCTTACAAGGTTGTTGTAAAGATCATATTTCATATATATGTATATAACACAATATAACATATACTATAATATATGTCATATTATAGAATATTATATTACATATAATATAATAAAGCCCTTTGCAAATCATAAAGGAGTTTATAAATATGAGCTATTATTTTCATTATTATTTCAGTGGAATAAATCAGTGGTGGTGAACCTGGCAGCCTCGAGGCCACATTGAAGTCCTCTAGATCCTCAAGTGCAGTTCTTTGACTGAATCCTAACTTCACAGAGCAAATCCCTTTAATAAAAGAATTTGTTTGTAAAATTTGAATTCAGTCAAAAGGCCGTACCCACGGATCTAGAAGGTCACATGTGGCCTCGAGGTCACAGATTCCTCATCCCTGGAGTAAGTGGTTTCCATGCCAGACTCCTTTATCTTCTATCCATGATTAGGCATCCAAGAAAAAAGACTTTTTGAAGCATAAGCCAGAACAGAATCTAGTTATATGTTATTCAGCTTTAATACTTTATTCATTTTCAAAATACAATTATAATAAAACAGTGGTCAAGATGGTTGGTGATGACTCTTTTGGTGCTGACAGCCTCTGGTATTAAAAGTTACACATAAGACTAAATTATGTTTCATGTAGTACATAGAGAATTGATTTTTTTTTATCTCATAGATGTTAGTCCCGTTGAAATAAAGACAAGAGAAGTTGTATTTTTAAGATGTTTTTATCGAAGCTTTAGTTTATACTGCTCTCATTTCCTTGTGACCTCTCCTCTTACTTTCTGACTTCTCCTCTGCAGCAGAGAAGCACAGGCATGCCAAGTAAATCATTTGTAACCCAGGGCTCAAGCCTGGCATTTGCATGAGCATGGCACACTCTTCAGTGGTGGAGACATTGATCATGTCTAATACTCGATGCTTTCTTCTACACTGGTTGTCTGCCACCTCTGTTGGTCCTCTGATGTCATGACTGGGGACTGTATTTTTCTGAATTCCGAAATCTTCCATTTTCTTTTACATCCCTGCAGTCATCATTCTCTGGCTTGCTTTGCTCTGTGTCATTTCATACAAGCCTTCCCAAGGAGGAAGCTTTGGGGAGATGTACCCTCCTGGGTTACCTGGATCTTATTTTCCATTTGTGAGGTATCATCTGACCTTTTGTCATGCCAACATCTTGGAGTCATGCTCCTAATACCAAAGATTTAGAAGTAGCATGGAGCAGTGAGTAAAAGGCTGAACTGGGAATCAGGAAGACCTGTATTCAAATCTTGCCTCAGAACTTATTTGATGGGTAACCTTGTGCTAATCATTCAATCTCTTTGTGCTTCTTTTTCCTCATAATGTAAAATGGCAATGGAAGATCAGACGAGCTCTCTTCCATCTTTAAGACTGTGATCCTGTGATACATAATTTTGTGATTCCAGATTTTACTGCCGTAGGGCAGCCCTCCTAACTGTCCTAATCATAAGGATGTGTTTGGCCTCAGTCTTCCTGATACTGACAACTGATGGAAATGAACCACCAGAAAATGTAGTCTGATGGAACTGCAGGATCCCTTCAGTCCATGTAGTTTATCAGGCATTTCCTCGTAGACACAGTCTTATATCTAAGGCAGAGAGGTTCAAACCTTAGCGCTGATACTAGCAAACTGTGCAACCTTTGTCCAGGCATTTAAAGTCATTGCATCTTAGTTTTTTTTGTCTTTAAAATATGGGGGTTACCCTAGATGAGTTCTGTGTTCTCTTATAACCCTAAATCTATGATTTTATCATCCTGAAACATTTGGGCCACAGTGAAAAACTACATTTTCAATAAAGTGAGGCAATACTGTTCTGCTAATATTGATTAGGATAGCCAGAGTTTTAATTCCCATTTGGGCAGAGAATCACAAAATTTCAGCCTGAAGGGGTTTCAGGGTCCATCTAATCTGGCCATTGTCTTAAAAAAGAATCCCCCTGTTCTAATTCCCAAAGAGCCTGAGTCTGGTGGACCTCTTGAGTTTGGGAGTTCTGAGTAGCAGTGGGCTAAGCGTATCAGGTGTCTGCTCTATGTTTGGTATTATGCTGAGCTCCTGGGAATGGGAGGAGTGGACCAGCCAAGGTTGGAAATGAAGTAAATCAAAGCTCCCATGCCAATCATAGGATATAATATTACAAGACCCAAGTGAATGAGAAGCCTGGGGGAGATAGGGAGCCCCAGTATTATTTAAAATAATTAGTCACAATCATCATCTCCTCTGTAATATATCTGATAAGGTCTCTGCTTGATGACCTCTGATGAGGAGAGGAACTCATCACATCTAGCGACACCACATTTCCATGTTTGAGAAGTTTTCGCTATTAGGAATCCAATCTAAATACTTCTTTGCCATTTTCCTCACCCTGTCCCCTGTGGCCAAACGAAACAAATTAGATCCATCCTCCACATGATTCGCTTACCTTAAACAGTCACACATTTTCTCTTGGTCCTGATTTCATTCTTTGTCCAATAAGGAAAGTAAGCCCTTCTGTTGACACATGGTACTCCTGATTCCTATTTGGAAACTGACGTACATACTATAAGCTTACTTAGACTGAGGGAATGTGAATTTTAAGCATATTACTTCATTTTAAAGTCTCAATAGGTTTTAGTCCTTCCTGCACACAGTGCATAATGGTTTCAATAGTTCAATATCACTTGGGTTATTTAAAGGACATCCCTTGTGTTTTATAGATTTTGGAATCCTATATAAAGGATATAGGTTTCCAGAAATGGATATGTCTCTGTGTGTGTGTGTGTGTGTGTGGCTTTTTTTAGAATTAACAATAAGTTAAATATAACCTATAGACCAGAACCTCAAGCTTTGGACTTATATAGAGTAGGTTCTGTCTTAGAGGTCCCCAAATTGGCTCATATAACTGGCTCATTTTGCCCATAGCTGAGTGGGAGATTAGGTCACTTCTAGGTCTCTACTAATATACATAAGTGGGTCCCAAGTTCCTGCATGCAGGCAACACATATTTATTAAATACTGACTGTGTCAGGCACTGTTTTAAGTTCTGGGTATACAAATACAAGGGCAAAGACCCTACCTTCAAGGAACTTACATTCTAAGAAAGTAAGACAACACAAAAAAGAGAAGTGAAAAGTGAGACTGAGGATGGAGAAGATTCCTGCTTGGATCATGATGTCAAGATCTGGAGCATCAGAAGGACAGCCAGGATGGGGATGGAGTATGGCTGGCCAGGGCCTGTCCCTATAATGGAGACCCCTGGAAAGAACTCAGTGATGGCAGGAGGGGAGCAGCATGCAGAGGGATCTTCCAGAGTAAAGAGGCTCCAGGCACTGAGGGAAATTCTAAGCTGAGAAGGCAACTAAGTCATGGTGGATGAGGGACAGTATGGTGTAGGATATAGAGTTCTAGATATGAAGATGGAAAGACCTAGGTTCAGATTCTGCCTTTGATACTGAATAGCTGTTTGACATGGGAAAGTCATAATAGCCTTTTAGTCTAAGTCAAATATTCTGGTTTTTGCTTTTTGTGTGTCTTTGTATCAGCACTCCCTGACTTTTTTCAGGCTAGAGGGTTAGCAGCCACTCAGGGGCTTAAGCCCATGGCTGATTGTCATGAGGCCTTTTTCGTACTGCATTTCTGACCCAGGCTGGTTTATCCTTCTTTACACAGCCTGGTGATCTTCCCTACTCCCAGGGACTCACCACATTGATGCTGAATTTAGTGTGGATGCCTGATTGGCTCTGCCCACTCTAACTCAGAACTCCCAAGGAATCCTTCATCCTCAGTCTTTCAGGTAGCAGAAATTACATGTATTTGCTCCTATATATACCCAGGCTCACCCATATATTCTGAACAAAAGGATTCACCACAAATTATCTGGTGACAGGACATGTAGCCTCTTCTCAAAGACCTCAAGTGAGGGGAAAACTATCTCCCAAGGCAGCCCATTCCTTTATAGGGTAGCTCTAATTTTTAGGCCCTGGATTCAGGAAGATCTGAGTTTAAATCCAGCCTCAGAAACTTACTAGCTATGTGACCCTGGGAAAGTCACTTCACCCTATTTGCCTCAGTTTCCTCATTTGTAAAATGAGCTGGAGAAGGAAATGGCAAACTACTCCAGTGTCTTTGCCAAGAAAATCCCAAATGGGGTCATAAAGAGTCAGACACAATTGAAACAAAACAAAAACAAAATTTTAAGGAAGTTTTCCTTTATATTAGAGTCTAACTTTCCTCTTTCCTACTTCCTCTCATTGTTCTCAGCATTGGCCTCTGAGACCACCCAAGGTGGAACAGTGGATAGAGTGCTGGGTCTGGAGTCAGGAAGACCCGAGTTCAAATCCAGCCTCAGACACTTACTAGCTGGGTGACACTGGGCAAGTCATTTAACTTCTTTGAATTCATTTTCCTCATCTCAAAATGATGGGAGTTGGAGGCAGTGGCTCCAAATCTAAAATACTGTGATGATCAGTCTTCCACCTGATAGGTCTTGAAGCACTTGAAAACAGTTTTCCTGTCTCTCTTGAGTCTTCCCTTCTTTGGGCTCAATCCTCACAGTTCCTTCTGTATCCTTATTGCCTGGACACTCTAGCTTACCAAAGTAAGACCATTGAGTCACAGAATTTTCTTATCCTTAATTCCTATGTTCTCTCACAAGATGGGCATTAACCTCAAATAAGATAGCATCTAAAGTGCTTTGCAAAGCTTAGATTATAATAAATGTCATTTATCATTATTAGACTCTTCTTTTACTTAAATAGACATAAATAGGGCTCCATGTGTATCTGTCTTTAAAGAATTCTCTTTATAAAACTCTTAGAGTTTATATTGACTCAAGGAGCTAAGAGTAACAAAGAAGGGAAAAGAAATCCATATTTCTGCTTTCAGCCACCTAGACCTTTGAGATAAAGTGAAGGAAAGAGATGTCTGCTTGTGTCATAGTTTTCAGTAGTCTAGATGGGAAGAGTTTTTAAAACTCCTCAAATATACCACTTCTGCTCATTGCTGCCACTGCCACAACCACTACCATTACCGTTACCACCTCCACCACTACCACCACCATCACCATCACCACCACCACCATCATCATCTCCTCCATCATCACCATCCACTTCCACTACCACCTCCAGCACAACCACCACCATCACTGCAACCATAACCACCACCAGCCACCATCATGTATTTATCCTGAAGATTAGTTTATAAATGGCAGCTAAGAATATTATTAACTCTTATTCTCAGTAAAGCAAGAAAACACATTTGGAGGAAAAAGAGTTTTAGGAAAAAATTTTGAAATAATTAATAAAATAAAAATAGCTGCCACATATGTTCCACCTCATGCTAACTTAAGGCTACAAGGTGTTTTATATGCCACATGTTATTTGTAAGCATCTTCAGGTGAAGGACTAATTCATTTTTGTTTTTCTACACTTCCCCCAGGGGCCTGAAGATAGTAGGAACTTTATGTTTGGTGAATTTAATTAGTCCTTACAACCACCCTAAAAGATAAATGGCATGAGCATTATTACCATTTTAAAGATAGGGGAAGTATGGTGTAAATGAGAGACTGGCCAAGGCCAGTGCTGGATCTGAGAGTTAAACTTGAGTCTTCTAATCCAGTGCTCTCTCCACTATGTCATGCTTTCTCTATTTTACTAGAAAGGAGACATGACATTTCCCTTTTGCCCTTGAGGTCCTATTTACAAAATACAAATTTCATGCAAAGGTCAGAATTTTCGGTCCTTCTATAATCATAAACTTTTATGAGTTATTCTATTTTCCATCCTTAGTAAAAGGAAAAACTCAGAAAAGTACAAAATAACCCTAGACCTTTAGAAAATTGAAATACATACTGCTCAGTGTGAATATGAAAAAAATGAATACACTTTTCAGCAACATAAACTCAGAAGGTAAGTACAGTGGTATTCAGTCACAAAAATGATGTCCTTTGGAGACTTCCCTGGATTCCTCTAAGTCCTAACTAAAATCCCATCTTTTCCAGGAAACCATTACTAACCTCTCTTAATTCTAGTACTTTCCCTCTTTTATTTCCTATTAATCCTGTATATATATATATATATATATATAGTATATATATTTATATAGTATATAGTTATTTCTTATCTCCCTGTATATAGTTGTTTCTTATCTCCCCTACTAGATTGTGAGCTCCTTGCAGGCAGGGACTATCTTTTCCCCTCTTTTTTACTTATCTCCAAAGCTCAGCATAATGCTGACACATAGTAGGGTTTTATTGTAAATGTTTATTGATGGATGGATGGATGGATGGATGGATGGATGGATGGATGGATGGATGGATGAATGTGATGCCAGGAACTAAATGCTCCCTTCCAGGAAATTTCACTCTATTCAATGAAATAATTAGTGGCTATTGATGAATATGTCCTTTGCAAGTCAGGGGGAACCTTACAATTGGAGCTGTGAGAAATAGTGTTAACTGTTAGTATTCTTTAAATATAATTTATCATGCTTTATGATTGCTTTATTGAGAAGATGCTTCAGTGTTTATTACTATAAGCTGTATTTCATCCAAGAGAAAGCATAAAAAGTCTTTTATTAAGAGATGTAGGAGTGTGGTAGATGTTTTGAAACTTTGAGTTTGGGTTACTCACTCATGACAAATGATCCTTCTTCATGGATAGATTCATTGTTTTTAGAATGAATATTATGAGGAATGGACAAGTACCCTTCCTTTTTCTAAACAGTAGTGTGTTTTCCCTCTTTCTCTGTCTACACTGGTTGGCTCACTGCCACTAAAATCTTGGCACTGTTACAATGTCTCTAACATGACTAACCACCATGCAAGGTGTGTTCCTAATTTCCAGCATGCGTGCCACGCTAAAGTTCATGCTCCTTATGTCTGAAAACCACATATGTAGAATTCTGAATGGGTATTTTCTGGAGGTTATTTCCTACAGAAATTAATCAGAAAATGCTTTGATTTTAAAGAGAGAGGTAGTTCATACTAGCTCGGTGTAAGAGTCCTCAAACATTTTTCAGCTAAAGACTCTTTGTAAGCCGTGAGCAAAAATCTTCACAGCTAATTTATAAAAACTGACAATATTTTATATCTAAGCTTATATATAGGTTCATATCTCATATCTTCATGTCAACCTGTCCTCACCATTTATCTTGAAATGTTTGCCATACTGGCATTCCATTCTTTACCCATTTTCTTATATGTTAACTTTTTCTCTGTCCATCAGGATGTTATCTGTTTTGGGGAGCCGCTGAACTCATTGTAGGAAACCTATAAATGTTGCAACAACTCCTTTGGACATAGTAGTCTGGGGAGTTAGTTCATTGGACTGAAAGCCAGGAAACCTGTAGTTGATTGTTAACTCTGCCGTTAGTTGGAGTCTCTCTGTGCTTCTTGATATTTCAAGGGATCCATGATCTCAGAATTAGGGGCGTCTCGTCCAACAATCCAGATCACAGTCTGGGTGTCTTGTCCATGTTCTGCTGTAAATCTTCCACAGGGTGTCTATCCAAAAGAAGGTCCTTCCCCTAATTCTCTTCCCACTCTGGATATGCTTCCAACCTGAGGTCTGCTTTCCAGGGTCTAGCCCAGACCATGAGAGATCATGAGGGCATTTTCCCTTTAATGCCCAACTCTACTCAGTCTCCAGACTTTTCTCCCTTCTTACTACCAACTTTTCTCCCCTCTCCTGCCTTCTAGTTCTTCTTTATCTATTTTCTTTCTCCATTAAAAGGAAAATTTTTTGTGATTAGGGACCATCTTATTTATTTTTATTTATATCCCCTGGGCTTAACATAGTGCATTGTATATGGTAAACTATCTATAGTATTCTATCTATCTATCTATCTATCTATCTATCTATCTATCTATCTATCTATCTATTCATCCATCTATATGTCATCACCTATGTTTTCTTCTTTCCTTCCTTCCTTATTTTTCTTTCTTTTTTCTCTTCCTTCCTTCCTTCCTTCCTTCCTTCCTTCCTTCCTTCCTTCCTTCCTTCCTTCCTTCCTTCCTTCCTTCCTTCCTTCCTTCCTTCCTTCCTCCCATATCCTATTTTGTAGATTCCAAGAGTGCATTTAGGCATGCATTATCCTTAGGCACTATCACAACATGACAGGTCCACCTGCTTTTCCAGAAATATCTCTCTCTGATAGCATTCTTTATGCTGCTTTTCTTGCACAGTTCCTACTGGTAATGTGTTACAGCTTGCTCATCTTCCCCTCCCCCGCCAAGCCTTTTTACTGCCCTTTGGTTGGCTTTTAATTTCAGCTGTGATATCTCGTGACTCATGGCCATACAACATATGACTAGACAATGTAGAATAAAATGAAAATATGGCACTTTTTCAGTTCATTTGATCTAGAATCCAACTCAGTAACTGGGATTGAAACAATTAATCTATTCCAGGACTTGTATTATCCAAAGAATTACCAATTCTCTAGTCAACTTTTGTAGACTCAGCTAGAGTGTGATCTTGAATGATTTATTTAGCCTTGTTAGCCATCAATATATATCTATATCTATATATAGCACCTTGTGTATGGGATGGACTAGATGGCTTCTCTTCTAGTCCTCCAAGTCTGTGATTATTTAGGCTACTTTTATCTCTTAATTGTAAGAGTCATTGTGGGGAAATCAACCAAACCCTGGTCCCTGCTGAGAAATGCAAGATGTGTGAAATTCAACGCATCTTTCTGGAAATTCAAACATATCATCATTTGTGCCTTTGGCTGAAAGTGAATGATGATTCTGAGGTAATTAGAAGACCTTAGTTTCAACAAATGAGTAGAATTGGAAACAGAAAAAATATAAATAGAACCTTAACTATGGCCTCTTGCATCCTATAAAACTATGTCACATAACTTGATATGCCACATAGCAAAGAATGTGATATACACATGAAGCTAATTCAAGTCTACCCTGCAATTTAATACAGACTCAGGGTTAACTGCCATAGAATCCCCTCTTTGATATTCACCACCACTGTGACCCTTAGCAAATTATTTCACTTCCCTGGGCCTCAGTTTTCTTAGCTGTAAAATATGATGGTTGGAATCTTTCTGGTTTGAGAGCTGTAGGATCTTGTAAAATAGAATTAGCATTTAATATAATAAGCATCAAAAACAGTATTATATTTCACAGATCAATTGCTGTTTGTGCTTCCTCATGTGATCTAAATCTCAGTTTATCCGTGGTTTTTCATTCTGTGCCATTCTTCACTGCATACTTCTATAAATCCTCCAGAGGAAAATCTACCTAAGAAACTGGAGGCTTTCCCTCTAGGCTAGGGTTTCTTAACCTTTTTTGTGGGTGATGAACTAATTGTCTTCCTAGGAAGTCTGATGAAACTTATGGACCCCTTCTGATAATAATTTTTTAAAATGCATAAAGTAAAATGCATAGTGTGCATAAAATACAATATAATTATATTGAAATATAGTTATAATTTTTTTTTTAAAGATCACAGACCCCAGATTAAAAAGCTACCATTCTAGGTCTCTTCATGAGATCAAGGAGGCCTTATTGTACTCCTCCAAAGTGCCATGTGAATAATTTGAGTTCCCAAAGGTTATGCTAGTGTAATGTTAATTAGAGAGTTAAAGATCTTTCCCACTCATTGATGGGCCTGCCCATTAAGGGAGGCTTGATTAGAGGAGGCCCACACCTTTTATTAATTTCTAATGCCCTGGTTCTCAAAGGTTGTGATGCCCTCTGCTTCTGAAAAGTGTATATATACTCTGAGGTGAGGTTTTACTTTGGGGGTTTACTCATTGGAAGTGTTAGTTTGGCCAAATGAGACTCTGGGCAGTCACTAAGGAGTCTCCTGGCTTTGAAAATCCAGATGTTTGTGGTTCTCTCTCTGGTAACTATATATGTATGTATGATTAGACAGTTGGAAGCCCTGTCTGATGCTTATTATTATTTTGTATTTTCTCTGAAGTTCAAGGTGCTGACTTTTTCCCCTGAACTAAGTGAGTGATACTTGATTAAAATAGATTGTTGACCCCTCAAATCTTGCTTCCATTTTTAGAAAAGCAGATATAAGAATCTGTACAATAGACTCTCCTGTGTATGTTGGGGTCCTTGCTGATAAAAGATGAAAGAGCTCAAGCTCTGGCTGGTTCTAACATAACGGAAAATCTTGGAGTATAGTGCAAGCAATGGACCATGACTATTGTGTAAGGACTGATCTGACTAAACATTGGGAGGATAATCACCAGTAGTATGGTCTCCAAGTAAAGAATTTTTGACCATGTGCCCCTTGAAATAGATAAAAAGACAACTAGTCCTGAATTCTGTGTAGCCCTTTTCTGCTTTAGCAGCAATGGTGGCAAAGTGGAAATAAAGAGGGAAGAAGGTACAAAACCAAATAATTTTTAGATCTGCTATGAACATGATTTCATCTACTTATACTCTAAATATGAGATTATTGTCAATGACCAAAGTCTTGACATATGTTCTAGGTCAAAGGTTCTTTCCTTTTTGTCTCCATGGAGAGTCTGGGAAAGTATATGTGCCCTTTTGGCAGTCTGGGGAAGCCTATAACCTGCTCCCAAAATAATATTTTAAATGTATAAAATAAAACACATAGCATTCTAAAGAAAACTAACTATGCTGAAATAGAGTTATAGAGTTATCAATTTAAAAAAAAATTCATGGACCCAGACTAAGAACCCCTGTATCAGAGACTTTTAAAAAAAGTCAACCATAATGATTTAACATTCTTATAAATGAAACCAGAAAACATAAGGAAGTTTTAGCTAAATAGAAGGATAATTTACAGTTGCTCCTTAAAGAGACAAAGGAATTGGTAGAGATAGATTCATTGTGCCTCAAAGGAAATAAAGATGAACCAGAATTTCTTTGAAACCTTGATCATTTCTCCTTGTGGGGCATATAATTGGCACATGGAAAAAATCCAAACAAACAAACACATACACCACAAAGACAGTTGTAGTTTAGGTGCTATTATCTAGTGCAGACAACAAAGAGGAAGACGTTTCATGTGGAACTTGACAAGATCCTCTAAATGAACTCAGCTTATTCACTGGTACTTGGTGACTATAATGTGAATTCAATCACAGGAGAGGATTACAAGAAATAGTTAGAAAATATAGTTTGGGATTAAGAAATTAACCAGAAGATGTCACATTTGGAAAGGACCTTAGAGATACTCACTCCATTCACTGACTAAAGGATGGAGAATAATACCTTCATAAAGGATCATAGATTTTGAGATGCAGAGGACTTAATAGGTTGTCTAGACAAATCCCCTCTGGAAAAATGAATAAAATGTTCATGTTTTCCCTGCATTTGAGAAGATGATATTATCATAGATCAAACGATGTCCTTCAAAATTTAGTGACAGTTAATATAATGGAATCATTAAATTAAAGATGATGAGTCACAGATCTAGCTATTTTTTAAAAGTCATATTATGAATAGCTGAAAAATTCATTTCAAGTTGAGTCTCTCTAGTCTTAACTAGGCTGCTCCTCAGATGACAGATAAGTAAACCATTGCTAGGCTGGTATTCAAAGCCCAGGGCTTACATTTTACCAGCCTCGCCTTTGAAAATCCAGGATCCTCTCCAAGTTATGAAATAGAAGAAAATATTTATGGAGAATAAATAAACACATCACTCTCGTTAAATAAATTATTTGTGATATTGTTGTGTTTAGAATAAAATCAATGATGAAAGAATTAGCTTTCTGTTGTTTTGTAATAGGTCTTTAAAAATAACACTAAAAGCTTATACAGAAACATTACATTGAAATTTTGTTTAAAGAGGTTATATTCTAGGAGAATACTTGAGAATCACCACGTTAGCTAATTAGGTTATTAGATCAATGAATTATCTGCCAACTGGAATCCTAAGAGAAAGGGGCAATGGAACTTGTGAAGTTCATTTTAATCATAGGTGAAGACTAGGAAATGTCCAGAACATGGAGTCCTGCTGAAGTGGGGTGTGTAAAGTTAAGGAGGACATGGAACTATGAATGGAGTTTTGTCTTTTGGAGGAGTGGCCTAATGAAACTGGAAGCCAGTGAGGATGGAAGAGATGACAGAGAGGGTGCAGAAAGGCAGAGTACAAGAACTTGGATTGCTTCCCAGGTTTACCTATGGCATGCTTTACCTCATTTGCCTTTAAAAAAAAAGACAACTTCTGCTATGCAGCAAATCAGAACCTTTCTAGCCTCAGAAACTGTAAAATTCACACCCATAGCTGGACCAGGTTCCAGTGTAGGCTGCTTTCCTGGATGAAACAATTTTCATGCAAAAAAATCATTTGAAATGAGGCCACAACCTCTTAAATAAGGGGTGGGGAATGGGAAAGGGATTTTTTAATGTGACATTCATGAGGCTGAGAAAGCACGGATGCTTTGATCTTTGTGTAATTTTTCTCTTATGTTTCTGCTATGAGCTAGGCTCTTGTTGAGGGTTATCCCTTTTTGCTCTGTATTCTAAATTTTCTTTCTGTGATCTTGGGCAATGGGGGACTTTGGGGAATGAACTGAAAGAGGATAAAGTTAAATGTTAGTGTTCTAGCTTTGTATTCTTTTACGTAAGGCTTTTTTAAAATTTGCTCTTATTTAAAAACTTATATGGCATTCTTATTTATTCAATTACCACATGTTTTGAAGTATTTCTCATGAGTTTAGTACTAGTCCAAGTTTCATGGAGGGCATTAATGATGTAGAAGACATGGTCCTCACAACTAGAAAATAAAGAAAATGTGTTATAAAGTAGTCGTAATAGGGTAATGAAGAAATATCAAGTAGATCAAGGTAGATGGAGGGATAGATCATAGATAGACAAGATAGATAGATAGAGAGGTGGATAGATAGAAAGATGCAAGAGAGAAGAAAAATGGAAAATGATAGATTAGAGAGAGAGGTGGATAGATAGATGCAGACAGACAAAGATAGAAGGATAGATAGATAAATAGATAGATAGAACAAATTAGCTAGCTAGTTGATAGATAGCACTGATTAATTACTGTGCTCTGGGGATTGTGCTAAGTAAATCACTAGGAATACAAATTAAACCTCAAGGAACTTGTACTTGTAATTGTGAGAAGGTAATATACGGAGAGAATATGGGGTGACATGGTGAGGAGATGGCCTGGAAGTAGTGCGGAGTTCTGACGTGGGCAAGAAAAAGTAAGAGCTCACCTATCAGACTCAAAGGAACTTAGAAGATTCAGAGGTGGAGTCCAAAGTACAAAGGAGTGGTGTGTGTGTGTGTGTGTGTGTGTGTGTGTGTGTGTGTGTGTGTGTGTATGCGCAGGCGCGCATGGTAGTGCAGATGAAGATGATGATTTGCAGTGTCGGCAGCATGGTGAGGGGATGATTGGGAAGTGGTGGGAAGTCAGGGTTTGGGAAAGATAAGGTGAAAGCCCATCCTATTCATCTTGAGAAATAGAAGTAGATGAAATCAAATTCGCCAGAGTTGGCATTCACTGGCATTGTTAAGGTGATATGGGTTCTTAGAGTCTATACTATCAAGCTATGTCTTCTGTCAGGTTCTCCCATGCTGGGAAGGCTTCAGAAATAGATGGTTCTAGGAGTGACTCAGCCTATTGTCCTAGGGCAAGCTATATAGCTACGTTATATAAAGGCTCATCACCATGTAGAAAGGCCAAATAAATGCTACTGTCATGATAAGCCATGAAGCAAAGAGAAGTGCTAACATAGTCTCTAGTCTTGTGTGAATATGAATTAGGGGAGCAAGGTTCAAAGGATACTAAGAATCACAGAACTAGCTGAAAAAAGAGTTTTATTTCATCAGACTGGTGAAAGGGTCTATGAGGCACCCAAAGAATGATGCACCCAAAGTGTCAAGAACCCTTGATGTATGGACAATGCATCTTCCATTTGGATTCTGCTCAGCGCTCAGCATGTCCTCCTTAACAATGGAGAACACTTTTGGTTAGCATCCACAATATTATTTAAACCTCACAAAAACCACACAGTGCAATGAAAGAATCAGGACTTGGATTCCAACCCCATTTTTGCTGCTTACTTCCCCTGTGACCTTAGGCAAGCCACTTAACCTCTCTCAGACCTCAGTTTCTTCCTTTGTAGCACAGAGGTAAGGACATGTGACATCATTAAGGAACTTCCAGTGAGAAAAGTCTTCTACTGATGCAGGGAAACAAATTCTCTAAAACTTGGTCTTAAAGAATTGTCTTGGTCATGGTTTGCCAAATTGTAGCTTGTGGACCAAATCTAACAAACCATTCTTGGCTTGTAGGGCCATAGAAAAACAGGTCACAGGTTGGATTTGGCCTATGGACCATAGTTTGCTGGCCTTTGGCTTACAGCATAATGAGATGAAATGACTTGCTTGGGATCACTAGTATATGTCTAAGGTAGGACTTGAGTTTCACATGTCCTGTCTCTGAAGTAGACCACACTGAGTCTCTGCAGAGGGTGAAACATAATCTTGAAGGTTTTCCTCCAGTAAGGAACATCCATTGAACTCATTTGAATTCTTGATAAATGCAATCACAGAGATAAGTGCTTAATGACCCTGAGTATTAATGTCAAGTGAGACATAAAACAGGGAAATGTATGCTAACCAAAGATGTTCTCTACTGTTATATAAAATATCTTTTGCACGTTGCAAATGGGAGTTTAACTCCTTATAAATCAGGAATTCTTAACCTTTTTGTGTATCATGAACTCCTTTTGCTCTCTTTTGAAGCGTATGGGTCCCTTCTTAGAATAATATTTTTTCATCGTAATTGAAGGAAAATGTCGAAGTTTCAATTAGAGGTTAGTGAAAATAAAGGTGTAACTTTTTCCTATTCAGTTTCCTAGATATCCTTAAATTTATCCATGGACTCTAGGCAAAAATCCCTTTAAGTATTATTGATGAAATTATAAAGATACACCTCTTTGTGGATGCTGTAATGCTAATGGCATCAATCTACAGAATAAGACAAGGATTTCTCAATGAGGTCCACGATTTTTTAGAAAAAGACAATCCACATGGAAAAAATTAAATGGATAAAATATTTATTATTCATATTACAACATGGAGTTGGAAGACTAGCCCATTGAGTTATTTTATCAATACATATTTGTGGGATATGTGATGCAGAGGGATGAGCTTGACCCCGAACTGGATAGGAGAAAGAGCCTGCTGTACTACATTTGGGAAACTGCTGTACATTAAAAAATCCCATGTTTCTACCTGGCACAAAATTTTTTAAAGCACACATATTCTGATAGTTCTGTATAGTTGCAAGTCTTTGAATACTATAATCTTTTAAGAATCAAATTTGTAAGGCAACTAGAACACAATGGTCAGACATGTGGTGAGTATACACAGGATACAACACATTTCGTTAAATTAATTTATTTAATTTTAGTTTTCAACATTTATTTCCATAAGCTTTTGAGTTTTAAATTTTCTCTACCTCCCTCCCTACCCCCTCCCCAAGACAGTGCACATTCTGTCAAAGGCTCTACATATACATTCTTATTAAACATATTTTCACATTAGTCATATTGCAAAGAAGAATTAGAATGAACGGGAGGAATAAACCATGAAAAGAAAAACAAAAACAAAAAAAAGAGAGAGAGTAAATGGGATGCTTCTGTCTGCATCTGGATACAACACATTTCCAACAAAGACCTATGGATGGGAAGTGGAGTAAGGGGATTTCCAAGAAAACACCAAGCCAGAAAAGGAGGATGGAGGTGGGAGCAGGTGGAGGTCCAAATTCTTCACTAGTTCCTGCAAAATATAAAAAAAGATCTATAGGAAGGCCCCCAGAATGTATGGCAGACCTTCTGTATTAGAGCTATGGGACAAGAAACAAGGATAAGAATGAAGTAAGATGAGAAGGTATGGATGGGTTGATCTCTGAACTGAAGAATTTTCTAATGAGATTCAATCTCAAACCATGAAACATTGAAGTGCAGGCAATTGAATAGGGGCTGGTCATAATAATAAGATAGCTAGCATTTATATAGCACTTTAAGGTTTACAAAGCACTTTACAAATATAAACTCTATCGTCACAGCAGCTCTGAGAGGTAAATCTCCATTTAATTGATGAGGCAATTGAGGTAGGCAGAGGTGAAATGACTTAGTCACTTAGATGGTTGGTAAGTGTCTAAGGCACAATTTGAACTCATATCTTTCTAACACCAGCTCCTGTGCTATCTCCACTGTGTCATTCAGCTCTTTCTAACTAATGGTGGCATTTTATATTTCCTGACTAGAAAAAAAATGTTAATTCAGTGATATTTGTTTTGAAGTAACATTTAAGTCAATGATTCATTTTAAATTAAATTTGTACATTCACAATGCACCTTTGGCTATTATTTCTTCGCATGAGTTAGCATATGGCTTCCTAATTTAGGGTTGTAGAAGAAAAATTTGAGATTGGAGAAAGTCGTTCGGTACTTACAAATTTATTACCAAACTTTTATTCATCCCAGACTTTGTATGTATATCACAAGTATAGCTAATGTTAAACTATCTTTATCATTCTTTTTTTATTATTATATTATTTATATTAAATAGACTATTCCCTTGTTGTGAAACAATCTAATATTTTTAAAGGGGGTCAGTGGGGGTAGGGTAGGGGTACTGGAGAATGGGATTTTCTAACTAAAAAAAAGATATACATTTGTTGACTAACGTAACGCTGGTGGGTATGAATATAGCTGTGAAGGGTAGAACTGGAAGACTGTTGCTTGATTGCTTCTGCCTTCTCTTTCTGCCCGCTTAGTGGCAGAACTGGAACATTCCCAAGCCTTTCTGATCTATACCATATGCACTGCAAAGGAATGAGTTGGACCCAGAATTAAATAGGAGAAAAGTCTGCTGGACAGCGTTCAGGAAACTACCATATGTTAAATAATCCCATGCTGCTACCTGGTATAAAACCCCAGTGTTTTAAAAACATAAATATTCTCCTGATAATTCTGCATGGTTATGAGTCTTTCAATACCACAGTCTAAAGAATCAAAATTGTAAGTCAATCAAAGAGCAATTGACTCTCACACGGTGGACACACACACAGGATACAACACATTTCCAACGATGAACTGAGTGTGGGAAGTAGAATAAGAGATATCAAGAAAATATGTGGTTAGAAAAAGGAAGATGGAGATGGGGGAGGGAGTCCTTTACCAAAAGGCAAAGGTGTCAGCCTGGACTAGTTATTAATATGTAATTAGGAAATGTTTGACAAGATAAATGAAAATAAAATAGAACATAGATAATGTTCATATGTGGTTTTACAAGTCACTCTGTGGATTTCAGAAATGTATATGTATGGTTTAGTGGCTTCTGTTTCTATTTGGGTTTGAGACTACTGATTTAGAGAGTGATCTTTTCTTTGGTAAGTCTTTCTCCTTCTTACTAGATGTCTGCCTAGAGATTTAATCAGTCACACTTTGTTACAACTATTAGCTCACTTTTAATCTGGGGATAATATAATGGCCCCAAGCTGTGTAGTCCCCATATTTGCAATTTTATGGAGTCTATATCAGATGAAAATAATAGCTAATAATAATAGCATGCATTTATATAGTTTTTAAGCTTCACAAAGTACTTTACATATCTCATTTAATCCTTACAACCATGAGAAGTAGGTGCTGCTATTATCCCCATTTTACAGAAGGGAACTGAATCTGAGAGAGGTTATATGACTTGCCTAATATCATACAGCTAGTTACAACCTGAGGCAGAATTTGAATTCTGGTCTTCCTGACTCCAGATCAAGCAGTCTTTCTACTGTGCTCCCTAATTTCCTCAAAAATTGAAAACTTAATAACTGAAAAATTAATAGTATCATTATAACAACTCAGAGCCCCAGTTCTGAAAATTCCTAATTTTCAAGTGGAGATTTGGCTTTCTGTCTTAATTTAAATTTATGGTTTTCTCCAGCTTTACCCCGTGCCTCTTTGAAATTTGATAATCAGAATACAAGCAACATTTATGTAAAGCAAGCAGAATACTCTACAATGTCTGGTACTATATATACAGGCATGTGGAAGAAAAGTTAGCCAGGCTTTTTTTTTAACTACCTTAGTACTTAAAGAGCATTGCTTCAGTCGAAATCTTCTGCTCTGAGATACCTGTAAGAAACAAAATAATCCTTTGTCTTTTCTTCTCTTTTAGTTTCTCCTTTCATTTTCACCTTTTGCCCATTGTCTCTGTGCCACTGACTTCCCATATCTGTTCATTAAGTTCTGGGTAGTGAAAGGGATACCATCTTTCCACAACTGCTGCTTATATCTTGCAATGCCCACTATTTCCTTTCAGTTCTTTGCAGAATATTTGTGACCCTATAAGAACTTTGGAGTGTTACTCATTTGCCTTCCAGTTCAAAAACTGCAATCGTCCCAAATCATTCTCAGTACTTACATGATTCTATGAATTATAAACCTTAGGGTCCTCAAACATCTAAGATATGAAGATGGTTTATATAGGGATTCTTGATCTGGAGTCCATGAACTTATCTTTAAAAATGTTTTTGATAACTGCATGTCAATATGATTAGTTTCCTTTGTAATCCTGTGTATTTTATTCTATGCATAGTAATGCAAGTCACTGCTCTGGTAAGAGGTCCTCCATAGGTTTCTCCAGACTGCCAAAGGCATCCATGACACACAAAAAGGTTAAGAATCCCTGCTCTATAGTTTCAGACCAAGGTAATTCATTCCTTACAAAGATCATTTCCATTTGTAATTTGTAGGGATGAATATTCTATTAAATCAATAATAGGCTAAAGACTCTCAAACTCAGATTTCAAGTGGAACCAAAGAAGAAAAATCTGAAAATGTAGAATAATTTTATCCTTAAACAAGGTTAGAGTATGTAAGATATATCACATAGGAGAGTAGACCAACTCATACAAAACCAACTGTGGCAGTGTGGCACAATATAAAAAGAATCACCTTTAGATTCAGAGGACCTAGGTTGGCATCTTGGTTGTAATACAGCTTTGTGATGTTGGGTTCGAAGAAAATTTTGGTACCCCTACTTAATTTATTCAGCATTTACTTAGTATACATTGTGAATTAAGCAGTAGGGGATTAAGTTTGAGTTAGTTCTTTTAGCTAATGCTATTAGGATAAGAGTTATGATCAATTAATCCACTATGTACTGGTGATTATATTAATTATATTTGTTTTATCAGCTAGATAAATTAGATCTGTTAGGATTTAATTGCTGTACTACCCCCCTTCCCAGTGAAGCACTAGAAATAAGTATATTTCTCCAAGTGTAGTACTTGAAATAAGGTTCTTGCCTCTCCACCCCTGGGAATTACTACCCCCACTCCCTCATTTGCTTCAAAACTACAACTTCCTTGGACCCTAGGATACTGTTAGTCAAAACTAGTGTTTGATGGGCCATGGAAAGCCCCTGCTGATATGGCCTGCCATTGATGGTCTATAGTTGATGACCTATAGCTAATGACCTATGAAAGGCCTGCTGACAAAGTGGTTATGACTGATGGGCTTGAGATTTACCCCATTTTTGAAGATTAGCCAACCAAAGGAGCTCCCAACAATAGGATCTTCCAGGGACTCCCCAAGATCTAGAAAGCCTCTTAACATTGGGATCCCTGACCATGCAGAAGGTCTTGGATTCAGTTGATTAGGGACCACCAACCAGTCTTCTTAATAAATTGATTGCTCATGCTCGGAGCTCTGTCTGTCTCAGTGACTCAGGCAAAGGTCACTTCACCTCTTACGGCTTCCGTTTCTTCTGTAAAATGTATGAGTTAGACTGTTATTTCCAAGGTCTCTTTCAGTTCTGAATTCTAATCCTTTGATCACATCTAGTATAACAAGGAAAATTATGAATAAAAATGCCTTTACTATGTACCACACCCCATATTAAGTACTGGAATACAGATTTAAAAAGTGAGAATCCCTGACCTCAAATATATTCTACTTGAAGGATAGCACATATAATTAAAATTCTTTACAATTCAATGAAAATGTATTAAACGCCTACTATGAACATCTCAGTATTTAAGCCATCAGTTTATAGTACCTCCTCTCAAAATTTTATGTAACAAGTTAAGTTAGATGCTTCAATATCAAATTGCTATATGATTTCTATCTGTTCTATTCTGAGCACAGATAGATTTTGATGGGTACAGACAATGAATCCTGTGAAAAGTGGCATTATTAAAATTCATTCTGTGTATTTCCATTGGGCTGCAACCAATTACTGTATTTTGCATAATTATAACTTGGAACAGAATGATTTCAATACATGCAACTACTTTATGGGATTCATTATTCGAACTAATGGGGAGCTGGCTGCATATTGTATTCATGAAAACTTGCCATCCATATTTGTTGAAACTGAGCTCTGCTACTCTTGTGGCTAACATCTGCAGCGAACAGCCCATTTTCCACAGTTCTTCACTATGCCAGAAGGGCAATCAGAGAGCCTCTCCAATGAGATTTAACTGTAGAGAGAACAACCTCCTCCCTATCCCCAGTGGTTTTCTACACCTTTTACTGTTGGCTTCTTTGATGTATAATTAGTAGATTCTCTGAAAAAAAAAATTCTATTGAGAATTTAAACTGCACTTAGCTGCTGTCTTCTGGCAGATCTCTTATAAAAACTCAACTTAGAGTCACTTATTGCCTCCTTTCTATTTTCTCTCCTCCTGTTCCCATTGATGAGAGATATTAAACACCTTTAGTTTTTCACTTTTTCTCCTGGCTATTTCAGTGAATGTGTGAGTCGTTTTCCAGAATATCAAGAGTGTTTCTTTTTTATATGCATTCATTATTTATTCAACCAACATTTGTTGAACACCTACTGTATGTAAGACATTGCATATTAGGTGCATTGAAGTTTTTAAGGATTAATACTGAGCTAGTTTCAGTCTTTTCTGCCTTTTCCCTCCTTAGCCTCAGACTTTTGACACTAATCTCTTCTATCTGCTGGCCTCTCCCTCAGATTTCATGCATTGCTCTTTCCTCTTCGAATGTGTTACTGTTCCTTCTTGGTTTTATTTGCAGGTTGTCCTCTAATTTCATCCTCCCTAAGGGTCAATGTCCCCCAAAACTCAATCCCAGATCTTCTTCTCTTTCTCAGTGATCTCCTCTATGGTAACCACCATGATCACGTCCATGAAAACTATCTTATATGTGAATGTGTATATGTATGTATATATATATATACATAAATATATATGCACACATATGTATATGTGTATGTATAATGTTTGTATATAATGTATACATGTAATTTATGCCTATATAGACACAGTAGGATAGCAGAGATTTGGGCTGGAGATTTTATATATGATGTAAAACATATTATAATTTTATATGCATACATGTATAGTATATAGGCTAATCTTCATGAGTTCAAATCTGGCCTCAGTCACTTATTAGCTGTGAAACCCAGAGCAAGTCATTTAACTCTGTTTGCCTTGGTTTCTCTATAAAATGAGCCAGAAAAGGAAATGGCAAACCATTCTGGTATCTTTACCAAGAAAACCCTAAATAGGGTCACCAAGAGTCTGACACAACTGAAATGACTGAACAGCATTGTGTGTGTATACGCATATACATATGTGGTGTGTGTTTGTGTGTGTGACAAAATCTCTAGTCCTGATCTTTCTCCCAAAATCCATTTCTTCATTTAAGACACCGGACTTGGAGTCAAAAAACTTGGGTTCAAATATCAATTCTGCTGCTGTGTGACCTTGGGCAAGTCACTCAGCTTTTTTAAGTCTCAACTTCCTTATCTGTAAAATGAGCATATTAATAGCATCTACCTCGCAGGGTTGCTGCGAGGACCAAATGAAAAAACAAAGTGCTATATAACTACTAGCGATGGTTATCACTATTATTTATGATCATGATGTTGAGAACATAAACTTCTTCCTCCCCCATCCGTCTAGATTTTTAATCTTTGAGTCTTTGACTCATTCCTCTCTCTAAGACTCTCAGTCCTCTCCCATTGGATCAGTAACTAAGTGTTGTCAATTCTTCTACCATTTCCTGTCTTCCCATTGCCACCATGTTAGTTCTGCCTTTGTTATCTCTAACCTGGACCATCTCCACATTTCTGATTCCTCTTCAGTCAATCCTTCTCAGAGCTTCCAAAGTAACTCTCCTACTGCTTAAATCTTAGCTATGTTAACCCCTTGCTCAAAGACTTCAGCAGCCAAACATGGCCTCTATGCTATAAATGGGAGCTTCTGGCATTTGGGGCCCTTTATGACCTGGCTCCTCACTGACTTTCCAGGCTCATTTCACAGAACTCTTTCATGTTCTCTATTGTAGTCAAACTGGAATAAACTCTTTCTGGTTTCCCTCACCCTTCATGGGGAGATGGTTTGAAGAGCTCCAGAAAGGGGCTCATCCCTTTCAGGCTGGCGTTCAAGGCACAGAAGCTCCTTTAGAGCAGGCATTGTTCCATACTTCATCTTGGTGTCAGCAGTATCTGGAACAGCATCTGGTATACAGTAGGCATTTACTGAGCAAACACTGTTTACTTTGTACTTGCTCACCTGTGTAGAGGCAGCAAGGTAGGATAGTATAGATAGACCAGTAGACCTAAAATCAGGGAGACTTGAGCTCAAATTTGACCTCAGACACTTACCAGATGTGTGATCCTGCATTACCTTCTGTTGGAGCAGACCCAGCAGGTAAAGAGGTAAGTATGAAAGAAGGTGGGGGCAAAAAGGGGCAAAGGAGAGATCAGAGCAAGTTTTCTAGTAAGAGCTTACTAACACTTTATCTACTCCAGCTTTCTCAACTGTAAATAATAACAGCTCCTACCTCTAAAAGTCATTGTGAGGACCAAATGAAATAATATTTGTAAGCATTTAGCACAGTGCCTGGCACATAGTAGGTGCTTAACAAATGTCCTCCCCTCCTCATCTATGTTGTTTTCCCCTAGTAGACAGTATGTTCCTAGAGGACCAGGTCTGTTTTGGTTTGCTTTTTTGTACTCCCAGGCTTAGCACAGTGCCTGTCGAATTGAATTGCACTGCCATTCTGTCCTCCAACCCTGTTCATTCCATGAAGTTTAGGTACTCCCTCCTCATCTCATCTCTACTTTTTGATTTCTTCATCTTCTTACAAGGCTAAGAGCAGGCACCACTTCTTTCCTTCTATCAGCTCTTACCACATTGCTTAGTCTGACTTCTCTTTTGCCCCTTTCATCCCCTGGCTCATATCATATTTACCTGTTTACCTTCTGTTTCTCCTCTTTATGGTCTAACAGAGTCAATGAAAACAGACACATATGAGCATAATACAATGTAGAAAGTACAGTGGCATGGGACTCAAGAGATGTGAATAAAATAACCACAGAATGTCTCTTTAGTTTAAAAAAATGTAATCATTCAACTTCTGTCAATTCAGCAACTGTTTATTAAGTACCTACTTGATTATAACTTACTGTCCCTGAGGCTACCCTTCATCTGTCTGGGCCTCAGTTTCCTCATATGTAAAATGGGGCTAATCAATAGTAGTGTAGTAGTAGTAGTAGTAGTAGTAGTAGTAGTAGTAGTAGTAGTAGTAGTAGTAACCACTTGTCAGTTAGGTTATGATGGGGATTCCTTACCTGGATGGATAGATAGCTGAGGTACCTTCTAGTTCTCAAATTCTGTGATTCTCAGAGGTTATAAAAGTTCCCCTCTGCACCCATCACCCTTCTAAGTGTCATTTATTTTCTTTGTTCATGGAGCCTTAAATTGGCAAAAATGCATGATTAATTTACACAATGTATTAATAGTTTCCAAGTTGCCTTTTACAGAGGTAGTACTAGGAGCAAGATTCTGCCTTTAGGGTTAAGAAGATATGTTTAAATCATTCCCTTATGTACAGTTAACAATCTTAGTTTCTTAGAAGGGATAGGCAAGCATCTAATAATTTTATGTATCTTGGTTGATTTTAAAAGGTGGAATGACTGTTTCTTTTATTAGTTTATGCTGAATGTTTGGGCTTTGAGGGAGTTGGGAAGGTTTACCTTCCCAAAACACATGGTCATGAAATAATGCAGTTTTCTTTCTATTTTCTCCTACTGAGAACTTTTCATTGATAAGTTGTGTTTATTCTAAGAAGTCACACTTCTCTCCTTTTCTGTTTTTTTCAAACACATGAATGCAATTCAGTAATATACTTCCCCCCCTTCTCTTTTTCTTCTAGGCATAGATGTTCTTTATCAATTAGGCCTTGGAGGCAAAGATGTACGACATCAACCAGTGGAGAGTGTGGTACTATCATCATCTACTCCATTACCTCAAGGGGTTCATGTAGCAGAAACAGGTGTCATTCTAACAAGTGAGACTCATATAGAGGTACCTACCAGGAGAATTTTCCCATCCAGTCTAGGACAGCAGTTCACGATAGTAATTGGATTACTCTCACATAGTGTCAACAATGCTTTTCTCTTCAGTATCAGAAATAAAAATAGACTGCAATTGGGAGTGCAATTACTACCCAAAAAAGTGGTAATCCATATTGGTGGGAAGCTGGCAGCATCTTTCAATTACAGTGTTCATGATGAACGGTGGCACTACTTTGCCATTGATATTCAAGACCCAGTGGTTTCCATGTTTATTGAGTGTGGAAAGAAGCAATTCAGCAAAGACATTCTTTCAAGAGTGCAGGCATTCAATGCTGATGGTGTGTTTACTCTGGGAAGTATGGACTCCCATTCAGTCCATTTTGAAGGAGTAATTTGTCAACTGGATATAATTCCCTCAGCTGAAGCATCAGCAAACTACTGTAAATATCGGAAGCAGCAATGTCGCCATGTTGATACCTACCGATCAGAGACTGGGTTTCCTCACACTGCCACATTGCCAGGCCTTGTACTGGAAAAGTCTCCATCACACAAGCAATTTGGTGAAGAGATATCATCAGAGTATAGACCATTTTATGAAAGAGAGGGAAACCCAAACTCAGTAAATAAAGAGGTTCCATCAGTCCATAAACTTCGAGCATCCTGGGAAGCATCAAGTTCTTTAACATCATCTGTCCCCTGGGGAAACATCTCTGCTGGGGATCTTGTGAAACCTGAAATCCCAGTCACAAAGATGACCACCAAAGAACATAGCCTACCAAACTTAAATCTGCAAGTTCCTCACCATCAGCTTAAAAAGGTGACATTGAGCTCCAATGAGAAATCTGGCTCAATTCAAAATGTTTCAGACAATGCTGTGGGACATAAAGAAGGAATGACCAATCTCCCTTTGCCTAAGGAGAGTCCATTTATTGTCTCTCCCTTTATGAAAGAGGATAAAATTGATGACTTAGAAAAGGATATCACAGAGAACTGGCATGCTGAAAAACTCACCAATATGTCACAGATTTTGAATACAACCTTATATCGGGCAACAACTGAACCATTTGTGGGTGATAATCATGATCAATGGAAAGGAGGCAAAGGGGATGCTGATGGTACATACCACACTGAGGATAACTATGAAACTGAGTTATATGATTATTTTTACTATGAAGATCTGAACACAGTGCTTGAAATGGGGAATCTGAGAGGCCCCAAAGGGGATCCTGGACCTCCTGTAAGTTGCTTTTAAATATGTCTTGCTGAAATTAGTGTACTGAGAATGTCAGAGAGAACTTTGGAATGGAGTATACATAGAAAGCCAAACCTATGACAGAAAATTATCCTGAATACAATGAATGAATTTATAGTTAGTTCCTATAAAATATAGTTCCAATAGGAACAATTTAGCATAGTTATTGGTTTTTTTCTGGGTGGTTGGTTTTTTCCCTCTTATTACTGGCAGATTGTAGGGGCACTTAGTTCTGCTGAAGTTACAGACAAACCAAATATCTTACTTTTTCAGTTGAAATTCAGCCATAGATTCCAGTTGCTAAATATGGATTCATCCTTCCCTATTAAAAATAATTATAATGATAGGATTAATGTCCCTTCCTGTTAAGAGATGGGTCAGAAGAACGGATGAGGTGGGCTAAAGAAAAACACATTGCACTTATTTCAATTTTCAGAGGATGTATACATGAGTTGTGTGGGATGGCCAGGCAGGGTTGGGTTAAATGTCATATTGGTAGAAAGGATACTGATACCAACAAAATCTTAGGTTCACGTGGGACTCTCAGAGTATTTAAATTATAACTTTTCAGTTCCTACTGACATTTACGTTGTGGCAATATGCCCATTGGTAGAACTACTTTGCAGAGAATTACTAGTGATTAATAAAGGAGGTGGATTTTTAATAGCTATTACTGGTTGTCATGTTAGGCTAGGCAAGGATTACAATTTTGAATTTGTTATAAGCTACAGACTGAATTTTAAAGGTGTATTTAGTATGCACTTGAAGGTTAAATATAGTTTACATCTATCTGAAACAAAATCAGTGAAGAATAAAAAATAAATTAATTCAATCCAATTAAGCAAACATTTATGAAGCACCTACTATGCATTAGTTACTGTACTTACTATTGAACAAACAAGAAAAAAATAAAAGTTCCCTGTCCTCAGGGAGTTTATATTCTAGCAATGGCCTCTTGTTGATACTGGTGATTGAACTGGGTCTTGAATAGAGTAGAAAATCCAAGAGGCAGAAGTAATGGTCCCATCATTTATTTGGTGAGGTGTTGATAGAATTATGAGCTGACTGATTGCATTTTCCACTTTTCATTGGTTTGTCATGGCAGTTATCAACATAGCCCCACAGCCATATAGATATTTAAACATGATATAACAGATAAAATACTGAATATTAATTTAGTCAGCAGACCTTGATTCAAAGCCCACCCCAGATACATAGCTAGTAAGCCACTTAAACCTCGATGTCATTTGTAAAATGAGGATGGTAATATTTGTACTACCTACCTCCACGAGGTTGTTTTGAAGAAAGACATCCGTAAACTTTAAGAGGCTACTTAAATGTGAATTACTATTATTGTGAAGTCATTTTAAGTTTTGCTGCAATGTTCTAATATGTGAGAAATCAAGTAATTAGAAAGAGTATTGTCTTCTCACCTTTTGTATTTATCTTCCTTGAGTCCCTTGTCTTTGAAAAATTACATTTTCTTTAGTGCCATCAGACCAAAAAGGATTGTCTATAGTACCAATTTGTTTGATGAATATGCTAGCTGACATATACTTGAGTCATTGGTGTAGATCCAGAAACCATTGGATGGAGAAGATGATACCACTTGCTTGGATTGGTTTTTCTTTGTGGCTATTACTGGAAAGTTATTTGATATGTATTGAGCAATACTTAATATAGTTTAGTACATGCCTACAAATATTGTGTATAGATAGTATTAACCCAGGACAAATCTTTTGCTTAGTAACTTGTGCTTAGTAACTAGAGCTAGTTAAAACAAATAAATCAAATAAAAATCAACTTTTTGAGCCCAATTAACATTCTAAATGAAATTGTGATGCTAAGAAATGGAGATACAATTCAAAGGCATTCATTCATTCATATTTTCATTCAATAAAAATGTACAAGACCTTGTGTTAGCCAATCCCAGTGAGATAATTTGTTTACCTTTAATTGTCAGTATTTTCAATCTTGAGGAAGGCACAGGAGATAGAGTAATCCTTGGCTCATGAAGGTCAGAACTAGAATCTGGTCTCAGACTCCTGCTAGTTTGGTGACCCCAAGGAAATCTCTGAGCCTCTATTAGCCGTAAAATTGTCATCAGTAAAATGGGAAAAATAATATCATCTAGCTTCCAGGATTATCCTGAGAATAAAATCAGATAATATCTGTTAAGTACCTTACAAATCTTAAAATGCTGTATAAAGTCTAGCTTCATTATTATGACTATTAAAAAGTAATATTTTGGTACAGTAGTTTTTAGCTCTTCACATTCTACTTTTAATAAAACAACATCTTAAAAATAAAAATGTATAAAGGGAATTTAGTTTGGAAAAATTCAGTTTCTTCTTTACAAAGAGGCACATTAGTCGACTATAGTTCCCCAAATATTCATTATTTCTTATACTGAAATCCTTCTTGATATCACCTTAGTCATTATTATTGATATTTTTATTACTCATTCACACTTGTATTATTCCTCATATTTATAAATTCAATACTTTCAGAATCTGTGACTTGGTCAGTGGGGATACTCCCACTGCTGATTCAAATCACAACAACTTTCATGAATGAATGAAAATGCTAGACAGGGAGTCTGGAAGACCTGAGTCCAAATCCACCTTCACTAGCTGTGTGACTGTGGGCAAGTCATTTAACCTCCATATGCCTCAGTTTCCTCATCTGTAAAATGGAGATCATGATAACTCCTACCTCTCAGGATTGTTGCAAGAATAAAATGAGATCATATTTGCACTTTACAAATTTTAAAGCTAGTTATTATTATTGTAATAATGTTATTAAATGTAAATGTCAGTTATTGTTATTATTTATCCATTTATTATTTATACTACAAAGCACTGAGGGTGTGATTGGAAAATCACAACAGCCTTTGCAGCTAAGGACTGCACTTTCTCAGAGGGAGAGACAATACATAGAGGAAGTTTTATTAGCAAGTCAGAAGGAAAACTCCCAATGGTTCTTAGGTAGGAGTAGATGGCGATACAGCTCCTTTGGAGTCATTTCCATTGATAAAACTGGTTTTGTTTTTCTCATCTTAGTTTTTAAGTGATCCTGGGGTCAAGTTATTCTCCACGGTGTTGCTAACCTGGTAATGACCCTGTCTGAACTTGGCAAGGGTCAACAGATAAGCCATGTATCCCTGAGCTCTCCCAGAATCCTTAGTGCTCCACTAAGATAGCCTATGATAGCTTTGAAGAAGCTGGAGGCATCTCCAAGACACAAGGAAGATCCTAGGAGGACTTAGGGGAGGCACAAATAAAACAGTTGTTAATAATAGCTAATGACAGTAATCATGATTATTAATATTTTAAACTTACATGGTTCTTAGTGCTCAAAAGCTCCACAATACTCATCTTCTCATCTGGTCCTTAAAATAACATTTTAAGGTAGGTAGTGAAACAACTTTTAATTACAATTTTCAAATGAGGAAGATGAAACTTACAATATGTCTCTCATCTCTTTAATTCAATTCAACAAATATTTATCAAGCCCCTTATGATATAATTCTTGCTCTCAAAGGGTTTCTTACGTTGCAGTGGAGACTACAACATCAATACAACTATAACACAGAGACAACTGAGGATGTATGAAGCATTGACAACTTGAGGGATCTTCCTTTTCTACATATTTTGTCTATACATAGTTATCTCCATGTTGTCTCTCCCATTAGACTCTAACCTTTTTGAAGGCAGAGGCTACCTTTTGCCTTTTTTTGGTATCCCTCAGTATTTAGAACAGTGCCTGAAACATGGTAGGCACTTAATATATTTTTATCAACTGTTAAATATTCATTCAAGAAATCTGACAGTAATAGAACATTTTTAAAAATGAAACTGTATCTAGGGATTTTTGCCATAGGACTCAGTATTCCAGACTTTTGGCAAGAGGGAAGAGCTAGTTTTAAAAGTACATGGGTTAATTCAATTGATTATAGTGTATAGTTGATGAGGCTGTAGTCTTGGGTTTGGTCACAACATTGGTCAGTTGTTTTGGCCCAGAAAATTCAATCTTAGCTACATGCTGTACCACAAACTCTTGGGTAGCCACCCCTCCATTAACCATCTCTTAAATATGTTATCCCCAATCCCAGGCAGCTGGTAAACCAGTAGGGACCATTTCATTCAACCCATCTCTACTGGTGAGGAAAATGATGAAAAAGCTTATCCTAAAGACATGAGTTTGTATATATTAAAGATAAACACCTGCTTAATCATAAAACCTGAGATATAAAGGGTCTCAGATGCCATTTGGAAGGACCATGACCCTGGAACAAAAGGAAGTGAGAGAGAACCAATAGGATTGATCTGCTTCCCCCGCTACCCTTTCCTCCCCTTAGTCTTTAGGACAAGAGAAGTGATAGCATCTCACTGGCTCTGCTCTACTCAGATACATTGAGAGTATTGTGTTCAGTTTGGGACAACACATTTCAGAAGGCATGTAAGCTGGAAAACATACAGAGGAAGGTGAGAATATGGTGAAAGACTTCAAGATGATGCTATAGGAAGCTTGTATGAAGTAAATAATTATGTTTAGCCTAGAGGAGACTTAGAGGGGAGCATTGTAACTGTTCAAGTATTTGAAGGGTTGTGTGAAGAAAGAATTTCATTTGCTTTGGTTGGTCCCAAAGAGCAATCAACCAATAAACACTATGCTAAGTGCTGGGAAAACAAAAAGGTAAAAGATAGTCCCTGCTCTCGAGGAGTTTATAATCTAATTAGGAATATGAGATGCAAACAAATATATAGAAAGAAAGCTATATGGGAAATAATTAACAGAGACAAGGCACAGGGATTAAGAGGAGTAGGGGAAGATTTCCTGTAGAAGGTGGGATTTTAGTTGGGACTTAAAGGAAGACAGGGAGAAGAGCTAGGATCAATGGATAAAAATAGCAGATAGATTTAAACTTGATTTAAGGAGGGGCATTCTAAGAATTAGGACTCTCCAAAAGTGGAGCGGGCTGCCCAGGGTGATAATGGGTCCAATGGGTCCCCCCCATTGGATGTCTTTAAAAGTGGATGCTGGATGACTACTAAAATTCTTGAGAAAGGTACCTATTGGACTAGATAATCTATAAGGTCCCTTTATACTCTGAGTTTCTATGATTCCATGATATTAAAAAAAAACAGTTTAAGTCACTCACCCTATGACTCAACTGGCTAAACTCTTACCCACAGTTTTCTAACCTTTTATCTACTTTCTGAGGTCAGTTTTGAACTTAGTTCTTCCTCAATCTAGAACCACAGCTCTATCCACTTTACCACTCCAGTTTGGAGGATGAATTGATGAGGGGATAGACTAGAGATGGGAAAACCAGTTAATAACCAGTAATGTTATAATCCAAATTAGAAGAGATGAAGGCCTGATTAAGTATAAGTGATTAAGTAAATGTAAAAAGGAATAAAAGGGCATAAGAGGTATCGCAAAGAAACCAGGGGATTTTGCTGCTGACTGGATGACAGGACGACAAGATTGCAAGCTGGGAGAGCCCTTGGAGAGAGTTTAATTTAAATCATTCATTTTACAAATGAGAAATGTGTGTAGAAAAGAAGAGAGAAGAATCACAGATGGCACTGAAATGTCCAGGAGGATGTATGGTACACCATTAACAGAAATAGGAAAGCTGGGAGGAGGATCCTATAGGAAGAAAGATGTTAAGTTCAGTTTTGGAAATGTTTAAACTTGAGAGGTTGACTGGGCATTGGAAATATATGGGTCTATAATTCTGAGGAGATCTTGGGAATGGAGGAAATGGAGTTATTAATTTAGAGGTGATGGATAGGTGAAGACATAGGAGTGGATCAATTCACTAAAAAAGACAGTATAGAGCAAGAAGAAGGCCCAGGATAGATTCACGTATAAATGGCGGTAAGAAGATAAGGAGATAGACAAGGAGGTGGGAGGAGACCTTTAAGAAAGTAAAAAAGAACCCTGAGATTCCAGGGTTGCACAAGCCAAGGAATGCGAGGGGATATTGAGGAGAGGATAGTCACTATTGTCAAATATTGCAGAGTTTAAGGGCAATGGGCACTGAAACAAGATCTTTGGGTTTTAGAAATAAGAAGTTCATTAGTGACTTTGGATGGAAGTTTTTTTTTACTGGAATAGTGGGAATTGGAGTCACAATTTGAAAGTGGTAAAGTAAATGGGTGGTGAGAAAATTGTAGAGCCATGTGTAGACATCTTTCTAGAATTTTTTTTCCTAATCTAAGGAGAGGAGAGAGCTAGTATGATAGCTTGTAAGAATGAATGGATGAGCATATCCTCAATTTTACTTTAAATGGAGGCATTGACCATATTTCCCATAGCCCACAAAGTATATTCAATTACGTTGCCTGTATTTTTAAAATATGCTTAATATCTTTAATGTAATGTAGGCTTAAACCGCATTTTAAAACAATATAAGTTGGCTAAAAATTTGGCATTGCCTTTTCATGTATATAAAATTTGCAAAGTTTGCAAAGTGTTTTTTTTCACACAAACCCTGTGAGGTAGCTTGTCTAAATATTGCTATGCCTATTTTGTAGATGAGAAAATTAAAATTCTGAGAGGCTGAGCTACTTGACCATAACTAGTGAATATGTCTAAGTAATAATTTGTTCTTTATTCTTAAATTTTATTTTTAATTTCCATAACATAGTACAATAAAAATATGATTGCCCATGAAACTGCAAATCTACTATACACAGTTTGGTATTCAAACTGCTTTGTAGCACTCCTGTGTTAGGCCTAAACCAGATTAAAATATAACTGGGAAATAATTAGCAAAATAAAAAAATACAATACAACATAGTTAATGTTGATTTGTGGTTTTCTTATGTCAATATGAGGCCTGCAGAGACCCTTTCTATTGGAATTTGATACCACTATCTAAGGTTATAAATTACTGAGGAGTTGCTAACTTCCATGTGAGTTCATGCCAAGAGATCCTTACACTGTGGAAATCATAGGATTTCCAGCCCCAGCCCATATAATGAAACAATAGGTGGTTATCTATTATTGGGTTTTTTTTAAGTTAACCTCTAGGGGATCTAAAATTATTTTTTCACAGTTCGTATGAATTGTTCCCTTTGAATTTTCTATTTCTTTTTAGCCCTAATATGATACTATATTCTGTACAAAGTCTCTGGCTCTTGTAGATACCCACCAGGGCAAGGACTGGTATATTGTAGTTTTACCATTGGAAGCAACAGATGGACTTCATTACAATCCCACTGCACACATTACACTATGCCTTGGCATACTTCCTTTAAAAGTACATAAAATCCACAGGACTGCAGCTTTTCCAGGGAAGCCCCAGTGGGAAGTGTGCTTGAAAATCTGTAGTTCTTGGTCTCCAAACCCTAAACTGAGTTCCCCATCTCTAGTAAAAGTAAATTTAGGTAAAAGTTACCCACAAAACTGCCCATTCCAATGCCTGTGCAAACCATCCTGGGTAGCCAGCCTCATGAGTCACAAGCTTCCTGCTGTGATTTCTGACCAGATTAAAAAGAACACTGGAATTCCGGCTCCCGTCCCTACTGTTTGGGGTGGGGGTGGAAGTTGATTTTACTATTAAATCATTATCAACTGGAAGCAGGCAACCTCAAATCTTAACTGATTTCCACCTGTGGAGAGAGGCTGGCTACTCCTCCTTTTAATTTCCCCAATTCTTTCTCTTTCAAGGGTCCGCCAGGTCCTGTTGGTCTACCAGGTCCATCAGGAAGGAGAGGTCCAAGGGTGAGTAAATGGGTTGAATGCTTCCTGCTATGAGAATGATTATGTATTTAAAAAGAATAGGAAGGATGGTTATGGGTAACCTGCAAACAGAGGAAAGATATGTGATATCTTTAGCAGAGGAGATCGCAGCTTCTCTGGGTCTTAATTATCCAATACTCTGGATCCTTGAGGGATCTCTGTTGCCTATTTTGTGTTCTCAGACCTTAACACGATACCTAGCACTTCATACATGTTTAATAAGTATTTATTAAGTAACTGACTGATCTGAGGTTACACAATTAGTAAGTGCTAGAGTTGGGGCCATTCAGTTGGTCAACAAACATTTATTGAACTCCTACTGTGTACTGGGCTTGGTAGATGCTGAGGATAGAAAGACAAAATGGCCAGAGATCCTGCACTCGATAACTTTACGTTCTGGTAAGGACATATAACATGTGGAAATAAATAAATACTAAACACACACATACACTCTCTGTTTCTTTTACTGTCTCTGTCTCTCTTTGTCTTTGTCTCTTTTTCCTTCTCTGTCTCTGTCTTTCTCTGTCTCTCTCCACGTCTCTGTCTCCATGTCCCTCCCTCCCTCCCCTTGCATCAATCTAAATTCAGGGTAGGAGGAAGCAGTAACTGGGGCTATCATGGCCAGGGTTCATGTAAGAGACCCAGTTTTTCCAGACCTTATGTCCAGAACTAAGCATTACACCATGCCGCTTCTATATGGATGCTAACATTATCTAAACAAAAAGTGAATAAGATGACATGGTCCAGAATTTTTAATAAGAATGAGGCTTCAGTGGGGCAAAGCCAAATGTCACCAAAAATATATATAAACTATGCCACCTCCCCCATGAACCCATTCCTGGGTTATGATTCTCTCTCTTCTGCTCAAACTTTCCCATAAATACTTTTCTGTTTATATTTTTTTATCCTATCCTTGTCCTCAGGAATGCAAGATCCTTGAAAACAATGACTATTTGTTTTCTTTAAAATTTGTTTCTTCATTATATTCCAGTCCATAAGAGAAAGGCTTGTCCATAACTAATGCTCGTGAGATTGGACTGCTTGTCCTTTTCTGTTGTGTCTTCCCTGGGGATAGCCAATGCCTGTTTCCTTCATAAAGTAGCCTGGATCTTTAAAGTCTGTCCTTCCTTTGCCAATTCCAGACAAGTGAAGAAACGTGGAGCCTTGTTTGTTTGGCTAGAAACACCCAGCCAAGGCATTCTCTATGAGCATGTCCAAGGGAGATTATCAAATTTGCAGCAGTAGCAGCAGCAGCAACAGAGCTAGTCTACTACGATTTGTGATATTATTCTTAGCTCTGTAGTGATCTCATCCATTTGCTACATGGTGGTTGAAGGTCAGGTTCATTTGCTTTGGGGAATGAAGGGGAGTGGGCTTCCTTAAAATAGTGCATTCCTGGGTTACATAGTGGAAAATAGAGGGGCAGAAAATTAGCTATTGACCAGGGGGAGAGAAATGCACAGAATAAAAAAAAAATCACCCCAAGGAACTGCTGCATTTCTAAAAGTACATCTGCTGAACAAAAGATTTATGTGTTATATAAATCAAAAAATTGTGCTACAGCCAGTTCTCCCCTCCCCCAACTTTTGTTTTAACTAAAGCAGTCCATTTTATTTAGAGATGAAAGTGGGGATCCTGGTGCATGCATGTGCCTATTTGTGTATGTGTGTGTGTATGTATGTATGTGTATGTGTGTATGCTAAAAAAAATGCAAATACTAACCATATACTCAGTTTTCAAGTGTATGTTGCCTGAGAGAAGTAAGGCTTAGGCTGTATAGGAGTAGATTAGCACCCACCTGAAGCCCTGTGGGGACCCAGCTGGAGAAGAGGGCTAGAAGGATGGAAAGGTAAGACAATAGGAAGATCTTCTGTTTATGCATTTTCTCAGAAGAGAAGGACATGTTGAAATGCTGAAATACACACCTCTCCATCTTTGCCTCTCTCCTCCTTCCTGATTCCACTTTGTAGTCTGCCCCTCAGGATCCTAGTGGCATAATGTTGCCTTTTGGCTCTAAAAAACTTTACTGATGTGCCCTACCCACAAGTACTATGCATTCCAAAATTGCTTCTTCCTTCCCTGCACTACCATCCCTCAAAACTCTAATAAACCCTATAAAATTCTAATCACTCTAATTTGGAAGATTACAACAAGGCATGTTGACTTAAATTCTTACTAAGGTGTGAATGACTAATAAACCTTACTCTTCGTTCATGTAACATGCTTATCGTATTTGTAACACATGCTAAGCATCATACGGATAACTGTTTCTCCACATATTTATAGGTCCAGAAGCTCAGCTAGGACTACTTGCTCGAAGTGACTATAAGCAAAAGATAACACCACTGCTCATTGTGCTAAATCATAGCAGGACCTGGGGATCTTTGAGCAACTGGTTTTTTGTTTAAGAAGCTACATGGTATCATGGATAGCTTGCCTCAGAGCTAGGAATAGATGAGTTCCAATCCGCCTTAGGTAGTAGTTATGTGACTCCTGGTCAAGTCATTTCATCTCTCTCAGTCTCAGTTTTCCTTATCTATAAAATGGGGATAATGGCATCTTCCTCATAGGATCATCGTAAGGATGAAAGGAAATAACATTGTGTATATATATATATATATATATATATATATATATATATATATATATATATATACACATATATATATATATCTGTGTGTGTGCGTGTGTGTCACAAAAGTCTTAGTGCCTTATTAAGTGCTTAAAAGGACACTAAGAAGGTTGGGATATTATTTCCTTTGCATGTGGGCGGCAGAGTCTCATTCCTGTGATTCAGAATCATTGACTTCTAAGGAAAAAATTCCTCCCCAAACTCTTCGGGTCTCCCAAAATCTTATTCTTTCCTACTTCAGCTTTGTAGCTCTTCTAGGCTTCATCTTTGGCTACCCTTTCATTCTTGCTCAGTTATTCCCAAACACCAATCTAGCTCATACTTTTTCTACCTTCTTTCCTACACAGAAATCTGGTTCTTTGCAGAAGACCTCCCATCCCTTGTTCAGGTGTTAGTACAGCATGGGCAGCTAGGTGGGTCAGTGCATAGAACACCAGACTTGGAGTCATGAAGGCCTGAGTTCAAATGTGGCCTCAGAAATTTACTTAGCTGTGTGATCCTGGGCAAGTCACTTAACCTCTGTTGTCTTCATTTTCCTCATCTGTAAAATGGGGGTAATAATAGCACCTACCACCCAGAGCTGTTGTAAGGATTGAATATGATAGTAATTATGTGCTTAGTACAGTGCCTGGCACATGGTAAGTGCTATATAAAAGTTAGCAATGACGATTATGATGTGGATGATGACGTTGGCATTCCCATTGACTCTTAGACTTCGGAAAAAAAGAACCAATGGGAATGATTTCCTAGGTCTTTTCCAGCCCTTGCTCAGTATATCTGTAATCCCTTGCCCCCTCTGTCATCCCCACTCAATTCCTGTCTCCTGACTCATGTCCTCCTGCCTACAAACACATCCATGACTTCTCCATCATCAAAAAACCCTTACTTGATGCTTCCATCCCTATTAATTATCATTCTATATTCCTTCTGCCCTTTGTGCTTAAACTCCTTGAAAAAGCTGTTCCCAATAGGTGCCTTTACTTTCTCTTCCTATTTTTTTCTTATTCCCCTACTTCTAGCCTCTGACTTCCATCCTTCTATTAACACTGCTTTCTCCAAGGTTTGTAATGATCTCTTAATTAGCATATCCAATGACTTTTTCACCATGCTCATCCTCCTGGACCTCTGTAACTTTCAGTATTGTTGTTCCCCCTCTTCTCCTTGATATTCTCTTCTGTCTCTAGGATATCAGGGTGCCCCGATCTCCTGGTTATCTGTCTACCTATGCAACCTCCCCTTCTCAGTCTCCTTTGCTGGATTTTTATCCATAGCATTTCCTCTGACTGTATTTGTCTCTAGAGTTCTGCCCTGGATCCTTTTCACTTCTCCTAAACTATTTCACTTGATGATCTCACCAGCTCCTATTTAATTACTGTCCTGCCCTAATTTTTCTACTGATTTCCAATCTCACATCTCTAACTCCCTTTCAGATATCTCGAACTGGATATCCAAACCCAACAAATCCAAAACTGAGCTTATTTTTCTGTTGTTTTTGTTTTGTTTTATTTTTTATTGAGGCAGTTGGGGTTAAGTGACTTGCCCAGGGTCACACAGCTCGTCAAGTCTCAACCGTCTGATCCACTGAATGACCTAGCTGACAAGTTCATTGTCTTTTTCCCTAAATCTCTCCACCCGCTTTACTTTATTGCTCCTACAGAGGACAACATGGTTCTCCCAGTCCCTTAGACTTACAGCCTAGGTGTCATCCTCATCTCCTCACTGTCCCTCAAACCCCCACTCCCCATACCCAATCTGTTGCCAAATCCTATCACTTTCACCTTTGCAACATCCATTGAATATACTTCCTTTTGTCCTCTGACACTGCCACCCCCTGGTGCAAGCTCTCATTCCCTCAAATCTGGATTATTTCAATAGCCTGCTGGTGGGTTTGCCTGTCTAAAGTCTCTCCCCATTCTAATCCATCTTCCATTCAATCATCATTTTACTATAGTGAAGGTCTGAGCATATCACCCCCTCAGTAAACTCTAATGGCCCCTATTGCCTTCAGGATCAAATACAAAATCCTCTCTTTGGCATTTAAAGCCCTTCACAGCCTAGCCCTTTCTCATCTTTGCCGTCTTCTTATACACTGTTCTCTGCTATGTACTCTTTGATCCGGTGACACTGGCCTCCTGGCTGTTCCATGAACAAGATCCTCCATCTCTTAGCTGAGGACATTTTCTCTGGCTATTTCCCCCTACCTGGAATGCTTTCCCACCTCATCAAGCCAACTGGCTTCCCAGGCTTCCTTTAAGCCCCAGCTAAAATCCCATCTTCTACAGGAAACCTCTTCCAGTCCCTCTTCATTCCACTGCCTTCCCTCTCTTATCTATTTGCTATATAGTTTATTTGTACAAATTTGTATGCTTATTGTCTCCCCCATTAAATTGCGAGCTCCTTGAAGGCATGTTCTTTTGCCTCATTGTTTTTATCCCCAGTGCTTAGCACAGCACATTATGTGCCTGGCACATAAAAGGCATTTAAGAAATATTTATTTGTTAACTGAACAACTGAGAGATCAAGTGACATTTTCAGGAAGTGTCTGAGGCTGGATTTGAACTAGATCTTCCTGACTCTAGGTTCAATGCTCTATCTACTATACCATTAGTTGCCTAACAGTTAAGCATTATTTTAATAGCAAGCATCTTATCTGTCCCATGACTGACATTACTTTCTCAATACTTGCAGGGCATGCCAGGACCACACGGGAATCCCGGATTGCCTGGGCTACCTGGTCCAAAGGTAAGTGATTGATTTCACAAGAGTCAGGTGATTTTCCTGGTATCACATAAACAAGGCACCTTCGAAAACAGCTTTTAGGAAAAGAATAGTATGAAACTTCAGGATGGGAGAGGATGAGGGGATTCCCAGAAGGAAGAAGTCATTGTTCCTTTTCCCTCCATCCTTGCAAGCTAAGTGATGGCATTTCTACAGTTATCACAAGCAGGCAGTGAGCACCTCTAAGATGTAGGATCTCAATTCTTCTCAAGGTCTAGCATACTTGTCTTTACCTACCCTAAAGCAAGTCCCATATCTAATATACTTTATTCTTATAGTATCTTTAACGTATAAAGAAAATGAGAACATCTGGATGGCACAGTGAAAATATTGAAGAAAGAGCATGGGGTTCCCAAAGGACCCTCTGCTTTCCTGAAAAAGGAAAAAACCCTTGTAATATATGCATAGTCAAGCACATCATATTCTAATTGGTCATGTCACAAAATATGTCTCATCTTGCACATTTAGCCCATCAAGTCTCCATCAGGAGATAGGTCATGTTCTTAATCATTGATCTTTTGGAATGATGTTTTATCATTTCATTGATTAGTCTTTCCAAATTATTCATTTTGAAAAAGGTTTTTTTGTCAGCCAATAAATAAACATTAATTAGTTTTTAGTTTTCAACAATCACTTTCACAAGATTCTGTGTTCCCAATTTTTTCCATCTCTCCCCTCCTCTGCACCCCAGGATAGCATGCATGCTTATTACCTCTTCCACCAATTTGCCCTCCTTTCTGTCACTCCCTGCTCTTCTTTTACCCCTTCCCTTCTATTTTTCTGTAGGGCAAGATAGATTTTTCTACCCCATTGCTTGTGCTTGTTATTTCCCAGTTGCATGTAAAATAATTTTTAACATTCATTTTTAAAACTTTGAGTTCCGCATTCTCTCTTTTCCTCCCTCCCCACCCACCTACATTGAGAAGGAAAGCAATGCACCATAGGTTATACATGTATAGTCACGCAAAACACTTCTAAACCAGTCATATTGTGAAAGACTAACTATATTTTTCTCCATCCTATCCCATGCCCCCATTTATTCCCTTCTCTCTTGACCCTGTCCCTCCTCAAAACTGTTTGCTTCTGATCACCCCCTCCTCCCATTTGCCTACCCTTCTATCATCTGCCCCCCCATCCCCTTCCCCTCTACTTTTATGTAGGGCAAGATAGATTTTCATATGCAGTTGAGTGTGTATGTTACTCCCTCCTTAAGCCAAATTCAGTGAGAGTAAGGTTCATTCATTCCTTCTCACTTCATCCCCTTTCCCTTGCATTGTAAATGCTTTTTCTTGCCTCTTATTTTGTGAGATAATTTGCCACATCTACCTCTCACTCTTTCTTTCTCCCACTACATTTATCTCTCACCACTTAATTTTATTTTTTAGATATCATTCCTTCATACTCCACTCACCCTGTGCCATATCTGTGTGTAGATAGATAGATAGATAGATAGATAGATAGATAGATAGATAGATAGATAGATATTGAGAAAGGTCTCAAAAGTCAAACTTTCTATTCAACTCTGGTCTTTTCATCAAGTATGTTTGAAAGGCCTCTATTTCATTGAATATCATTTTTTCCTCTCATGAATTATACCTAGTTTTGCTTGGTAGGTGATTCTTGGCTTTAATCCTAGCTCCTCTGCCCTCCTGAATATCATATTCCAAGTCCTCTGATCCCTTAATATAGAAGCTACTAAATAATGTGTTATCTTGATTGTGTTTCTACAATACTTAAATTATTTCTTTCTGGCTATACTTTCTCCTTGACATGGGAATTCTGAAATTTGACTACAATATTCCTAACAGTTTTCCTTTTGGGATCTCTTTCAGGAGGTGATCAATGGATTCTTTCAATTTCTATTTCCCCTTCTGGTTCTAGAATGTCAGGGCAGTTTTCCTTGATAATTTCTTGAAAGATTAGTCTTTTTTGATCATGGCTTTTGGTGCAGTCTAGTAATTTTTAAATTATCTCTTCTGGATTAATTTTCGAAGTCAGTGATTTTTCCAGAGATGTCTAACATTGCCTTCTTTTTTTTTCACTCTTTTAGTTTTCTTTTAGGATTTTTTGATTTCTTATAAAGTCATCAGCTTCCATTTGCTCCATTGTAATTTTGAAGGAATTATTTTCTTCAGTGAACTTTTGGACCTTTTTTTTCCCATTTAGCCAATTCTGCTTTTAGGGCATTCTTATCCTCCTTCGTTTTTTGGGTTTTGCCATTTGGGTTAGTCTCTTTTTTTGGGTCTCCTTTAGCAAGACGTTGACTTTTGAGTTTCTTGAATCATTCTCATCTCTCTTCTGAATTTTTTCTCTACTTCTCTTACTTGATTTTCCAAATAATTTTTGAGCTCTTCCATGGCCTGAGACCAATTCATATTTTTCTTGGAGGCTTTGGATGTAGGAGTTTTGCTCTTGTTGTCTTCTTCTGGTTGTATGTTTTGATCTTCTGTGTAACCAAAGTACTTTTTCCCTGCTGTCTGTTCATTTTCCCTGCCAATTATTTGACTTTTTAGCTCTTTGTTAAGGTTGGACACTGCTTCCAGTGTGGAGGGTGTATTGTCCCAAATTTCAGGGGTTTTATGCAACTACTTTCAGAGGTATTTCTAGGAACCTGTAAATTTTCAGTTCTTCCAAGGTGGTATGATCCAAGGAGAGGTGTTTGCTCATCTCCTAGCCTGTGGGTGACCACAAACACTCTTTTTGCCTTGGAACTGTCAGTAGGATTCTCTCTCCAAAGCAACCACAAGCTTCACCATGCCAGTGCACCTGTTTTCCCCAGGATCACAACCTAGGACTGGGACCCAGATCCAAGCAAAGAGCAAAACAATAGAATCCTGCCTCAGCACCAGCAAAGGGATCTCTGTAATCCCCCTCTGATCAGTTCTTCCTTCCCTTCCACTATCTGTGGGCTAAGAGTTCTGAAAGTAGGCACTGCCACTGCTGCCACCATCCTAGGCCTGGGGTTGGACCATGCTCCTCTCACACCCAGGTCCCACAGACCTTTGCTACTGACCTTCTAAGTTGTTTTTTGTGTTTGTGGGTTGAGAAGTCTGGAAACCACCAAAACTGCCAGTAATTCAGTACCCTGAGACCTGCTGTAGTCCCATCTGTGCTGGCCTAGGCCACTCTGGACTACACTCTTAGACTGGTACAGCAGAACTTTAATGTTGACCTTCTAAGTTGTCTTGGGCTAGAAATTTGTTTTACTCTGTCGTTTTGTGAGTTCTTCAGCTCTAGCATTTGTTTAGAGGCATTTTTACAGGTATCTGGAGGTGTTTGGAGGACAGCTCAAGCAAGTCATTGCTTTTACTTCACCATCTTGGCTCTGCTTCCTAAACATTTATTCTGAAAAAGTCTTTTTTAGTATAATATAAATTGTTTTCCTGGTTCTGCTCATTTCAGTCTTTTGATGTTCATTTAAGTCTTCCTAGGTTTCTCTGAAGCTCTCCTCATTTCTTATGGCATAAATAGTATTCCATCACAGTTATATACCTTAATTTATTCAGCCTTTCTCTAATTGATAGATATAAATTATTACAGAAAT
Organism: Bettongia penicillata ogilbyi; assembly: GCA_023548195.1. Lineage (NCBI taxonomy): Eukaryota > Metazoa > Chordata > Mammalia > Diprotodontia > Potoroidae > Bettongia > Bettongia penicillata. The sequence goes on from JAJHZJ010000213.1 coordinate 5,890,615, forward strand.
ACAAATTAAGACAACTCTAGGTTTCTAACTCATACCCATTGGAATGCCAAAAATATTATTAAGGAGAACCTGGGTAAAGGCTAGAGGTAGGAAGTGGAATTTTAGTCATGGGGAGTGAGAACGTGTAGATCAGGTTACCTGGGACAACACAGAATACATAATAGTAAACCTGGAAAGGTAGGCTGGAGCCTTTTCTAAATGACTTTAAATGCCAGAGAAATTTGTATTTATCATAGAAGCAATTGATAGCTCTAGTAGCTTTTAAGCAAAGGAATGATGTCCTTGGATTTATGCCTCCAGGAAATAATTTGGCACAGCTGCCTGTGAGATGGGTTGAATTGGGGGTAGACTGGAAACAGAGCAATTTTAAAGCTATTGTAGTGATCCAAGCAGGAGGTGATGAGGTCCTGAGTTAAGGTGGTGGCATTTTGAGTGGAGAAAAGAGGAAGGGTATGAGGGATATCAGAGTGGTGGAATTGACAGGGCTTGACAACCAACTGGCTATGTGGAGTGAAAGAGATGACTCTGAGCTTGTTAGCTGGGGTCACTGGAAGGATGGTGCTGCCCTTTACAGAAATAGGGGGCTTGTGTGTGTGTGTGTCTTTGTGTATATACTGAGTTCGTTTGGGTAATGTTGAGTTTTAGATACCAATAGGGCATTTAGTTTTAAATGGAGAGAGGTGAGGTTTGGATATATATAGACCTTGGCATAATCTGAATAGAAATAAAATTTTTTCTTCTATTTTTCTGGCTAGATTTGAGCCCATAGGAGCTACTGATCTTACCGAGTATAAAGAAAGAAGAGAAGAGGGACAAGTAGATATCCTTGGGGGATGTCCACAAATAGGAGTTAGTTAAAAAGTTAAAAATATAGCAGAGGAGTCTGGGAAGGAATTTCCAATCAGGAACAGACTCATAAGAGAGAAGGACAGAGACAGAGACAGGCAGAGAGAGAGAGACAGAGAGAGAGAGACAGAGAGACACAGAGGGAGGCACAGAGAGGCAGAGAAAAGCACACACACACACACACACACACACACACACACACAGAGAGAGAGAGAGAGAGAGAGAGAATCCATAAGTTGGTCAACAGTGTTAAATGTTTCACAAAGGTTGAGGAAGATAAGAACTGGAAAAGGTTATCTGATTTGTTAATCATGGTTTCCTTGGTAATGGAGTGAGCTCTTTCAGTTGAGTGATAGGGTTGGAAGACATTTGCAAGAAGTTGAGAAGTTACTGAGAAGAGAAGGAAGAGAGGAACCAACAATCCTAGACAGATTTGTCTAGGATTTTGGCTGTGAAAAAGAGGAGAAATAGAGAATGAATGCTAGAGGGGATGATAGATTCAAATGAAGGTTTTTTTGTTTTGTTTTGAAGCATGAGAAATATTTGCACATGTTTGTATAGAACAGATAATAAGTTAGTGTGTTTCCTTCGTTGCTGAAGGAAATCATGCCATCAGGGAAATAATGACATGACTTGCACTTGACTTTGTTTTGAGTGAGGGAAGGCTGTGTAGGTCACCCAGCCTCACTTCTCCTCCAGAGTCATCTGAATCCAGTTAGTAGATAGAAAGTAAATGGAGATTAGAAATAAAAGGGGGAGAGATTGTAGGGGCAAACTGTCAGTAGAGACAAATGGGGATGAGATGAAGGGCACAAGGCAAACACACTGTACCTTGACCCCAATATAGTGATGCCATTTTGGTCCTCTTCAAGAATGAAGTAAAGCTTTTCTCCTGGGCTTCTTATAGAATCTTAGAAATGCCTGTCCTCATTGCCTCCAGGCTGTCCTCAGATCCCAATGAAGCCACTGCCTTCAGCTACTACTATCTGTGGGATGCTGCTGGGATACCAGCGGAAAAGTCCAAATCCTCCAGTCCTCTGAAGTTCACAAAGTCCTCTTCCAGTCAAAGGACTATGAGGTTGATACCAAGTTACTGCCCTCCCCCTCAGTGGTTTCTTCTTAGAGGCTTCACTGGAACCTTTCTCTTCTGTCCTGATAGAAGCTCCAATTCCAAACTAGCTCACTGGATTTATACAAACGCCACAGAGCCTTTTCAAGACTGAATAAATCTGGACAGAATTCCTATGCAACATCATTCTAGTTCAACCATTGGCCTTCAGAGAGATATACATTGAGGCCTTTTTCATTCTTAGTCTAAAGTATATGATTGATTAATTCAGTAGAGAAGTATTTTCACCTGATTCCATCTTCAGGGTGTGGCATCTTTACTTTTTTTTAAATTTAAGTTACTTTATTCTGAACTTAAGATATAGAACAAGTATTTCCATAACAGAATAGAAAAAAAGATGATTGCACACAAAACTGAAAATCTGTGAAGTATGTCTTACTATTGCTTTTAAATAAATAATATTATATATTTATATACAATATATAAGATATCATAATATATTAATCACATATATTATATTGTATAATCATATAATATAATAAATCATAAATAAATAATGAAGTTATGTAAAGTTTCTCTTTTTTTCTTCCCTTTCCTGCCTGTGCCCTGCAATGGCTACCATTAGACACAAATATAACTATATCTATATATGTGTGTGCATGTTTGTAACCATTCTATATATACATGTCTATATATATGTGTGTATGTATGTGTATAAAACCATTCTATACATATGTGTGCATGTGTAAAACCATTCTATACATACTTCTATTTATCTGTTTTCTCTGGTTCTTTAAATGGAGTGGTTTGATTTGATTGACTCAGGCAGCCCCAACTCTTACTTGACACACGTTGATTTCCCCAAACCTAGAGTATGAAGGAGCATCCTCAAGGCCTTTCTTCTTCTTTTAAAGGAGGGAGACCACAGATAAAAATTACTTGGCTCTACAAAAATATAGACACTATACCTTCAGTGCAAGTCATTACAAGATTTTCCCTCTTCTCTATCCTGAATGAGGTTGTCAGGCTTGTTTTTCAAACACCTCCTCATTCCTTGTGCGAATCTTGAGTTAACAATGCAGACACTGACTTCTCTATGTTGTATAGAACAAAACATCCTTTAACACTCCTACCTATTTAAAGTAGAATCCATGTAAAAATAACAAGGAAAGGTTGTTCCCTCAAGGGACATACCGTGGATATACTTACGTTAGTACTTGTTTTAAAATATAAAGATAACCCTCATTGGGATCACACCTGACCTTGAGCCCTTTGAGAGTTATGTCTTTAAACTGTTAAACATTAGAAGATCAAAGGGCCACATGGCCATTGTGATGGCTTCATTGCAATTCTCCACAGTGTTAACAAAGTAAAATGTAATAAAGGAGACAAGAGCTATTCATCTCATTAACTGAGATCATAGAGCTTCCATTACGAGGCTAATTGTGACAATATTGCCGTACTAATAAGTTCCACAAAGAAGCATATTCCTTTTATGGCTTTCAAATGTCCATTCTCCCTATTGAATTGCCTTTTTGTTGGTGCCATCAAGTGTTGTATGGGTTATTTGTCTATTTTGCTTTTTATTAGGGGGTAGATACAGATCTTTACTAGTGCCAACTAAATGCACAAATAGTTCAATAACAGCCCTTTGAAGATGCATGCTGAGTCCAGAGTCTGCATAAAAATCTTCCCATGCGATGCCCATTCTGCCCTGGGCAATCTGCTAGTAGTCAGACCAGCTACAAGAAATATTCCTTAAGGAACCCTAAAAACAACGAGTGCTGCTTCTATTGCTTTAGTCAGGGAACAGTATTTCTTTCTGTTTTAGGCATTTTGACAGAAAATAACTGCCTTAATAAGGCAGCGAGGTGGCACAGTAAATAGAGCACCGGACCAAGAGTCAGTAAGATGTGAATTCAAATCTGGCCTCAGATACTTACTAGCTGAGTAACCCTGGACAAGTCACTTAACCTTGTTTGCCTCAGTTTCCTCATCAATAAAATGAGCTGGAAAAGGAAATGGCAAACCCTTCCAATATCTCTGCCAAGACAACCCCAAATGGGGTCATGAAAAGTTGGACACAACCAAAAACGATGAACAGTGACTGACCATATCGCTATCATCCCCACCCTCATTCATTAAACTCCTGTGGCTCCTGTTGCCTCCAGGATCAAACAATTTGGTGTTATATAGCCTTTAATAACCTGGACATTCCCCGTCTTTCTAGGGTTCTAACACCTTGTACCCCACCCCCCATACCCTGAGAGTGACAGACACTGATTTCCTTGATGTTCCCTGAACAAGAGACTCCATCTCCTACTGTACCTAGAATTGGGTCCCTCCTCATCTTCACCTCCTGGGTTCCTTAAAATCTCTGCCAAACAGCCACCTTTAGCAGAAAGCCTTTCTGCATCCCCCTCAGTTTTAGGGCCCTCTCTCCCATTACCTCCAATTCATCCCGTATGTATCTTGTTTATACATATTTCTTGCATGTTGTCTCCTCTTTAGACTGAGAGGCAGATCCTTGAGAGCAGGGATTGTTTTGTCTTCCTTTACATCCCCAGTGCTTAGTACTTTGCCTGGAGCTTCAGAAATGCTTAGTAATTTGACTTTTACTTACTATCTGTGTAATCCTGGGCAAATCACCTAACCTTTTTGCCTCATTTTCCTCTTTCCTAAATGGAAATAATAACGAAGAATCTACCTAGATGCTGCTAGATGAGGTAATCGATAAACTCTGAACGTGGAGTCGGGAACCCTTGATTTGAAATCTGGCTTCAGACGCTTACTGGTCAAGTCACTTCATGTCTATATGCCTTAGTTTCCTCTGCTGTAAAATGGGTATCACAATAGTACCTGCCTCCAGGATTATTGGGAGGATAAAATGAATTAACATTTGGAAAGCACTTAGTAAAGCACCTGGCACTTAGAAGGTACTTAAAAATGGTTGCTACTTTCTCTTTCCACTGTCAGGGTCCTTACCCCATACTTCCCAGATGTATTATAAGAATGAAATGAGATAATATTTTAAAAGTGCATTGTCAATCTTACAATCTATATAAATTATAGCTAGTATTGTTATCATTATAAATTATTCACGCTTCGATAAGCCAATGGATTTGTGATCCATTGATTGGAACACTGTTTCTACCAGCATGGGTAGAAAATGCCTTTTCATTCTGTATGATTCTCATCTAAATCATAATTTTCCATAGATGATCAATACAATGCCATTAAGACTTTCCTCTAGGCCCTTTTCATGAAGAGTGGACTCAACTTGCCATCTGTTGCCTTTCACTTTTGCTCTGTGGACTCCAACTAATCAACTACAGCTAATTTCTTGCTTGGATGTTATCTTTTAAGCAGCTGCTCATATAGGGGTCATTACTGGTAACATGAATTCAGAGCTGAAAGGGAGTTTGGGGTCATCCATCTCAACCCCCTTGGCACATGAGCAAACTTGGGCCCAGGGAACTTGAATGCTTTATCCAAGTACAGTATGCTCAATGACTGCTGATACATGAATGTGTATGTACCCGTACTTCACTGATGCTTCCTTCTTACACCCTAGGGCCCTAAAGGAGATCCAGGATTATCTCCAGGTCAAGCTGCAGCTGGAGAAAAGGTAATAGACTTTCCACACACACACACACACACATACACAAACACACATATGCATGTATATATAAAATATAGACATACATTCATGTATAAATACACACACGTGTGTCCATATAGAAAGGTATTGTTCAGTCACTTTTTAAGTCGTATCCAACTCTTCATGATGCCATTTGGGGTTTTCTTGACCAAGACACTGGAGAGATTGCCATTTCCTTCTCCAACTCATTTTATAGATGAGGAAATTGAGGCAAACAGGAGTAAGCGACTTGCCCAGGGTTGCACAGTTAATACATATCTGACGCCAAATTTGAACTAAGGATGAATCTTCCTGATTCCAAATCCAGGGCTCTATCCACTGTACCTCCTAGCTTCCCTACCTACCTGTGCACTTGCTTGTATACACACATACGCATGTATGCATTTATAATGTCTTATATTTGCCTGTGGAAGCTCTTCACCGGGCTTTCACAAATATTTCTCTATTGATGCTCACCCTAGCCCTGCGAGTTAAGCAAGCTACATAATCTCTGCTGTAGATAAAATTTACATCCTGGCTCAGAGTCCTCGCTCTGGGGTAGGAAATGTGGATTCAAATACTCATTCTTCTCCCTGAGACCCACGTGACCTTAGGCAGGTATCCCTCACATCTCAGTTTCCTCATCTGTAAAATGAGAGGTTGGAGCTAGATTTTCTCAGTGTCTCCTGTATCTCTGATATTCTCTGGTTCCAAGAATTCACTTAATTTTCTGGAGATAAATGACCATAGATCTGGAACTAGAAGGCAAGTTGGTTGTGAAGACCAAATGAGTTATCCAGTTATGTAAATCACTCTGCAGATCCTAAAAGCACTATGTACAGGCCATTCCCAAAAGATTATTTATTGCATCGCTACCCTCTCCTGCATTCAAAAATGCAAGCACTATATGAAAAGAAAGCAGAGGCCTACATGATCATAACTGGCATTCTTTTAAACACTGTGACAAATTCATAAATGCAGGTCTCCAGTCATACAGAAGTCCTTTCTGGAGGCATCTGCCACAGCTTTGTTTAGACTGGGATCTGAGCTTTCCAGGACAATTATAGGGTTTTTTTGTTTATGTGGCATGTGCTTGCAGACTTCATTTCATCCTTTTTTAGTCCTAAAGCATTTCGCCAGTTCCTTCACTGCAACCTGATAGCCATCCTCCTCATGCCTTGTAGAATAAGGCTATTCAGCACATCCACGTTTCTCAAGATTAAGCTAATTCACACCAGCAACCCTCAGGTGTGTGGCAACTGGAACTGGAGAGATTTCTTTTCCTGGTGTGAATAAATTCATGGATACAATTATTTGGAAAGGGAAGGCCAAGTTTATTCTTGGGAATGGTCTCATTCATTACTCTATCTGCAGCTGACATACCCTCAACACAAGGGGATCAAAATCTTAGAGCTTAAGAGGCCTGTTTTTAGAAGCATAAATATAGTACACTCCATTGCCTTAAAATTTAGCAAACAGAAGCCTTCCCTATTCTGGTGACAGCCTAAAATAGAATTCCCAGCAAAAGCAAACACAAAGAAACCAGGTACTTTGATTTTTTTTTTCTCTTTCTCAGTTACGTGTTGGTGCAAAATATAGGGTGTCTTGCAGGAGTCTTTAAGTTAGCTTGCTTTTGAAATGCCCATGTGCTCATTACAGTGAACACTGTTAAGGAGAAATGTGGAGATATATAGAATTTAACAACATGTTAATAATGGCCTTTAAGTGAAAGCTAACTATTGAAAAGAACATATATTTCCAACATGGTGATGTATGAGAGAAATATCCAAGAAGCTATAGTTTAACAGAGTTTGAGTCTAAATGTGGTGTAGAAATATGAGTGGGTCAAACAGATTTTTTTTTTGATAATTCAAGGGATCTGCTTCCACCAGTAGAGATCCCAGTCCCTCCATAGGAATAGGGATGACGAGATCTGTAATTCAGTAGAAATTGGACCTCTGATTGGAATAAGAAACTCCTGGATGAGTAAATTCCTTCTACCTATTCAGATCACAACTTCTTTGTAACTAGAGTGTTATGGAGATGCTTAGGAGTCAGGGGAGTTGGGATAGTCTGTCAGTCGATAAACATTTATTAAGGCTTATTCTGTCCCAGGTACTGTGTTAAACATTGGGGATGTGACGAAACGCAAAATAATTTCTTTTTTTAAATTAAAATCTAACCAAATGAGATCATATTTGTTGAGCATTTAACATAGTGCCTGGTATATAGTAGGCACTTAATAAATACTTGGTCCCTTCCTCCATTCCTGAAGGAGTTCATATATTAATGGGAAAGACTGCGAAAATAACTATAGGCATACAAGATATATACAATAGAAATGAATATATTAGCAGCTGTGAGTAGCGGGGAGGAGGATCAGAGGTTCTGGTGGACGATGGGATTTGAACAGAGTTTTGAAGGACCCCAGGAAAAGATAAAGGTGAGGAAGGCATTCCAGCTGGGGGGACAGCCTGTGTGTGGTATAATGGAGTATCATGTGTAAGCTCTGTGTGGCTGAATCAGACTGGAAACGTCTGAAAGGCTTTAACTGCCCAACAGAGGTCTTTCTATTTTACTTTGGGAGTAATTGGGAGCCACTGAAGTTTATCAGGTGGTGGGGCTGATGTGGTTGGAGTCAGGCAGACCTGAACATGAATCCTTTCTGACTAGCTGTGTAACCTTGGGATGATCCTCTTAAATTCTCAGTCTCAGTCTCCTCATCTGTAAGATGGGCATAGTCATTGCCTCTTCCTCATAGGGTTGTTGTAAAGATCAGTTAAAAGAAATAGAAAGTGATTTTGTAAGCCTTAAAGTGTTAAATCAGTGTTAACTCTTGTATTTTCACCTCATCCTGTTATCTCCCATATAAATTGCTGGGTAGTTGCCAGTCTTCTCTTTCTCTATTGAGAACCCCTCTACTAAGGAATTCACAGATCCCAAACCCCTCCTCCCTTCCACCGCCATTTAAAAAATCCCTTCAGTTTCAGGTTTCTACCCTATCATGTGACAATTCATTTCAAATCAATTCATCTTAGAATTTTTTGGTGCCTCTAATATACTCTGTTCTGTCCTAGATGTTCTGAGGGCTCAAAAGGAGAAACAAAAAGCTAACTACAGCTGTTTGTTTTAGAGGCTTCAGTACACTCATGTGCCACCACATTTAAATGTGAAGCAACAGAACAGGGCAGCCAGTAGCTCCACAGTGCATAGAGAGCTGGGCCTGGAGTCAGGAAGACTCATCATTCTGAGTTCAAATCCAGCCTCAGACACTTAGACAGTTGTGTCACCCTGAGCAAAACCCTGTTTGCCTCAGTTTCCTCATCTGTAAAATGAACTGGAGAAGGAAAATGGCAAACCATGCCAATATCTTTTCCAAGAAAACCCCAAATGAGGCCATGAAGAGTTAGATATGATTGAAACAAGGTGACAACAGAAGATGACTGTGTGCCAGGCTGAGTGGCACTGATGATGAGGGCTAGAAGAATTCACAGAGGAAAGAGATTTCAGTTAGAGTGCTTGGAGAAGACATGTTGAAGTGGGGGAACTTGAGTTAAATCTTGCAGCATGTTTTAGACTGAAGCAAGTCAAAGAAACTCAGTCCACAAGCCACAGTTCTACAATCCAGTTAAAGGAAACTTTAATTTTTAAAGTCTTTTCCATGAAATAAAATCTTGATATCTATCTTATTTACAGGGTGATCCAGGACTCTTTGGGTTCATAGGCCCCCCTGGTTTTCAAGGCAACAAGGTAAGATTCAGTTTTCTTTTTGGCATTTGGACTTAGCAAAAGGTATAATATATTCCAGATGAATTAGAGACCTCTTATCTACTCCTACATGTCCTTGGCTTATCAAAGTTGAGGCTTGACATTTTCAAAGGGGCACTACCAGGGTGGAGAGGGCCCTTAAGAAATCATACCATGGGAAGTTCTCAGGAAAGCACGGGAATCCAAGAGCTGACATTATTAGTCGGGACTTGGTGGTTATTCTTCAGTATCCAAAAAGGATGTGATGAAAAAGTGGGGTGAGACCCATCTATCTCAATCCCAGAAGTTTGCAAAATTAGGAGCAGTGGTTGAAAGTGGCACAGAGGGACATGGAGACTCTGCCTAAGGGGGACAAAAACACCTTCCTAACAACTGGGGCTTTCCAAAAATGTAGTGAACAGCTGGAGGGGTCATGAATCCCCTCATCCCTAGAGGTCTTCATATAGAGGAAGGCTGGTGACTTGTCAGGGATGTTGTGAAGAGAATGTCTGGTCACATGTAACTTTCAGATGGATTCCATCATTGTCTCTGAATTGGAGGTTTTGGGATTCTTATAGGCAACTAATGGCATCTTAGTGGATAGAGCACCGAGCCTGGGGTCAGAAAGACTGAGGTTAAATCCAGCCTCAGACACTTGCTCACCTTGGGTGAGTCCCTTGATCTCTGCCTTGGTTTCGACTATAAAACAGGGATAATAATAGCACCTTCCCCCCAGGACTGTGGGAATCAAATGGGATAATTATTTTAAAGCACACAGCACAGTGCCTGAAACTTAGCAGGTACTTAATAAATATTTGTTTCCTTCCTTCCTTCTTTCCTCCCTCCCTCCTTTCCTCCCTTCCTCCCTTCCTTCCCTCCTTCCTTCCCTCCTTCCTTCCTTCCTCCCTTCCTTCTTCCCTTCCTCCCTCCCTCCCTTCCTCCCTCCCTCCCTCATTTCCTCCTTCCTCCCTCCCTCCCTCCCTTCCTTCCTTCCTTCCTTCCTTCCTTCCTTCCTTCCTTCCTCCTTTCCTCCCTTCCTCCTTTCCTCCCTCCCTCCTTCCTTCCTTCCTCCTTCCCTCCCTTCCTCCTTCCTTCCTTCCTTCCTTCCTTCCTTCCTTCCCCCATTCAATCCTCACAACAACCCTGGGAAGTAGTTCCTATTATCGCCCCCATTTTACAGTTGAGGAAACTGAGACAAGTAGCGATTAAGTGACTTGCAGATAGTAAATGAGGCTGAGTTTGCGCTCAGATCTTCCTAACTCCGGTCTAGTGCTCTATGCCCTGTGGCTCCTCACTGCCTTGTAAAGCCCTCGGTAAGCCTCATGTAAATGTTAATAATAATTATAGTTATAATTAGTAACAATTATAGTAATTATAGTCATAACATTTGTTACTGTTATTATCATCTCAAAAGAGAGCTTCTCATTAGCACCCTATAGTCAATGTCTCAATTTGTATCAATTTCAATTTTTATTGTCTTTTTTTATTTTCTTGGTTGGTAAGAAGTATTTGAATTGACTACAATAAAATGTGGGTTTTCTACCAAAGCTTTAGGCTTGTGATGTTAGTGTGTGGAAAGAGACTAGAGAGATGCGAGTGACCGCCCTCCACCCCCAACAGGATCTTTGAGCACTGGCCAGTGGGACCATATGTTACTGCACACTCCTGTCAACAAACATGGCTGTGCTCAAGGGCTCATTTCAATCCCACTGGATAAGCTTGCAGACTTTGAGGAAAGAGAAGACCACATCTAGAGGCTTTCCCATAGGGCAGGAATATGTAGTTCCCTCCTTGTCACAATAACTGGAGTGATTAAAGCTGAACCAGCTTCAGACTTCCAGATCCCTAGGAGTAACATTGGTGTGAATTCCCTCAGGTAGACAGAGCTTGGTTTGCTCATCCTTCCATTGTTATCAACCACAGTGAAGGGAGAAGGTTAGGAGAGAGGTCACACTTTAGGTTCACATGTTGGACTGTGGTATTATCAACTCCATGTAAGAATGACTTATATTACCAATCTGATTTTTTCTTTTAGTAGATTCAGATTTGGGAGGACTTCCTTACCTCTTTCCCCATGATACCTACTGGATGGGTAGTTATAACGTAGGCTTTTGGCTCAGCACAATTCCATGGAATTATTGGTTTAGAGTTGGAAGGAAGGAAAAAAGAAGGGAAGGAAGGAAAGGAAAAAGGAAGAAAGAGAGGGAAGAAGGGAGAGAGGGCCTGAGGGAGGGAAGGAAGGAAAAGAAAGAAGATAGGGAGATAAGAAAGGAAGAGAGGGAGGGAAGAAAAGAGGGAAAGGAAGGAACAAGAAGAAGAAAGGAAGGAAGGAAGAAAAGACAAGCATTTATTAAGTGCCTACTATATGCCAGGTATTGTGCAAAGATCTTTAAAAATGTCATCTCATTTATGATTCACAGCAACCCTGGAAGATGATAAGTATTATTATAATCCCCATTTTACAGTTGAGGAAACTGAGGTAGGGCTTGTGTAACTTGCCCAGGGTCACACAGCTAATAAGCAGCTGAGATTGTGTTTGAACTCAACTTCCTGACTCCAGGCCAAGCGCTCTGTCAACTATCCTATCTAGATGTCTTTGATATTAGAGGTCATATATCCAATACACCCATTTTACAGATGAGAACACTGAAGTCAAGAGAGGTTAAATAACTTGACCAAAGTCACACAGGTAGCAAATAGCAAAGATCTTTCCACTGGTGATAATGCTATGATCCTAATTGCTATCAGGCTATACTGACTCTGAGGCAGGAGTCGGGAGCTGCCGGCTCCCTTGAGGCATAGAAGGTTGCCTGTATGGAGCCACCAGACTCCAGACTGGTTGCCTCTAATTGGTTTGGGCTTGACATAAGCTTATAAATAGGCATGTTAAGTGCTACTTAGCGCACCCCTTAGCAAAGAGCAGCATGCATGTATGTACTGACACATTCTGTAGAATCAATCTTGTAAGACCTTATAATAAGGAATTAATCATAGTTATTATATTTGGAGCACTAAAGAGACTGTGACTGCAGTCTAAACACTGACAGTTCTTATAAGAGAAAGACATTCTAATGGTTACTTTCTAAGGCTGCTTCTCTGAAGCCTCCAATTTTAATTCAGGGGTATCTGTTGCCTTCAAGTCATTCCAGTGGTTGTAAAATTTGCAATTCCAGCATGGGGAATCTGAGCAGACATTTAGATGTAATTATTTAGAGGAGTTGGTTACTGAATATCTCTGACACAAGGCTGTTGCTTTATGTTTATAAAGAGAAGAAAATATTTTGCCTTTTAACCAGTGGGCTAGCTTAATGCAGAGTAGTAGTAGATTACTGTTATATATCTGTACAAAAAGAAGGCGTTATCAGTGAGTAACTAGGGAATTGTTTTGTGGATTCTATCATATGAGCCATTGAGTACTTTAAGAAATAAAGCTCATTTGTCTGCTGAAACACAGGCTCATTTTTTAACCCATGGCTTTTCAATGATGTTTTATGGCTGAGATTCACGGAATACTTGAGTTCCTGAGGGCAGCTAGGTGGCACAGTGGATAGAGGGCTAGGCCTGAGGTAAGAAACCCCTGAGTTCAAATCTGGTTTCAGATATTTACTAGCTACATGACCCTGGGCATGTCACTCAACTTTATTTGCCTTAGTTTCCTCATCTGTAAAATGAGCTAGAGAAGGAAATGGCAAACCACTCCAGAATCTTTGCCAAAAACACCCCAAATGGGGTCACAAAGATAAACATGACAAAATGACGAAACATCAACAAAAAGAATTTCTGAAAACTTGAAGGTGAAGTTCGGTAGATTGAAGGAGAGTGGTGTGCAAGCAGGGTGTAATATATTAGCAATACAGAATTTTACACACATACACATACAGTCACCGATGATATGTATGATTAAAAAAGGAAGATGGCCTAATCATGTAGACAGATCAAGAGGCAAGTGATGGGCAGCTCAGGTATTCCATTGGTATCTCCAGGATATACAGAAAACTTGAAGAAAATGTGCAATTCACGGGTAGCCCTTCTCCCTCCCCCCACCACCTACACCCCCATCATGGTAGAATCATAGTAAGGCATAGTTTAGGCAGAGTGGATAGCCTGAAATTTGCAACAATAAAGGGAATGACTCTACCTATAAGATCACAGATCCATTGGAGTGTTGGAGTTAGTTCAAAGCAGCAGCATTAATGCAAATAATCTGGTATTGAGGAGACTGGAGCTTACAGGAGAATGGACTGGGCTTTTTTTTCCTTTCTGTGTTATGAAGTCAGTCAACAAAGATTTATTAAGTGTCTATTTTGTGGAAGCTAGTATGCTAGATGTGAGAAATATAAAGACAAAATGAAGCCATCCATACCCTTAAGGAACCAACATTATATTGGCAAAAGTAGCAGAATTAAAATAGATAAGCTAATATGTTCAATGTAATTTTAGGGGCAGGGAACCAGGCTCTGGGGAATAAGGGTACACCTAATAGGAGAGGCGGTATTGGAGCAGTCTGGAAGGAATACAGGGATGCTACAGAGTGAGAAAGAAGAGGGCATGCCTGACATGGGGACAGATAGCCTGTGTGAAGAAAAACACTGTTGTGAGATGTGCAATGTCATGTCAAGAGAATGGCAAGAAGTGGGTCGATAAAAGAGGATGTATAAAGAAGGGAAATAGGCAGTAAGCCTGGAAAGAGAAAGTGGGGTCACATCTAAGTGCCAATGAAAAGAGTTTGTATTTTATCCTGGAGACAACTGGGGGAGTCCCCCAAACTTTTTGGCCAAGAGAATGTCAGAGTTGCACTTATGCTTTAGCCATGTCAATAAGGCTTCTGTGTGAAGAGTGGATGAGAGTGATAGAGACAGACAGACAGACAGACAGACAGACTAGAGGCAGGAGAAGAATAGAAGAGAGAGGAAAGGACAAGGTGGAAATGAGAGATGCAGAAATGGAGTCACCAAGACTCGGAATCCAGTGTGCGCATGTATCCAGCAGGATAGGGGAAAGTACAGAGTTGAGGATAAGTCTATGCTATAAACGTGGATGAATTGAAGGACAATGGTATCATGACAAAATAGGGAAGTTAGGAAGATAGGGGAATTTGGTGGAAAGGTGAGCTCTGTTTTGGATATGTTGAGTTTGAACTGCTAATAGGAATCCATTTAGAAGTCTCCATTAGAAAACTGATGATGGGACTGGAGCTAAGCTAAGAGAGGCATTAGTGATGGAGATTTTTATCTGGTAGTCATTGGTATAGAAAGGAGAGGTGAACCCAAGGGAAAGAGAGAAGAGGGAGGAGAGAGAAAAGGAGAGGAAAAAAGGAAAAGAGAGAGAGGACAGGAGAAGAGAGGGGAGAGGAGGGGAGGAGAGGAAAAGAGAGGGTAGGGAAGGAAAGGGGAAGGGAGAAAGGTTTTCACAAATTTACAACTTTGGGATATATGTACATACATATATATGTATGTATGTATGTATATGGAAAAGGACATGGAAAATGGGTCAGCAAAAGTCCTAGTGAAAAGTCATACCCATAGAAAACCAGGATAATGTAGTATCAGAAAAAACCTAATGGGAAGAGGGTATCCAAGGAGTCAACAGTTGAACACTGAGTGATTAAGAAGAAGGACTGAGACAAGGACATAAGAAAAGAGAAAAGTTTCAGTTGAGTGATAAAGTCAGATGTCAAATTTCAAGGAGCTGAGAAGGGACTGTACAGACAGAAGTTTAGGCAACATTTATAGACAGGTCTTGTCTGAACCACAAAGGGATACAGTATAAACGTTTGAGGAGTTGGGAGGGTCAAATGAAGTTGTGTTTTTTTTTTAATATTAGGAATATTGTTTTGTTCACAAGCAGGGGAAGGCTGAACATTAGAAATAGAGGGGAAGACTGCAGGGGCAAGTCACTGAAGACCATTGAATACGAAGGGTGATTTCTTTGTGGGAGACTGGAGCAAAGGAGATGATGGGGTATGGGGTCTAAGGATTTTAAGATTTAGACTAAGGGAGAAGATGGAGCTCATGGCAAATGGCCACTATTTTCCTAATAGGATATGTAGTGAAAGCCTTTACTAAAGAGGGGGAAAGATGTGTAGGAGGCCTGAGGAGAGAACAAAAGCTTTGAAGGAAAGAAGAATGTGACAGTTGTGGCTGTCATTTCAGTCGTTTTCTTGGCAGAGATGCTGGAGTGGTTTGCCATTTCCTTCTCCAGCTCATTTTACAGATGATGAACTCAGGCAACCAGGATTAGTATCTGAGGCTAGATTTGAACTCAGGAAGATGAGTCTATAAAGCCCATGGCTTTATCTTCTACACCACCTAGCTACCTGACGTGATGTTTAAGGAAAAATAAAAAGATTGCTCTTGAGCAGTGATGGCTCACTTTTTACGATTATAAATTTGAAGTGAATCTAGTCATAAAATCATAGAATTAGAGTCAGAAGGAAACAGGTATGTTTTAGGTGAACCCCTTTATTTTAAGCTAAGAAAACGAAAGACCTAGTGATTAACCAACTTGCTTAACATCTCCCAGGTTGTGTATCAAAGAGGTAGGGTGGTGTAATGGATTGAGCACTAGACTTGTATGAATGAATGAATGAGGCATTTATTGTGTTCTAAAGGCAAAGCACAGTGCTAAGTGCTGGGGATACAAGTAGAAAAACAAGACACCCCTGCTCTCCAGTAGCTCACATTCACATGGGAGATACAGCATAGATGGAAGGTTTTTTTGGTTGTTAGCCATGTGGCTATGTGACCCTGGGGAAATCATTTAATGTCTGTAGTCCTCGTTTCCTCACCCATCAAATGAGAGGATTGGATTCATTGGACTCAAAGGGTCCTCTGCTCAAAATCTATGATTCTCTGACTACAAATCCAGCTGTTTCTACCAATGAGCAGTCATATGATTTCCTTCTGGACATTTTTCCAGAAAAGTGGTACAATGGCATTGCCCCAAGCAAGTTGGGACAGTTGATGTACACAATGCTGGGTTCTTAAGATCAATTACACGTTGAGTCATTCATGACTTTCCCTGTTTCAGAAGAGGGACAACAAGTGTGGTTTCCACTAACAATAAATGTCTCTCTGACTGGAGATTGAAGAAGCTGAATTCAGTTCACATTGGACTTTTCTTTTTTTATAATTAATTTATTTGTTTTCAGTTTTCAACAATCACGTCCATAAGTTTTAAATTTTCTCCCACTCTCTCCCCAAGATAGCATGCAATCTTATATGGGTTCTACAGATACATTCTTATTAAACACATTTTCACATTAGTCATGTTGCAGAGAAGAATTAAAACAAATGGAAGAAACCATGAGAAAAACCAAACCAAAACATAACAAAATGGAAAATAGTCTACTTCATTCTGAGTTCCAACTCTACAATTCTTTCTCTGGATGTGGATAGCATTTTGCTTCAAGAGTCCTTTGAAAATGTTTTAGGTCCCTGCATTTCTGTGAAGGGCTAAATCTATTATAAATAGTCCTCACACATTGTGGCTGTTACTGTGTATAATGTTCTCCTGGTTCTGCTAATTTCACTAAGCATTAGTTCATATAAGTCTTTCCAGGTTTCTTTTTCTGAGATGGGGTTATTTAGGTATTTTACTGCCTCTCCTGTTAACCTAGGCAGTTTGTATTTTTGTAAATATTCATCCATTTCACTAAGATTGTCAAATTTATGGGCATACAGTTGGGCAAAATAATTTCTAATTATCTTTTTAATTTCCTCTTCATTGGAGGTGTTTACCCTTTTCATTTTTGATATTGGTACTTTGGTTGTTTTCTTTCTTTTTTTTGTCAAATTGACCAAAGGTTTGTCACTTTTGTTGTTTTTTTTCATTGTTTATTAATTATTTCAATAGTTTTCTCAATTTCAATTTTGTCAGGCTCTCTTTTGGTTTTAAATATTTCTAATTTGGTTTTTAATTGGGGATTTTCAATTTGTTTTTCTAGCTTTTTCATTTGCATGCCCAATTTGTCGATCTCTTCTTTCTCTATTTTAGTTATGTAAGCATTCAGAGAAATAAAATTTCCTCTGAGAATTGCTTTTGATGTTCCCATAAGTTTTGGTAGGTTGTATCATTATTGTCATTCTCTTGAATGAAATTGCTGAGTGTTTCTATGATTTGTTGTTTGATCCACTCATTCTTTAGGATTATTTAGTTTCCAATTAATTTTTGGTCTATCTTTCCATGTTTCTTTATTACATATGATTTTTATTGCAAAATGATCTGAAAAGGATGCATTGACTCTCTGCACTGGATTGTCAGGTTTTATGCCCTAATACATGGTCAATTTTTGTGTATGAGCCATGTACTGCTGAGAAAAATGTGTATTCCATCCTATCCCCATTCAATTTTCTCCAGAGGTCTATCATATCTACATTTTTCAGAATTCTATTCACCTCCTTAAATTTCTTCTTTTTTTTTTTGAGGTTAGATTTATCAAGTTTCGAGAAGGGGAAGTTGAGGTCCCCTACTAGTATAGTTTTCCTATTTCTGCCTGTACTTTCTCCTCTAAAAATTTATATGCTATGCCAGTTGGTGCATATATGTTTAAAAATGATATTATTTCATATTCAATAGTGCCTTTTAGCAGGATATAATTTCCTTCCTTATATTTTTTGATTAGATCTATTTTTGCTTTTGCTTTGTCTGAGATTAGGATTGCTACCCCTGCTTTTTTTTATATTAGCTGAAGCACAAAATATTCTACTTCAGTCTTTTATCTTTACCCTATGTGTATTCCCCTGATTCAAATGTGTTTCTTATAAAAAACATGTTGTAAGATTGTGGTTTTTTAATCCATTCTGCCATCCACCTCTGCTTTATGGGAGAATTCATCCCATTAACATTCAAAGTTATGATTACTATCTGTGTCTCTCTCTTCATCCTATTTCCCTTCCTGTTTATACTTTTATTTCTCCCTTCCCCTCCTCAAGAGTTTTACTTTCTGGAGGAGGAGCCAAGATGGCGGAGTAGAAAGACTCACATATGCTAGCTCCGAATCCACAGCCCATAAATTTCCTGTAAAAAGAACTCCCCACAAATTCTGGGTCACTGAAAGCTGCATAGAAATGCAGTGGAAGAGATTTCCATTCCAGAGAGCCCTGGAAAGCCATCCCCAAGGGTCCATCGTGCCCCGGAAAGCAGAGCCCAGCCCTGCGCTGCCCTGGCCGCGTGGCCCCAGAGGAGCAGATCCGAGCAGGCTTCAGGGACTGAACCTCTGGTGGCCATGAAGGTCCCTGCACCCACAGGTGCTACAGATCAGTGAGAGAGACTTCTGGGCTGGCCGAGAGGAGAGAGGGGTGTCTCCGTGGCTTGGACCCCCTCAGGAGGCAGCAAGGGAGGGAGCAGCAGAGGCAGCAGCAGCCTGGAGCTCCCCGAGCAGCAGGCAGGAGCTCAGGGCCATTACAGAAGGTCTCTGCATAAAGCCCCTGAGGGAACTGAGCCTGGGAGACAGCCCTGCCCCCACCTGCTCCATTCCTGAAGGTCTCTGCATAAAGCCCCTGAGGGAATTGAACTTGGGAGGTGATCCTGCCCCCACCCAAGCACCAGAACTTAAGCTCACATTGAATAGCAGCCATTCCCACCGCAGAAAGGCCTGAAGCTGGGAAGCAGCATTTGAATCTCAGACCCCAAGCACTAGCTGGGCAGATCTAGGTGGGGGTGGACAGGAATCTCAGAAGTCAAGTAATTGGTTGGATGCCCAGAAAAAGGAAGCAGAATAAGACCATAGAGAGCTACTTTCTTGGGGAAGAGATGTTACTTCCACCTTTCATTTCTGATGAAGAAGTACAATGCTTGCCATCAGGGAAAGACGTGGAGGTCAGGGCCTCTCTATCCCAGACATCCGAGGTGGATGTCCAGTGGGCTCAGGCCATGGAAGAGCTCAAAAAGGATTTTGAAAATCAAGTTAGACAGGTGGAGGAAAAACTGGGAAGAGAAATGAGAGAGATGCAAGAAAAGCATGAAAAATGGGTCAATACCTTGGTAAAGGAGACCCAAAAAAATGCTGAAGAATATAACACCTTGGAAAATAGGCTAACTCAATTGGCAAAAGAGGTTCAAAAAGCCAATGAGGAGAAGAATGCTTTCAAAAGCAGAATTAGCCAAATGGAAAAAGAGATTCAAAAGCTTACTGAAGAGAATAGTTCTCTCAAAATTAGAATGGAACAGATGGAGTCTAATGACTTTCTGAGAAACCAAGAAATAACCAAACAAAACCAAAAGAATGAAAACATGGAAGAGAATGTGAAATATCTCATGGAAAAAACAACTGACTTTCAAAATAGATCCAGGAGAGACAATTTCAAAATTATGGGACTACCTGAAAGCCATGATCAAAGAAAGAGCCTAGACATCATCTTTCATGAAATTATCAAGGAAAACTGCCCTGATATTCTAGAACCAAAGGGCAAAATAAGTATTGAAGGAATCCAACAATCACCACCTGAAAGAAATCCAAAAAGAGAAACTCCTAGGAACATTGTGGCCAAATTCCAGAGTTCCCAGGTCAAGGAGAAAATATTGCAAGCAGCTAGAAAGAAACAATTCCAGTATTGTGGAAATACAATCAGGATAACACAAGATCTAGCATCTTCTACATTAAGGGATCAAAGGGCGTGGAATAGGATATTCCAGAAGTCAAAGGAACTAGGGCTCAAACCAAGAATCACCTACCCAGCAAAACTGAGTATAATACTTCAGGGGAAAATATGGTCTTTCAATGAAACAGAGGACTTTCAAGCATTCTTGATGAAAAGACCAGAGCTGAAAAGAAAATTTGACTTTCAAACACAAGAATGAGAAGAAGCATGAAAAAGGAAACAGCAAAGAGAAGTCATAAGGGACTTACCAAAGGTGAACTGTCTACATTCCTACATGGAAAGACAATATTTGCAACTCTTAAAACGTTTCAGTATCTGGGTAGTTGGTGGGACCACACACAGACATACACACACACACACACACACACACGTACATGCATGCACGCACACACACATACACACATGCACGCATACACAGAGACAGAGAGCACAGAGTGAATTGAATAGGATGGGACCATATCTTAAAAGAAATTAAGGTAAATGGTGAGAGAGAAATGTAGTGGAGGAAAGAGAGTGAAATTGAATGGGGTAAATTATATCTCATTCAAGAGGCAAGCAGGAGACTTTTTAGTGGAGGGAAAAAGAGGAGAGCTGAGAAAAAAAACATGAAGTTTACCCTCATCACATTCGACTAAAGGAAGGAGTAAAATGCACACTCATTTTTGTATGGAAACCTATCTTACAGTACAGGAAAGTAGGGGAGAAAGAGATAAGCAGGGAGGGAGGGATGATGGAAGGGAGGGCAGATTGGTGACAGGGGAAATTAGAATGCTCGGTATATTGGGGTGAGGGGAGGGGATGAAAGGGGAGAAAATTTGGAACCCAAAATTTTGTGAAAATGAATGTAAAAAGTTAAATAAATAGATTTATATTAAAAAAAAGTTTTACTTTCAACTACCAGTTCCCTCAATCTTTCCTCCCTTCTTTTAGCCCCCCCTCCATTTTCCCTTATTACTTCTTCCCTTCCTTCTGACTACCCCCTCCCTTTTCTTTCCTCTTTCTTCTCCTACTGCCTGTAGGGCAAGTTAGATTTCTGTACTTAAGTGAGTATGTTGTTCCCCCCTTGAACCAAATCAGATGAGAGTAAAGCTCCAAACAATGCTCATCTCTTTACCTTTTTCCTCTGTACTATATATGATTTTGTGCTTCTTCATGTGATGTAATTTACCCTTTTATGCCTTCTCCTTTCCTCTTCTCCTATTACAAACACTTCATACCCTTTAATTATGTTTTTTATCTTCACATCAATTAATTTATACCCACTCCCTCTATCTATGTATATTATACAATAAATATACAGTTCACAATATTAGCAACTATCATCCTCTCACACAGGGATGTCAACAGTTTGCCCATATCAAATAACAATTTTTCCCTTGTTTACCTTTTTATGCCTCTCTGGCATCTTGTTCTTGAAGATCAAATTTTCTATTGAACTCTAGTCTTTTCATCAGAAAGTTCTTGAAATCTCTTATTTCACTGAATGTTCATCTCTTGCCTGAAAGATTATGCTCAATTTTCCTGGGTAACGGATCTTTGGTTACAGTCCAAGCTCCTTTGTTTTATGGAATATTATATTCCAATCCCTCTGATATTTTAATGCAGAAGCTGCAAGATCCTGTGTGATCTTGATTCTAGTTCCATGATATTTTGTTTCCTTCTGGCTGCCTGCAGTATTTTCTCCTTGACCCAATGATAGTTCTGGAATTTGGCAACAATCTTCCTTGGTGTTTTTCATTTGATATCTCTTTCAGGAAGTGATTGGTAGATTTTTTTTAAGACTATTTTGCCCTCTGGATCTAGGACCTCAGAGCAGTTTTCCTCAATGATTTCTTGGTATTTTCCAGACTCTTTTTTTTGTCATGGCTTTCCAGTAGACCAATAATTCTTATATTTTCTCTCCTGAATCTATTTTACAGGTTAGTTGTTTTTCCAATGAGATATTTTCTTCTGTTTTTTCATTCTTTAGATTTTGTTTGACTGATTCTTGTTGTCTCATAGAGTCATTAGCTTCTACTTACCCAATTGTAATTTTTAACGAATTGTTTTCTTCAGTTAACTTTTGTACTTCCTTTTACATTTGTCCAGTTTTCCAAGTTAAGTTTTGTACCTCCTTATCCATTTGGACAATTTTACTTTTTTAAGAAACTGTTCTCTTCAGTGAATTCTTTTTTCATTTCATCAATTGTATTTTTTAATATCATTGGACAGTTTTTGTTCTGCCTCTATAATTTGGCTTTTAAAATCTTTCTTGAGCTCTTCCAAGAATGCCTTTTGGATTTGAGACCCATTCATATTCCCTTTTGAGGTTTCAGATGTGGGTATATTGTCAGTGCTGTCCTCTTCTGAATTTGTGTTTTGATCTTCCCTGTCCCCATAGTAATATTCTATGGTCTCTGCTTTTTTGATTTGTTTCTTGCTCATGACAATTGTCTTTTTCCTGACTTTTAAAGTGGATCTCTGCTTCTGGGGAACAGGGAGCTCTGTCCCACTTTTCTTATGCTGGGAATCTGGGGCCTGGTTTCTGACTTCGTGTGTTGTATCATCTGGTTCTTTCAGCTAGAAGCTATATAATGCTGCAACTTACCTGGTGCTGAGCTGGCTGGTGTGTGCCAAGGTGAAGTCTTTCTGAGTTTCCCGGGGGTTACACTGAAGTTCCTGGTATAAGGTGTGGGGGAGGGGTGGTCTGACCATGGGAGATCTCCTACTCTAAGTTTTCTCCATCCCCTGGGGCTCAGGCTCTTCTGTTGGTCCACTGAGGTTGTGCTTGCTGGGAGGCTTCCAGTCCAGCACTGGTCCTCTTCAGCCACAGCAAGAGGAATGCTTCCTTTTGATCTCTCTAGCCAGGGCTGAAAGAATATTGTTCCCTTTCTGCTGGCTCCATTATTACAGGATTTTTCCTGGGGCAATATTCTCTGGGTTTTTGAGGTCAACAAGGGGAGGGTGAGAGGACTTTCAGTTTGCTCCACCACCTTGGCTCCCAGAAGTTTAAATCCACGCTGGATTTTCTACTGGACAAAAATATAGTCTCATTCCAAATTAGCAGCTGCCTTGTCAGTGCCTGCAAAGATTAGGGTTAAAAAGGTCATGAAGATGAAGTGATTTTAGTGAACAGGATTTGATAGTGACTGCGGTGAGCAGTTTCAAAATTTTGAACATTTTTCTCTCTGGAAATGTTTTTATGTGTCTATGTTTTCAAGTTGGATAGGGATGGACAGGGGGATTTCTAATGATCATTATTTAGACTCTCAACATCATAAGTCAAAAACCAGAAACTAATTCATTGCTTGAGGTTGGTAGGTGGTACAATAGATTGACCACTGGATTGGGAACCTGGAAGACCTGAGTTCAAATCCCACCTCAGATGTGTCTTAGCAGTGTGACCCTAGGCTGACCATTTCACTTCTATCTGCCTCAGTTTCTTCATTTGTAAAATGGGGGTAATAATAACACCTATTTGTTGTGAAGATCAACTGAGCCAATATAGGTAAAGTACTTGGCAAAACTTAAAGCACTACGAAAATGCTAGTTATTATGAAGACAAGAAATGTTAGGTGACTTGCCCAAGTTCTCATACCTTGTTAACCAGGATCAGTACTTTGTTCTCAAGTCCAGTGCTCTTTCCACTGAACCAAGTGTGAAATGATAGATGGAGACACTCCTTTGATATCAATTAGCTACATTGGAAAAATATTTTTACAAATCATAATTATAGTAATTTACCTTCACAGAATGATTTGAGGTTTACAAATCACTTTTTTCAAAGGAGCTAGTAATGGTAAGTGGTGCAGTGGACAGAGTGCCAGGCCTGGAGTCAGTAAGACCTGAGTTCAAATATGACCTCAGACATTTTCTAGCTGTGTGACCCTGGGCAAATCACTTAATCCTGTTTGCCTCAGTTTCCTCATCTATAAAATGAGCTGCAGAAGGAAACAGCAGACCATTCCAGTATCTTTGCCCAAAAAAAACCCAAACAGTTTAACCCAAATGGCATCACAAAGAGTAAAACATGACTGAAAAATTACTGAACAGAAAAACAGCTTATATGCTATTTTTAGATTGGCAAAGCACTTTACATGTATTATCTTATTTGACACTCACAACAATCCTGGGAGGTAGTTTCTATTATTACCCCCCATTTTACAGATGAGGAAATAGAACTTGAGTGAGGTTAAGTGACTTGTCCAGAGAATGAACATCTGAGGCAGGATTCAAATTCAGGTTTACAGTGCTAAGTTGGTAAGAGAAAACAGAATTCAGATTTCCTGGTTTCTAGTGTGCAGTGTTCTTTTCACTATTTCTTCTTGGCGTGTTATGTATTCTTTGTGATTAATGCATTCTGACAATATTTTATCTATCTTTTACCAATGTGGGTATTTTTTTTTTTTTTTGGTTTCATGCCAACCTACTCCTAAAAAGTTAGGAAAGTTCTATGAGACATACTTTGGATCTTCCTTTCCTTGTGTTTGTTCTGTTTTTCTCCTTAGCTGTCCTCAAAACCAGTCCCTGTGGCTATCCTAATAATACCCTGCAGGGTCAAGTGTATGGAATCAGCTTGGAAACTTCCCAGGGCTAAGACTATCCAAGAGGGAGTTCAGCTAGGCCAAGAAACCCTCCGGGCCTCCGCTGACCAGCTGTGGGACAGCACCATTGCCATCAACTCATAATGTAGCTGTTTTCCAGCAGTAATGTATATTTCCCACTGAACATTCAAAGGTTTGCTATAGAAGAAAGTTGTTTCCACCACAGACACTGGCGTAAAGCCATGGGAATTCTCCTAATCTGAGACTCGGATTTGAGAACTTTCCTAACTTTTTAGGAGTAGGTTGGCATGAAACAAAAAAAAAAAATACCCACATTGGTAAAAGGTAGATAAAAAGGGAGAAAAAGAAACAAATCTTACATATTCACTGTCCAGGTGAGGCCAAAGGAAATGCTGTCTATTTGTTTGGTCATCTATTTCTCGGTTTCAACCCAATTTGTAGTTCTTACAGAGCTTCTGTAATTCACGTTCTCTTTATCTTTCTGGATGCATCCCCCTTGTACCTTGCCTATAGCTGAATGGGGCTCCAGTGTGTGTGTGTGTGCGTGTGTGTGTGTGTGTGTGTGTGAGAGAGAGAGAGAGAGAGAGAGAGAGAGACAGAGAGAGAGAGAGAGAGAGAGAGAGAGAGAGAGAGAGAGAGAGAGAGAGAGAGAGAGAGAGAGAGAGAGAGGAGAGACAGAGAGAGAGAGAGACAAAGAGAGAGAGAGAGAGAGAGGACAGAGAGAGAGAGAGAGAGAGACAAAGAGAGAGAGAGAGAGAGAGAGAGAGAGAGAGAGAGAGAGAGGACAGAGAGAGAGAGACAAAGAGAGAGAAAGGAGAGAGAGAGAGAGGAGAGAGAGAGAGGAGAGGGAGAGAGAGAGAGAGGAGAGAGAGAGAGAGAGAGAGAGAGAGGAGAGAGAGAAAGAGAGAGAGAGGGAGGGAGGAGAGAGAGAGAGAGAGAGAGGACAGAGAGAGAGAGACAAGAGAGAGAGAGAGAGAGAGAGAGAGAGAGAGGACAGAGAGAGAGAGAGAGAGACAAAGAGAGAGAGAGAGAGAAAGGAGAGAGAGAGAGAGAGAGGAAAGAGAGAGAGAGAGAGAGGAGATGAGAGAGAGAGAGAGAGACGAGAGAGAGGAGAGAGAGAGAGAGAGAGAGAGAGAGAGAGAGAGAAAGAGAGAGAGAGAAAGAGAGAGAGAGAGAGGGAGGGAGGGAGAGAGAGAGAGAGAGAGAGAGAGAGAGAGAGGGAGGGAGGAGGGAGAGAGAGAGAGAGAGGAGAGAGAGAGAGAGGGAAGGGAGAGAGAGAGAGAGAGAGAGAAAGAGAGAGAGAGAGAGAGAGAGAGAGAGAGAGAGAGAGAGAGAGAGAGAGAGAGAGAGAGAGAGGAGCTGAAAATTGTGCCAAGAGAAACAAGTCATTTTTTGGATGCCCCATAATTCTTTCAGTCTAGAAAGTGTCTGAGACTTTCAGTAGCCATAATAAAAATAAAAAAATCCCCTGCCATTAGCCATATTGAGAAAATTCCCAAATATATATAATGGCTATAGGCAAGGTACAAGGGGGATGTATCCAGAAAGATAAAGTATTTTGTGCAAATATAAAAACATTTTCATAGAGTATTTTCATCTTATAAAAGCATTTTTCTTTTCAGTCTTGTTTGACTCTTCACGATCCCATTTAGAGTTTTCTTGGCAAAGATACTAAAGTGTTTGCTACTTTCTTTTCCAGACAGATATTGGAGTTGTTTGTCATGTTTTTCTCTAGCTCATTTGACAGATGAGGAAACTGAGGCAAACAGGGTTAAGTGACTTGCCCAAGGTCAAACAACTAGTGATTTAGCTAGTATCTGAGGCTAGATTAGAACTCCAATCTTCCAGACTCCAGACCCAGCACTCTGTCCACTGAACCACATAGATGCCTCCTGTAATATCCCAAATTCTTTAATATCAGGGCTATATGATAAAGCATTTAATGATATCAACCCTTGGATCACAGTGGGGGTCCAAGGATGTTATTCAGTAAAAGAATATTTTGAAAATAGGACCCTGTTTGATATATATGTTTTGTCAGCATTACTAAATTCTACAGTGGGTTAAATTCCAGTCAAGATCATTTGAAGAAATTAGTCATTAACACATGTAAGTTCCTTGAGATTAAGGACTTGTCTTTTCTCTTTCTTTGCATCCCCAGTTCTTAACCTAGTGCCTGACACATGGTTGGCACTTAATAATTGCTTGTTAACTGACCATTGATTAATGATAATGAAGGTCAGAGTTCAGTTGTCTTTTCTGTGTGACTCCTGAATCTGTCTCTAGTCAGTCTCTCTCCTTATTCCTAAATATTAAGGAATTTGAATATCCTATAATTCCTGTGACATTTGTGAATTGGCAAAGTTAGTTGCTGAAGTTGGGGGGGGGCCATAAACTTCAATTCACAAATTTTTCACTTTTACCATTTTTACTTTTAGCAGAATCTTTTAATTTTCTGTAAGGGATTAAGGCTGTCATTTATAGCTCTAGAAACAAATAGAAATGATTAAGTAGCTCACATTCAGTATGGCACTTTTCTGGCAACAAATCTGTGATAAGGATTATAAGTTGCATGCTCCCCATCTTACAGATGAGTAAATTGAAGCTCTGAGCGTTTAAATCCCTTGCTAACAGCCGAACAGTTAGCAAGTGGGAGAGCCAAAATCCAACCTGAAGTTTTTGGATTTGAAATTCCTTCTCCCACATGCATGAAAAGTCTTTTAGTGACTGGCAGTTTTGTAAATTACATTTAAAAGAGGTGTAGATGGCATTAGCTACCACACTGGAAAAAGACCACAGGGAAACCTATTATCAAAGCCAATAAAAGTCTGGGCGGGCAGGCAAAGCAGAGAAAAGAAAGAAAATTTTGGGATAGTGCTCACTGCTTAGCTGCTGTCCAGTGTTACAGCTGTGTTCACACCTCTGTTACTGCAGATGAATCTAGTTGGACAGAGACTTGTATTCCTTCTCTGGAGAAATCAGTGGAAGCAGTCCCTGGCTGGCTCTTGAACTGCCTGTGGCTTGGGGCTCTGCAGTCATCCCTATTTCTGCCTCTTCTTCTTTCTCTATTTCTCACATAGCACAGGAGAAAGATGAAAAGGAGATCACACGACTAAACTAGGCACAGGCTGCACAGAGATGGAGTGGGTAAATGTCTGTATTGTATGACATGAATATTCATAGAGGCTGCTTTGCCAAGAAATATTGTATGAAGGCAGTCCAGCTCACAATTCTAAAAAGGTCTGGAAGCCAAAAGGCGTAGTAGAATAAGGCATCGCACATGTATAATGCAAAGGGTACTGAACTTGAGTCAGAATCTTGCCTCTGAGTAAGTCACTTAGTCTCCTCGAGCCTCAATTTACTCATCTATAAAATGGGAATAATAGTATTTATACTAGCTACCTTAATAGGTTTGTTATGAGAAAGAAGTTTTGTAAACAGTAAACATACAATTGATCAATCAAGCAAGAAGCATTTATTAAATCCCTATTATCCAGGATCCCATGTTCATAATCTCAGCATGATTCTAGATTGCCCAGTCTCTCTTATCCCACACATGCAATCAGTTTCCAGATCTTGCCATTTCTACCTTCACAACATTTCTGGTATCTGATCTCTTCTTTCTACTCACATGGCAACCAGTGTAGTTGAAACGCTCATCACTTCTCATAGCGACAGTCTCCTAAAATATCTCCCTGCCTCAGTTCTCTCCACTCTGTCCCATCCCACACTTTTCTGCCAAAGTAATTTTCTTTAAATACGGATATGACCCTATGATTCCACCACTCAAATCCAGTGGCTTCCTATTGTCAGTGGGATAAAATATGAAATCCTTTTTTTAGTTTTTTTAAGCCTCATACAATCTGCCCTTAAACCATCTTTCCGGTCTCATTCACTACACGCCATTTTCTATACTATTCTAGTCAAATTCTCTTTTCCAAGGATAGGGAAATTTGCAACCTTAAGGCCACATGTGGCCCTCTAGGTCCCCAGCTATAGTTCTTTGACTGAATCCGAACGTCATGTCTGTCAGAGATGTGATGTTCGGATTCAGTCAAAGGGCTGCACTTGAGGACCTAGAGGGCCACTTGTGGCGTTGAGGCTGAAGGTTTCCCACCCCTAATCTTTTATCTTTCCCTCATACATAGCTATACTCCACCTCTCATCTCTGTGTCTGCCCAGGCTGTCCCAAATTCCTGGAATGCACTCCCTCCTTACCTTCACCTAAATAATATCCCTCACTTTCTTAAGCAACAAAGTTCCAACACTATCTTCTACATGAAGCCTTTCCTGTTCCCCTCACTTGCTACTACCCTTTCTTCCAAACTACCCTCCGTCTAACTACCTTGCATAAATGTGTATTCATTAATTCTGTATTAATGCTTTATCTGTACTCATCTTCCCCTTCAGAATCAAATAAAAATATGGTTGTCCAGTGCCTTGCAAACTTTTAGGCCTGCTTTTATTATGTAACCTCATTGCAAGTAGCGATTGTCTCCTTTGTCTCCGTACCCCTGCTATCCAAAACCATGCCTGACACATAGTATGTATTTAATAAATACTTGGTGATGGATACTATGTATCAAACATTCTTCAGTACTAGGAATAAAGGGGTAAAAATGTAACAATCTTTCCCTCAAGGAGCTTATGTTGAAATGTGAGTCATTATTCTGAGGTCAGGGGAGATGAGTGTTAAAGATCTATTTCAGAATGACAACTAGTATTTATAGGCGTCGTTACATTCTCCCATCATTTGATCAGAAGAGGAAGGTGGCAGAGCAATATGGCATTAAAGGGCCTGCAGTCAGATCACCACTTCCCACCAGTGTGTTTGGACAACAGCACACCAGTCTATCTTTCCTCATTGCTATTGTCCTAGTATTGCGTTGTACAGAAATTTCTTTCATTTTGACCTTGTACTGTATCAATTCTGGGAACTCTCTACATGGAAATCTCCCCACCAGTATAGGCCAGCAACTCTTCTATAGCTTATAGTCTTATCCACTCTCTTTATTTCATCCACTGTCTTTCAAAGTCTGCCCAAGTTCATGTTCGCCCATGTATTTATCCATCTCATTCTCTGCAGTCCCCTTCTCCTTTTGCTTTCAATCATTCCCAACATCAGGGTCTTTTTCTATGAGTCTCGTATTCTCATTATGTTGCCAAAGTATTTAAATTTCAGCTTCCATATTTGACCCTTCAGTGAATGAGTCACTTCAATGAATTCTTTTAAGTATTGGCTGATTTTATCCCCTTGCCATTCAGGGGACTCTCAAAAGTCTTCTCCAGTACCACAATTTGATGGTGTCTTGGGCAAATTACTTAATCTTTCTAGAGGTCAGTTTCCATAAAAAATAAAAAAAGGGATTGGACCAGAAGAGTCCTAAGGTCCCTTGCAGTTTTATAGTTTCAAGTTTATGAACCGAGAGAAGAAAGTGTTCCAAGTATTATTATTCCTTTGTTTTAGATGATAAAACTGAGTCTGGAAAAGTTAAGTGACTTGCCCAGGGTCACACTCCGCATAATTGTCCAAGACAGAATTCAACATCTTTCTGGCATGGTCTGGTGTTCTTAGCTGCTCTCCCATATTACCTTTCTAATATTTCAATAATATAAGAGGAGGCAAGGACTAGGGGACAGAGAGCCAGGCGTGGTGTAAAGAAGCTCTGGTGTCAAGCCCTGTATCTGACACTAGATACGTAGGAGTTGTGTGATCTTCAGCATGCTAGTTAAGTGACTCCAGGCAAATCCCTAAAACTTTTGGTGTCCCAAAGAATTCTCTAAGACTCTAAGCTATAGAAGAGCTGCTGGTCTATACTGGTGGGGAGATTTTTCATGTGGAGAGTTCCCTGTATTGATACAGTTCAGGGTTAGAATAAAAGAAATTTCTGTACAACACAATACTAGGACAATAACAATGACAATAAATTGACACCACTTGTGGAATTCGGTAGTAACGGTATTCGACCTATTTACAATGTCTCTTCTCTTTGAAGTTCCTTAAAAATTTCTCTGGACTGTGGTTGGCACCCAGCCCCATTTTTTATTCCCCATGAATATATCTGAGGAAAGACCTCGAGCTGTGAGCCACTGACAGTTTTCCTTTTTCGTTCATATCATGTGAATATAGAAAACCATAACCGTACGGACATTTCAAATGAACTCTTTGTAAACCAATCTTTTTTTTAATGAAACACAAATTAATGAAACATTCCAATGGCTTCAAGGAAGTCCATTTTCCCAGATGCATTATCATACCCACCCCGTACTCCCTTCCAGACTTAGCCTGGTATTTGAGAAAGTGAACTGGGCATGTAGTCAAAAAGTTTGGGGAATGGTAGTGTAGTATAGCCAACAGGAGTGCTAATTGCAGTCGATTACAGAGCCATCTGCAAATGACTCCAAAGGGCAGACCCCTCCCAGGCAGCTCTTAGATCTATACCACATTTAGCATCCAGTGTAGCTCCACACCCTAAGCAGCCACTCCTTCTATTCCAACCCTGCCTCCCACAACATTCCTACTATAGATTAGAGCATCTCCAGAAATATTCAATTGAATTTTATGTGTCATGGCTTGAATTAGATTTGAGCTTAAAACCCTATCCAAGATTTAAAAATTTCCATAAAGGCTGTGTTTTACAAATGCCAAGGGTCATAAAAATATACAATATCAGCTTTGGCTAACTTAAGATCTCTCTTCCTTAATGAACACCAGCTACATAGTCATGTCTAAGGATCTTTGTTTGCCATTTTATTTCCTCTAATGGCAACATGGCATGGTTGAAAGCACCTGTTATACAGGGGCTGTGGAAAGGTAGGTATACTAATACCCTGTTGGTAGAAATGTAAATTGAACCAGTCCTTCTGTATATAGCAGTTTGAAATTATACACCTATAAAAAGTCGTTAAAAATACCCACAACTTTTGACCCAAAGATTCTACTGCTAGGTCCAAATGATGGAAAGAGACATCCCATAATGTGCCAAAATATTCATAGTACCACTTTTCAAGTAGTAAAGAACTAAAAAAAAAAAGTATGTGCCCTTCAGTTGGGCAATGGCTAAATAAATTGTGGTATATTAATGTAATGAAATATTACTGTGGTATCAGAAATAATGAATATGGTGAATAATGCCTACTTTATAAGAATTTTGAAGTAATAAGAATTAGGAAAACAATATAAATAAAAATTATAATAATATAATTGAAAAACAGAAACAGCACAATAGTAAAAATTGAATGCTGTAAAATTGTAATGATATAATTGATTCAGAGAAGGAGATAGGAGAATATTTCTCTCTGTTATTTGCTGAAATGAGAGACTGTGGTCTGAAATTGCATTCATCAGGCTTAGGAAAGTTAAGTGACTTGGCCAGTGTTGCAAGGTAGTAAGCAGAGCTGAAATGTGAACACAAAGCCTATAATTCTAATTCCAGAACAGTTTAATTTTTTGTCTGTGTGTCTTGTACGTCTAGGACAGTACTTAGTCCCAGAGAAGGCTCTTGATAAATCCTTGTCAATTACCTGCTTCTAAGAATCAGACTAGAAATTAGGGCAAAAATCAAAGCTCTTGATGAAGAAATTAAAATACCAAAAAAAAATAGATAATATAATATGATATAGAATCTCTGAAACATAGCAGACACTCCAAACATAAGAATGAAAGACTTGGAACTCTGAAATACAAAAATGGAAGAAAATTTGACAGAAAAAAATCAACAGATAACAATCTGTGTGAACACAGAAAATGAACAATATTCTTCTAATATTGCCTTTTGATTCTGAGTTCAAAATCTTTTGAGTTTTTTCATGGTCATTATGATGATGATGCATATATCTAAAGTGACTGATCTTGATGATGGAATATACAGAGATTATAGAAAGATAATAGCTTTCTTAGGAGGAAAATGATAAATATATACCATACATGAGAATACCATAGATGAGAAAAGTATTGTTCAGTCATATCTGAATCTTCATGACTACACCATGTGAGGCTTTCATGTGCAGAGGCAGCTAGGTGGATTAATGAACAGAGCACTGGACCTGGAATCAGGAAGATCTGAGTTCCCATTTGGCCCCATACACTTACTAGCTGTGTGACCCTAGGTAAGTCTCTTAATTTCTGAAAAGAGAAATAGGAGACCACTCTAGTACCTTTGCCAAGAAATCATCAGGACAGCTTCATCAAAAATAGGTCATGCCACAAAATACTTTGAAAGACTTAGGAACTATAACCAATATGACCAATCATGATTCCATAGGACTCATGATGAAACATGTTACACGCTTCCTGATAGAGAAGTGATGCCATCAGTGTGCAGATTGAGATATATATGTATACAAAATAACGTATGTAATATACATGTATATAATCCTGTGTGATATGCATTCACACACATATATAGTCCTTCACTCCCTCTCTCAATAGTTATTATAGATGATATATATACAATCTACATCTAAGTGTATATACTATGTAATATGAACATTATATTATAATTTTTACATAATTATTATATTATAATGATTATGTCACAATACATTATATTGTTACAATATAATTATATAATTTAATTATGATATATTATAATTATATACATATTATATATCATAATTTAATTATAATGTATTATAATAAGCATAACATGCTTCTATAATCCTTACATATGGTGGATATGTCTCTGCATATATACATATACATACTTGTACACACATATACATATATGTACATGTATATATATGACATAGTCAATGCAGAAATTTGTTTTGACTAACTTCATATATTTAACAAAAGTTTTGCTGTTCTTGTTTTTCTTTTCATTGAAAATATGGTGGATAGAGTATGGAGGTGGAAGGAAGAAAATTATGATTTAAAATTAAATAAAATTAAACTAAAAAGTTGATCATGGTAAACTATCTCTTTGGGGAAATACCAACAGGAACACTTAGCTAGTAGGTGAGAGGAGGGTAGCTATTCCTCCCAAAACATTCACTAAAACTCCTCTTACTATCTTTGTGGAAAATACACACACACACACACACACACACACACACGCATACTCGTTCATATAATGAGATAGCTTCAGAGCTGGTTAAGTGGCTGAAGCCAGAGATTAGTCCCTGTGCTTGAATCTCAACTTGGAAGGTGGTCACTGGCAGGATCCCCCCAACCCTCACAGATGTGTGCTTGGCTTTTTGTTGTTAAATGTTTCTGTTAAAGCTCAGATAAAAGTATAATTTGCATGTTGATTGAACTTGTTTGTGAGTTGGGAGAGATAGCTAATACACTAGATATTAAAATTCAAAAAGATTGACAATCTAGAACATTGAGGCTATATTAATAGAATGAAATTTGGTAGGGATAAATATAAAGTGCTACATTTGGCCTTAAGAAGTCAACTTTTAGATTACAAGGTAGGGCAGCTGTGATGAGATGTCAGATCATTTGAAAATTATCTGAAGCTTTTATTGGACTGCCAGCTCAATATGAGTCAACACTAGCATAACATCCAATAAAGCAATGTGAGCTTAGACAGAAGTAAGTACACTGTGGTGTCCAAGAAGAGGGCAGTGATGACTCCTTTGCATTCTACCTTGGTCAGACCATGTTTTGAGTGTTATTGAGTGCTGGCTTCCATATTTTAGGAAGGACATTGATGAGCTAGAAAACACAGAGGTGAGTAACTAGGAAGGTGGGGGATTAGTTTCGTGTGATATGGATACTGGTTGGAGGAAATGGGGATGTTGTAGCCTAAAAAAGTAGTTTTAGGAGGGATGAGCAGAGGGCAGGAGTAGTAGCTATTTTGTATAGTCAGAAGGCTTTCACACTGAGGAATGCTAGATCTTCTTGGACTCAGGAAGCAGAATAAAGAGCAATGGATTCAAGTTGTAAAAAGGCAAGTTTAGGCTTGATGGAGGAAAGCACTTTGGGAGCTTGGTGTTGCCGTAGTGCACAGAGCGCAGAACCTGAAGTTAGGAAAATGTGTCTTCCTGAGTTCAAATCTGATCTCAGACACTTACTAGACATGTTACCTTGGGCAAGTCACTATACCCTGTTTGCCTCAGTTTCTTCATCTGTAAAATAAGCTGGAGAAGGAAATGGCAAACCATTCTCTAGCATCTCTTGGAGACACCAAGAATCAGACAAGTCTGAAACAACTGAACACCAACAAAAAAGGAAATACTTTATAATAATTAGAGCTATTAAAAAAAGTAAATGGGCCACTCTGGGAGGTAGTAGGTTCTTCCTCATATCTGTCATTTGTCAATTTTGTCTTATATGGATTGCTGTTCAAGTATAGGTTTCACTGAATCACTACTAAGTTTCCTTCAAGCTCTTAAATTCTATGATTCTGGGAAGAAATCAGAGGACGGCAAGGTATTTGACAAGCAAACACACCAAGCAGAAAAAAAAAATCCAGAAAAGATAGATAAACACTTTGGCTCCTCAGGAGTAAAAGTTTTATTAACTTGATGAGCTGGGACAAGTCAATAGGCTGCCCTCAGTTTTGGATTCTTCATCTATAAAATGGGAATAATAATTAGCAGGACTGTTGGGAAGATTGAATGAGATAAAATGTACTGTGTTTTGCAAAACTTAAAGCACTATATAAATGCTATTTCTTATTATGATTATAATTATTATAGCCAGTTAGGAATGCTCCTCCATCTCTCTCCTATCTCCTTCTTGCACTGGCATATTTTTGTCTTTTTTCACGTGCTGAAAGATAAATAAATACAATTTTTCCAGAAAAGATCAAGCAATTTAATCAATGCTTTTATATTTCTCAGGTAAATAAGATCATCAAAAATATGACATTGTTTGAATGTAAGAAGTAAACAACAGTAACAGCAACAAAAAAAAGATTTGTAGGAAAAAAAAAATGAGGAGCGTAAAACCTAACAGGAGGGATTAAATGAGTCAAGAGGAGGGAAGGAAGAGGAGCTGATAGAATACATCTTGAAATGAAACCATATTCCCTCATTAACCAATCACATCCTAGTCATAACAATAAGACATGAGAGGAAATGAACACATAAATATTGACAGTAATGACAGATACAGAATTATTCTTATAACAAATGATATGATAGTTTTTACTTAGAAGATCCTAGGAAGCAACAAAAGAAACTAATACGATTCATAGCTTTGTTTAAGTTGCAGGATGCAAAACAAATCCCACAAAACATCAGGAATATTTCTATAAAGTAGTCACAAAAACATGAAATGATAGGGTAAACATCTATGGGAGTTAATCTGCTAAGACTTACATAAATATAATAATCCTTTACAGAAATAAAGGAAGACAAATAATTGGATTTTTTTTTATTCATTTCTCATGGCTGTTGCAATAATATAATAAAAATGTAGGGCAGCTAGATGATACAGTGGATAGAGGGGCCGGGAGTCAAGATGTGAGTTCAAATCCATCCTCAGACACTTACTAGCTGTTTGACTATGGGAAAATCGCTTAATCCTGCCTGCCCCAATTCCGCATCTATAAAATGATCTGGAAAAGAAAATGGCAAGCCACTTTGGTGTCTTTGCCAAGAAAACCCCAAATGTGATCACAGAGAGTCAGATGTGACTGCATGATGACTTAACAACAAATAAAAATGATGTTACTGTCTAAATTAATTTATATATTTAATCCTATGCCAGTGAAACAACTGGGGGTTTGCTCCTTAGAACTAAATACAGAATTCATTTGAAGGAGCAACAATTCAAGGTTTTAAAATGAAGTTATATTTTTAAAAGTAGTGATTAATGAAGCTTAGCATTACTGCTAAGGAAATGGAAATAAATCAGTGGAATAGAGTAGGCAAACAAGACTTAGAAGAAAGAAAACACATTAGCTTATGATTCAGTAATACCCAAGATCACAGAGAAATTGAAGAAAGACCCTCCAAGCCCCACTCCACAAGGATTACTAGGAAAACTGGAAAGTGATTTGGCAGAAAATAGAAGTTCCCCCCCAAAAAACATCTTAGCATATTCTATAATAAACTCCAATTAGAAATGTACAAAAAGTTTAAGGTCTTATCATTACAAAATGAAAGGAGAAAAGAGAGAGGGCATTGCAAAAGACTAGAGAGAGAATTTTGATTTCACATATCATATATACATTACATTATAAATGTATATATTCTGTGTATTTAATTTACACAAACAAAATCAACAAAGCCATAGGAAGAGAAAGTGTTGAATGGGAAGAATCTTCCCATCAAATATCTGTGATGAAACTTGATATTCAAGGTATTTAACTGATACCAGTGTATGACAGAACCATTAAAATAGTTTTCAAAAGGAAAAATAAAAAAAATAAACTATATAATAATTCTAATGACAAGGAACTAATCATAAGAAAAATGCAGATTATTCTGAAATTTTTCCTAATATCCATCGAATTGTCAAAAGTTGCAAAAAATAGAAATGGTGGATGCTGGCTTGGCTATGGGAAGACAAGTTCATGAATCACCATTGGTAGGGATATGAATAGGTCCTTCAAACCAGTTTGGAATGATGTGACTATAGCTAATAAGTGACTCCTAACCTTTGATATAGCAATTTTAGTACTAGAAATATAATATTGAGATCAATAATAGGAGAGCCCCCATGAATGTCAAAATATGTAGCACTGGTGTAGTAGCAAAATAAAAAGCACCCTCCCCCCCAAACTCTGGAAATAAAGTAAGGACACATTAATTAGGAAATGGCTGCATGCATTATATTATATGGATATAGTGGAATACTATTGCACTCAGCTTTTTATCTTGTCCTGGGGCTATGCTGTCGTGATCACTGAGGACTTGACTACAGAATCTCATAGACCTCTATATCTGGTTAATTTGAAATCCCCAACAAGAAGTCAACCCATGTATCTTCCTGATGTGACACCGTATGTCGAACATGTCTCTTCCTGTCCCTCACTCTCTTGCCCTGGAAACAATAATCATATTTTCCCTACAATTACTGCTGGAAAAGTGCATCAATCAGTCAATCATTTCCCAGACCAAAGCACCAGTCCTGCCCACCCTTTCCTGTTAAAATGTAAACTTCTTGAAGGCAGGCACTATCTCTTTTGTGTTCATATCCCCAGAACTGCATACAGTCAATTCCTGATCTGTTATAATGGCTAATGAATGCTTTTCATTTCCTATATTCAAAAGAAATAATGAATATTCTGTTATTAAACGGAAAGTAAATGATCATGGGCCCCTCAATTTTCTTGCTACCTGATCTATTTACTATGACTGTAATTAATATTTCCAGAGTACATTTGGAGTACAGAATATTTGACCCTGAACTGGTTTCTCCTAGTTTGAAAAGTCCTTCTGTCATTTCTGTCACCTCTTCCAGTAATTATCCCTTTTCACAAATAGTTAATTTTTAAAAATTAGCTGTATGTTCTTTGTTGCTTCCTCACGGTCTGCTTCCCCTCTATGACCAGTAATCTGCTTTACTACTGATGATAGAATGCAAACAAATAACCTCTTTAGACCAAATTCCATTCCACCCCCTCATTCACTCCCAGTCCACATTTTCTGGAACTCTCTATTAAATTTAATCCCATTTATCCTTTTCTAGACTCTCAGCTTAATTCCTTCCCTCTCTGCTTTCCTGGTTTTCCTTTTGACATCTTTGAGGGTTGGAGGCAGGAAGGCTATGCATAGAATCTCATCAGCCAGGATTCCCCTGGTGCAAGGGCAATTTTCCAGGCTTGGATTCGTGTCCAAAGGACATCCCCCCTGAAGGCACGTGTACAGAGATGTGCTGGTAAATGTTTTAGCTGGCTCTTAGGGGGAAGTGGTACACTTTTAAATTTAGCCTGCAATATTAAGTTTTCTTCATTGCTTTCCAAAATCTAGACAATCTACAAGACAATCAAACCCAGATTTGTAGTGTTTGGCAATTTCTGAAGTGCAAATGTTCACCTCAGTGTTGGACACCTAGATGGCGCAGCATAGAGTGCTGGGCCTGGACTCAGTATCTTTCTGAATTCAAATCTAGCCTCAAAGTCTTGCTAGCTGTGTGATCCTGGGCAAGCCATTTTAACCTATTTGCTTCTATTTCCTCATCTGTAAAATGAGCTAGGGAAGGCCATTAAGAGGAAGACAAGACTGAAATGACTGAACAATAAATGCACCCACTAAAAATTTAACAATTATTTGTAAGCTGGATCCATCATACCCCTGCAAGTACCTACCTCTTAGCCCTTTGCTGTAGACTGGGGCAGCACCAAAATGATTGTGACTAGGAGCCAGGAGGAAAAGACTCCTGTCCGAAGAGTTGCCTCTCCTCCACTGTCAAGAAAAGCTCTCTCTCTGTCTCTTTTGCTTGTCTGTCTCTCTGTCTCTGTTTGTCTCTGTCTCTGTCTCTGTCTCTCTCTGTCTCTCTCTCTCTCTCTCTCTCTCTCTCTCTGTCTCTCTCTCTCTCTCTCTCTCTTTCTCTCTCTTTCCATGTGTATCTATTTCTTTCCCTTTCTTCCCTCCCTCCGCGTCTGCCTCTGTGTCTCTGTCTCCCTTTCTCTCTTCCCCACCCACACTCAGCAGGACAGATATTCATGAAGAGGGGAGGAGAAGAGAAGAATTTTTCTCTTCTCCAGCCCCAGGAGCAGGTGATTGTGAATCGTGACTCTTGGCAATCACTTGGTGCCGATGTGCTTGTGTGTGACCTGACGAGTGTTCAAGGTCACCACTTCTGAACACCAATATCCTTTGTAGAGGCGGCCAGATTTTGAATTCACTAGCTAACTATGATCCCAGGATCTCTCCTGGTCAGAGAAGGGAGAGATTTTTCAGGGAGTAACAGCTCTGAGAGGTGCTTTATGGGTAACTAATCAAGGTCCAAGACTCCCTAAGTTCAAGCAATTGTATAATGGCACCTTATAGAAGGGGGATTTCCTCAACAGTGTTCTTTTTAGAGGAGGAAGATCCTACTTCAGCTGAAGGATTAGAAACATCCCTTAAGGAGCCAGGAAATCAAACTGGATCTAACTCCTCTTCACTACTGCAATGAGTTCATTGGACCTTTGGTGGGAAGAGGATTTCTTGTTTAGTACCGCCCAAATTTTGTTTACCTTTCATGAGGAATCTGATGAGATGTTTGACTTATTATGTGATTCTGTATTTGTCTTGGGTCCCATGAGTACTATGTGTCTTACACATTTTCTAGAGGAGGGGAAAGAAGTAAAGACTCTGCTGTAACCAGCTTGCATTAGTGTACAGAGAGTGGAAGTGGCGGGTTATGGACTCTGTCACTGACGGTTAGGGAAACGTAAACAAAGTGTACTCAACTTTATTTTTAATATTTCTCTGGAGTAAAACTTCAGGTTGACTTCAGCAGATCAAAGATAGAAAAGGACCCTTTTAGGCTAGGGCCCCAGTATGAGACTCTATGAGATAAGTGTAGCTGTGCCCCTAGACCACAAATTATGTTTATTTTGTTTAAATTTTCCAGTGGATTGTAAGCACTTTGAGGGCAGACATTATCATTTTTTTTTGGTGAGGCAATCAGGATTAAGTGACTCGTCCAGAGTTACATAGCCAGGAAGAGTCAAGTGTTTGAGATCCTCCTGACTCCAGGACCAGTATTCTAGCCACTCTGCCACCTAGACATCATTTTTAAAAAAAATCTCTATGTCTCTAGAACCTAGCACATAATGTATATTTTTAGTAATAGTTTTGGTCAAATAAATGACTGCATAAACTGAAGGTAGTTAATATCACAGAATGAGTAATTCCCCAAGTTTTGTTTTGGATCTGGATTTGGCTTCCATTCCAGCAGCATATTGTAGACAAGCTCCTGAATTCCAGGTTTTTTAAAATGGTAATAACAGTAACTCACTTACATAGTGCTCTGAGGTACATAAAGTGCTTTCTGTCACTGTTTTTTACAGCTAACTCTGGAGATCCACCTCCTTCTATACCCATAAATATATTTTCTATAATGACCTCTGTCCAACAGCCTATTTGAAACAGGGTGGGTATTGAAAAACAAAGGATTGCTTCAACATAATAGTGAAGTATCTCTGATTCCATCTCTCTTTTAGCTTTCCTCTCTGTGTTCTTGTTCCCTTGGGGGAGTTTGGTTTCTAAAATGCTTTCAGTTACTATTTGTGAATGATTCACAAATCTACACCTCCAGGCTTGACATCCTCAAATTTCTTGGAGGATATTTCTACTTCTCTATCCTGATAGTGCCTGAAAATTCATGTTCAAAGTACTAAGTTTATCCTCTCCCCTTCTTACAAATGTAGAGCTAAGATTTACACAGTGCTTTAACACATTGTCTCGTTTGAACTTCAGAAGAACCCCGGAAGGTAGGTGTTATTATTAAACTCATTTTATATTTGTAGAAACTAGGGCTGAGAAATGTTAAATGACTTGCCCAGGGTCACACAACTAGTAACTGTTTAAGGAAAGATTTCAATTTAGGTCTCAAAAGATCCTGATGTGTAGGGGAAGATTGAAGCCAAAAGAAAAAGGGAATGATAGAGGATAAGATAGATAGATAGTATCATGGAAACAATGAACATGAACTTGGACAGATTTTGAGAGATAGTGGAGAACAGAAAGGCTTCGTGTGCTGTGGTCCAGGGGGTCACAAAGAATTGGACATGACCGAACCACTGAACAACACAACTGAGTCCAAATCCAACATGTTTCCCACTTTACCTCCTTGATGTCCCCCTATTTTTATCAATGAGAACATCTTCTCTGTTTTTCTCTGCTAATCTAGAACTTTTACCTCTTACAAAAGCCCCTTCCAAAAGTACTGCCTCTCATCACCTTTACATGATTAATATAGATCTCTTCTCTATTTCCTATTCAACACTTAGCTCTTTTGGTTATATTATATTAATTTGAATGGCTTGATGTTAATCTATCTAATAGGTCCTTCAGTTGTTTCAGTCATTGTTTCCTCAGCTAAAGTAAGGACCATGTTTATTTCCTTTGTTTACTGGGTAGCACCTTATAGAAAGGTTCAGTTATTGAGAGACTAACACAGTTATTCAAAAGCAAGTTCAAAACTATCGAATTTGAGTTCTCTCCCTCCCTCCTCTCCCCTTTGTTTCTTCTACTCCCCCCTCCTCCTTCTCATCCCCTTAGCTCATTCTTCCTTCTCTCATTGCCTCTAAATTCTTTCTCCTAAATTAAATGTCTCACCAGGAGGTTATCAATCATCTCACAACTTGGGGGAAAGGCAATATAATATTCCATTATAATTGTGCTTAAGAAAATGTTTACTTCTACTTATTTCCTAGAGAGCTTGTTAGAGCCTCCTCTGATGACCCTATGAGTATGCCGCTCTCATTTATATTGGCTTATTCGGGGAATGTTATGACAAGGATTTGAATAAGGGAAATTGTCTGGATGAGATCCAACTTTGCAATAATTACAAACAGATTGTGGCTGAAGGCATTTCATTTCATTGTCATTTAAACTAAGCCCAGTCTTTGACAAGCCTCAGCAAATGTAAGAGAGGCGTAACTAGATATCAGATTTTCAGAAAAGGAGGTGGTCTGGGGTAGTTTTGCTTTATTTTTCTTTTGGTCCCAAATGTGCTACTGCTTCTTCTACTGGTAACATGAAGCCCATACGAATGACTCGATATATCAACTGAGTCAGATTTTCTTAGTGAAGAAGCCAAACGAAGAATATAAATATGAGAAATATGGATCCAGTGTGTGACTATGTGACCCCTGAGTATATGGTCTCTCTCCTGACTCGTAGAATTTTGATTTTCCCCCATTCCAGGAGAGCTTTTCCTCCTCATCTCTACCTCCTGGCTTCCCTAACTGGTGACTAAAGTCCCACTTTCAAAGTCTTTCCCAGCCCCCCTTAATTCTAATGTCTTAGATTCTGTTGATTATCTACCACTTATCCTACATATGACTTGTTTATGCTTAGTTGTCTACAATCGAATCCCCCATTAGTATGCAAGCTCCTCAAGAGCAAGAATCATTTTTTGTCTTTCCTTGGCAGAGTACTATAATAGGCATTTAATAAATGTCTATTAATTGGTTGACTGGCTGATTATTTGGACTGTCATGTGGCATATCTGAATTTCCTTTTCACAGTAAGTCTCTATCTCTCTTCCATATAGGGTATCAAAGGATATCCAGGGCTTCCTGGTCCCCGAGGTGATCAGGTAAGTCCTAGAAATACATCTCTTTCAACGGGTTCAGGAGTGCCATTGAGAGCTCTTGAAACCTCTACCTATTTTTCCAATCTTATATCTCGGGTTTAATGTACTACAAGTGGAGTTAACTTTTTATTATCCCCATGAGGATTATCCATTTGGGGCTTCTGTTCCCCATCAGCCTAGTTTCCTCCTGTCCTTTAATAAGACCACATCCTTCATGCACTGGATATTGTTAGTGAACACAAATTAATTTATCAGCCTAAGTGAAATGCAATTAGGACTAAACATTTGCTATTGTTCAAAACAAACAAACTTTCTGAAGCAATATAGAACTGACTTACTGCTCCTTCCATCAGGCTAGGTAATCCAGTGTTGATCCTATGTCAGTCTTAGGTTATTTTATGAGAAGGAATAATGCTCCGTTGCCCACCTGGTAGGTGGTTGTGTTTAAGACTCCTACACATGGAGGGAGGAAGAGGAGGAACAGGTTAATATGAAGACTACCATTAAGGTAGGTTCCTGCAAAAAACCTCAGGCCAACTTATAGCAGAGCCTCAGGGAGAAGTAATGAGGGTTACTGAAATGGTCCCCAAAGGACAGACTATGAAATAAGGAGGGAAAACCAACCTTTCACTCTCATTTAACTGTGCTATAAAATCCTGAGCCGAGTAGTCTCTTTTCAGCCCCCCAGGCACCATATTTCAAGATTCTTAATGACTAGGGGTGGCCAAGAATGCACCACATGTGTCCACAGCAGGTGCAGTGGCTGTTTCTTGAAAATCGAGGGAAAAACAAGTGTTGAAAAGCAAATGAATAATTATGGGAAGAAAATGAGAGGGGCAGCAGGGAGGAGGCCTTGGGGAAGAAAAAAAATTACTTCTGAAATACAGCTTTGGCACAAAATAAACTGAGTGTGTGTATTTGCCTGAAGAATCCCCAAACGCCTCACAGCCAAATGAAAAATCGCTTATGCAGCAATTTTCTGACCACAGCACAGCAGCCTTTCATTGCTAATATAAGTAATATGGTATTGAGTGGGCTACTTTCTTTTGAAAAGTCTAAAATCAGGCTTAAACATTAGAGAAGACTTATCCTTTTTTGGTTCAGGGAAGGGAGAAGGGAATAAGATTTATTGTAAATGCTTTATTTGCCACATACTTTAATAAATGCTTTACAAATATTACCTCCTTTCCCTCTCACAACAACCCGGGAGGTAGGT
Source organism: Bettongia penicillata ogilbyi (assembly GCA_023548195.1). Lineage (NCBI taxonomy): Eukaryota > Metazoa > Chordata > Mammalia > Diprotodontia > Potoroidae > Bettongia > Bettongia penicillata. The sequence continues at coordinate 5,934,432 of JAJHZJ010000213.1, forward strand.
GCTATTATGATCTCCACTTTACAGTTGATAAAACAGACAGATTTGACCCAAGGTCACATGGCTAGTAAGTTTCTGAGAGCAGATTTGAACTCAGGTCTTCCTAACTGTGCCACCAGAGCTAAATATACCATATGCTTTGGATCCTCTTTAGCTCTAATTCAATTCAGCAAACGTTTATTACGTATTGACTGTGCCAAATACTATGCTAGGGGCTGATATCTAACAAAATGGTGCCTTTCTTACAGGCTTATAGTCTACTGGTGGGATAGAATATGGATGTAATTACAAGTTAGGAGAAGATTGGATTGTGATTTCGTTAGTATAGGGAACTCCCAAATGAACAAATTCTGTCTACCAGTGCAGATCACCACCATTTCAGCAGCTCATATTCAGAGTTGCCTGAAACAGAGGTGGCCAACAGGTAGCCCATAATATTCTCAGGTACAGCTGGAACAAAATTAAAATGAAATTAGGAAATACTTAGCAAAATAAATAAAAATATAACAGACCATAGATAATGTTAATGTGTTGTTTTCTACATCAACACATAGCACATTGGAATCCGTATATACAGTTTAGTGGCCCCCTCTCTTTTCAAGTTTGACCCCACAGGCCTAGAAGACTCAGAAGCTGTAATTTGTCCAGGCTAATACAGCCAGGATGTGTTGGAGGCAGAACTTGAACCCAGAGCTTCCTGTCTCTGAGTCCAGCTCTCCATATATTGTGCCACACAAAATTGCAAAAGGAAACAAAAATCGTTTCAAGAAGAACAAAGTATTAAATAGGGATGAAAAATCTGAAATGATTTGAGAATAACCCAAAAAGTGTAAAGACAATAGAAATGCTGAATAAAAAATAAACATGCCTGTTTTGCTACAAGGCATTCATGTGGACCAAATTCCCACACTAGAGAAATTACTATGAAGTTAGTCACAAGCCTTTCAAAGTGCATCTTGCCATCTGTGCACAGTCTAATGGTTGGAATATGGAGCAAGAATGCGACAGATTTGGATCGTAATCCCAATTCTTCCAATGATTGATTCATCAATGACTTCATAGCCCTGTTTCCCCCAAACAAAACGTCTCCCTCTTTCCCACCTCCATATTTTAAGATAAATCTTGAGCTGTGTGTGGTTTTTATGTACCTCATTCCATAAGATACATGGTTTGATGAGTTGATATCTATGTATCATCACAGTTCCACCTATGAGCATTCAGGAAAAATCTGCCATCAGGATCCAAGGTGTGCTATGCCTGTCACTACTGTTGTAACAAGTTGATCTGATTGTAGGAATCTATAAGTGTTGTTAACTATTAAACACCTACTACATGCCAAACACTGTGCACAATGAAAGGCAAAAAACAGTCCCTGCTCTCAAGTAGAGCACAGTTTAATGGGAGATGCAACAGAAAAGCAACTATATACAAACAAGATATAGACAGAATTAATTGAAGGTAGTATCAGAAGGGATTGGGAAAGCCTTCTTTGGAGATCTGAAGGAAGCCAGGGAGGGTCAGAGGTGGAAAGGAGGAGGGAGAATGTTCCAGACATGGGAGACAGTCAATGACAAGGCTTCCTAGTGGAAAATGGAGAGTCTAGGGAGAAATAGCAAAGTAGCCAGCGTCATGGGTTCCCAGGATAAACAATAATAGAGTTTTCAAAGAGCTTTACAAATGTCATCTCATTTTATTCTCACAACAACACTGGGAGGCAGGTTGCTAGTCTCCTCATTTTATAGATGAGGAAACTGAGGCAAAAAGAGGTTAATTGACTTGCCCAAGGTCACATACATAGTGTGTGTTTAAGATTGGACTTGAACTCAAGTCTTCCTGACTTTGGGCTCAGAACTCTTCCCTTCTCTGAGGCCAGCTCTCTATACACTGTTCTACATGGCCAGTTACAAAAACAAATTATAAAATAAAGCAAAAGGCATTCCAAGAGAAGAAAGCACTAATAGGAATGAAAATTCTGAGATGATTTATGAGCACAAGTAAATTTAAATTTAAATCAAACAACTGAAAGAATAAAGAAGGAAAGGAAGGAAGGGAAGGAGGCAGGAACAAAGGGCACAAAACTATTAAAAAATAATAGAAATTCTGAAATAAAAAAAATTATGTCTATTCTACTACAAGGCATTCGTGATGACCAATTTACTGCACTATGCCACCAAGCTGCTATTTTCTCCTGCTTTTAACAGGGAATCAGTTATCTGCCATTAGCCCAGGAGAATGGGGAAAGCAGAGTTGGTATAGTGTCGTAGAAAGTTTACTGGATTTGAAGTTAGAGGAGGCCCTAGAAACCTCAAGATTTGTAGTTTACGCTTATATGAACTTGGTTAAGTCACTTGAAACTCTCTAGATCTCTCTTTTCTAATCTCTGAAATGAAGGAGCATGGCTAAACTCCAAAATCCCTTCTAATTCTAATTGCTCCGGGGACTGAGATAAAAGTACAGAGTAAAATGGCCCCTCCAATTCATCTTTCCCCTGACTATACAGCCAGCCAGACACTATCACCATTCCTGGTTCTAAAAGAGATACAGTATTTTATTGTTCAGTCATTTCAGTAGTTTCTGACTCTTTATGACTCTATTTTGGGTTTTCTTAGCAAAGATACTCCAGTGGTTTGCCATTTTCTTCTGGAGCTCATTTTACAGATGAGGAGACTGAAGCAAATAGGACTTAGTGATTTGCCAAGCATCACGCAGCTAGTAAGTGTCAGAGGTCAAATTTAAACTCAGGTCTTCCTAACTCCAGGCTCAGTAGTCTATACACTGTGATATCTAGCTGCCCTGATCTAATATATCAACTGACAATTATTCAAGACTTTACCCTTTCCAAAATAGATGTAGATTGTCTCATAGAAGCCTTGGAACAGTTTAGTAAGATAGGAACTATAGATATTAAAGGGAAGGAAACAGAAGTACAGATAATTTAAATGACTTGCTTAACAGTACCCAACTAGATGATGGTAGAACTGGAACTTGGACCCAGGTCACTTGATTCCAAATTCAATGTACTTTTCGCCCACTGTAGAACACAGCAAGGATTGTTAAAGAAAGGAATTTTAATTCAGAAGAAGACCAGTTATTTTTTTAAACTTACTTTTATGATTTTATCTGGTCCATCTGGTTTCCTCCACACTTGACTGCTTTTCTAGTCAGATTTATCACTGTGTGTATATATGTGTGTAAATATTCACCTGACTTTCCCAAAATGTCACTTCAGATTTTCCATTAACTAGTTTTTGAGTTTGACAAGATGTAAGTGGTCTAGTTTTATCTTGTTCTCATTCATTTCTTTTGGAATAATTGGCCCCTTTCCTCCTTGAATAGTCCAGGGAGGTTCCAATCAGGAATTAGCATGGGGAGTCCATTTTTTTCCAAGTTTAAATATTGTGTCTGAACATATAAAAAAATATGTTCTCCTTTGATATGTTATTTTGTTTTTGTAATTTTAGGGGCTTCCTGGAATGGCTGGTCTTGCTGGTTCACCTGGTTACCCTGGCAGGCAGGTGCAGTAACTGTCCTCTGCATTTGCCCTTATATTTCTGGGTCATTATTATAGTTTAAACTTTTGTTCTTCCTGATCTCTGGGAATCAACATTCAAATAATTTTTGGTGATATGATCTGTCTTTATGGAACAAGAGACCAAGGTGTGTGATTGTGATAAGAGATAATCTTCTACTACCTGAGTCCTTGGAATTCAGAGTTTTTCATATGATCACAATCCCTTGATACAGTGCTACCTAATTCCTTTCACAAAGCATTGAACCTTGGGAGAATTTAGCTGAAAATTCATCATTCTTTAGGTTTATCTGCTTTACTTCTTTTCTATTCCCAATATTTTGTAATAATTCAAGTCAAGTCAACAAGCATTAAACATTATGAAATATTTAATATGTGTTAGACACTGTGCTAAGTGCTAGGGATACAAATAAAAAGCAAAGAGAGAGACAGTGCCTGCCCTCAAGGAGATTACATTGTTATGGGAGAAGAAAACACATAAAGCTGAAATCGACGAGGGAAAGGTACTTGTGTAAGGACATGTTGTAGAAATTCAAAAGAGTAAGGAACTGAGCTTGGAGATAAGTGAAAAAAAATGGCTGGCCTAGGCACTTTTTCTAAAATGGAGGTTCTAAGAAGAAATGATCAGTCAAAGGAATGGGCCACAGAGGCAGAGTAAAATTCCAGGCTGAGATGACCATTCTGGCTTGGTCAAAGAAGTTCAGAGAATCAAGACTAGAGCCCAGAGAGGAATGAAAAAATAAATGACCTGGGCACTTTGCTTAAAATGGAGGTTCTATTGAGACCAATCAGAGGAAGGAATCAGAGGGGCGGAGGGAAATCCCAGAATGAAGAGGCTACTTTGGCATGGTGAAGAAAGTCTAGAGAGTTGAGAGCATAACCCGGAAGACAGTGAAGCTTCCTTTTATGTGTTCGCTTTCCCTATTAAAACATAAACTTTCTGAGGTCAGGCACTATCTCCCATTTTTGCTTTTATTTGTATTCCAAGGGCTTAACCAGGTGTCTGACACACAGTAAATAATTGCAAGTATACTATTCAGAAGAGTCAGGGGAATTGTATCTATTTTCTGGCTTGTATTTACTCCCCCAAATAATCATTCCCTCAACTTTCTTACAGAATAGTTTTCTGATATTTTTCCACTCACACAAATGAAAGAAATACAAATAGCAAAAGAAATTATAAACAAGAGTCCATGCCTGAGTTGTTTAGAAATAGCAAAGAAATATTTTGGTTCCCTTTCTTGTATATTACAATCTCAAAGTTAGTCAAACATTGAAAAGTCCTATCAAGTAGTTTACATGTTTTCTAGATGATACAGTAAGATTGTCTAAACACCTAAAACTCACTGTACTTCATTGATCTCAAGTGAGTAATTTTTTCAGGCACTAAAATTTACGAGAATCTCTTTGGCTTCTGGCCTTTTCTATGTAAAAGTTATTTCTTTTGTGGTATTTAATTCAGCATTTTATAGTTTTGGGAAAGAAATGAAAATAATATATAGATATTGTCTTTTGTTCATTACTAGGGTTTAGTTGGACCAGAAGGTAACCAAGGCCCTAAAGGTGCTAGAGTAAGTAAGCATTTTAAAGTATTCTGTTGAGCATGACTGCATTTTACACACACAATTATTAGTAGCTAACATGAGTCTTTTACTAAGATTACTTCTTCAAAGGTTACCAATGATCCCTGACTTGCCAAATTCAGTCTTTTTTTCTGCCATATTTTTTTGGTAACTTTCAACACTATTGATCATTTTCTTTCTCAATGTTTCTTTCCTTTGTTTCTGTGGAGATGTCCTTTCCTGATTCTCTTTCTAAATTTCTCGCTGTTCCTTCTAGTGCCTTATTCTTTCTTATCCATTTCCTACACCTCATATGTTGAGATCCATCAAGGCCTGTTCTGAGTCTTCTTTCCCTCCTCCCTAAATCATGGGTCTGACCATTGCCCCCTTCCAACTTAAACAACTTTCAGCGGCTTCTTTTTGCTTGTAGGATAAAATACGGATTCCTTAAAATCCTTTGCAAGCAAGGTTCTATCCTACTTTTCTAGCTTTATTTCACGCAAATCTTATATTGAAGCCAAAAAAAGAATTCCCTGAATTAAATATATTCTCTCCTGCTTTCCAGCATTCACACAACCTACCCCGCCCCCATGCCTAGAATGCACTCCTTCCTTTTCTCTACTTTTTAGAATTTTTATATTCCTTCAATGGTGAGCTCAGGTATTAAACTTTTAAGAGGTAAGCTAAGAGTTTTCTCTTGACACTCAATCTCTGTCTTGTTCTCTCCTTGACCTCTATCACTTTCTACTATATGTATCTGTTTGCATGTTATATATTTATGTCTCCCTCACTTCACATAGGACCCTTTTGTATTCTCAGTTCCTAACACAGTACCATGAATATGATAGAAGGCACTTAATAAGTGTTTGGAAAATGGACAGGCAAGCAAGGGTCTGGTCCTTTGGCCACTTTGCTCAGCCTGCATGCACTTAATATACCTAGCTCATTGGATTCTCCATCTATATTTTTTTATTAGCATTTTATTTTACTGCACTTTGAAATCTTTACTCATGAGGCATTGTGCTTTCATCCAAGCAAGCAGAGATTTGAATGTTTAGGCTCCCAATGCTTACTGAGTTAAGCGTAAGCTCAATTAAGCTGTTTTGGCCCTCTTTACAAACAACCCTCCAGCTGGATAACATAAAACAAAAACCAGCTGTATTTAAACACAAAGTCAGTGGAAATATCACATTTACCAGAAATGCAACTGATGACATTGAATGTTCAAAGCCCACAGAATTGTCATTTCAATCCCAACAACTTTTGGCACAGCCTCAGAAGGACAGTCTCAGAGCTGAATGGAGTTCAGAGTGCATCTAATGCAGCTCATTTATGCATAGAAATCCCATTGAAGGTATGAGTCCTCAGGATGCAAAGATAATCAAATACCTCCTGCAGCCTCCTGCTGCATTCGGAGAGAGCTTTAATGGTGGAGGAGTTTCCTTGAGATCAAGTTGAAATATGACTCTGCAACTTCCTATTATTTTGCCAAATTCTGTCCATGAATTAGTCTGATCCCCCTTCCATAGGACAGCATTTGAAATGCTTAAAGCCAACTATCTTGTGCCCCCTCAGTCTCTTTTCTTTCTCTTCTCTCGAATGCATCCCCAATCATATTTAATACCTTTCTTCTTGATGTCTTCTTCCTCTTATAATTTCTACCCATGCATGAAGACCCAAAGAATACTCTGTAAATGAAACTTTCCCAATATAAGTTGGCCCCCAGTGATCTTTCTGAATGTAACATCCGATAATATCCCTTGTATATATCACTCACTTGGTTCTTAGTGTATGTTGCCTTGTATTATTGGTCATTTTTTTATGTATATATCTCATCCACCTGATCATACTCTAACTCTAAAGGTAGGGACTAGATTATTCATTTATGGGAATCCCATAATACCTAGGCCAGTATAAATTTGTTGATTAATCTGTATTTCTTGAAAGAGAAATAGGGAAGAATGAAATCATATCGTCTCCTTAATTTGCCATTTCTCATGAATAGAAATGAGATTGTGTACAAGTATATTATGTCAGATTTTTGTCAATAAATTATATTGAATTTTAATAATATTTATGTTATTAAATTATATTTCATTTTACTGATATTTATTTTAATAAATTATATTTTTTTCAATATCTGAATAAAACTATTTAATTTAACTTATTTGATTTAAGGGCTTCATTGGCTCTCCTGGTATGGCAGGACAACCAGGACCAGAAGGAGAAAGAGTAAGTCTATTACTTTTTAAAAGAAAAAAAGATTTAAAAGTAATGTATTTTATAATAAATGTATCGCATTAACTTGAAGCATAAGACTTTTCAAGTATTTTACATTGTAGAATAAAATAGTTTTAAAATGGAATAAGAAAATAATTTATAAGAATAAACTTTTCTTTATGTCCAAAATAGTTATTAGGATATGTTTATAATAGTTATGGTTCCATTTCTGCTTCCACCTTGAAGCCAGCGCATCTATTTGGCTGATAACACATCGGAATTTTTCCTACTTCCGTTCAGTCCTTGCCTGCCTGTCCTCATCTCTAAATAGAGCCACATCTAGGAATGGGTGACCTTCACAAGGGACAAGGGTGGTGGGGAGGAGGGTAACTTAAGGAGGAAACATCAAAAAGACAGGGGAAAAAAGTCAGGCAATAAACATTTGTCATTCCCTTATATTGTGCCAAGTACCATGCCACGTGCTGGGGATTCAAAGAAAGGCAAAGAATACCAAGTCCTCGAATACTATGTATTTTCCTCAGTAAATTCTACCATTTGTAAATATCAGTCTAACTATTCAAGGTGGAAAAATAAATTGAATGAAATATGCATATTACTTAGATATAAAGCATGTCGTTGGAGGGATGGCCCAACATGATGGTTCATGTTTTGTATAGATCTTTGCATGTGAAGAGAAACTCAGTCATTCCCCAGGATGTTGGGTGGACTCTCTAGTTTGAGAACAGAGAGTGCTAATATCTAGAAGCATCCAGAAAGCCTTTCTGGAGAAGGTGATGCCTGAACTGAGGACTGAAGGAAGCTATTGGATTTTAAAAAGCTGAGTTGAGAAGATATTGTCCATCATGGACATGGTGAATAGCCTGTGAAAAATCAGGGAGATGGAAGAGAGAATGTTGAGTTTTGGGAGCAGTAGGTTGATCATTTGGTGGGAATGTACAACACATGAAAACACATGAAAGGCAGAATAAAAAACTCAGAAAGAGAAGAATGCCATACAGATCCAGGTTTTTGAGTCTGGCAGTTGCATGGTAAGATCTGTGTTTTAGGAAGATTAATTAGGCATCTAGGTAGATATATATATTTGTAACAACACAGGTCAGAGGTGATGCGGACCTGAACTAGGGTGGAAGTTGAAGATGTCCAAGTACGCAGTTGATTGTTGGCAAAGTGACCAAGACCTAAGATTTAGGAGCAAGAATGAATGAAGGAGCTTAGGCCTTAGGCACAGGAGGAGGAGTGAGTGATGTGAGGGACTCTGGGACCACCATAGCCTCGGATTAGTGGACTACTGGCTCCCTCTTAAGTGTGGGGCTGCACTTGAAGCAGGGGCTGGGTTCCTGCCCCTGGCAGTCTTTGTTTCCCATGTCTCTTCTTACTCCTCTCTCTAGTCCCTTACTACAAACTCATAAATGAGCTAGCTAAGGGAGAACGAACAGAATCTACCGCTTTTCACCACTTTGGATATACTGTCAAATAACTTATCATTTCCTTGTTTTTGTTCTATTAAAGTTGTCTTCCCAATCAGGCTGAAATATGCCCCATCTTACAATTCTGTAAGGCAACTCATTTTTTTTTCTGATGAGAGTTGACAGAAGTCTAACTATTTGGGGGGAATCATAACTTAAATAGACTTTTCCTTAACCTCAAGTAGGCAAGCATTAATAAACACCTGCTGTGTGTCAGGCACTGTGTTAAGCGTTGAGGTTACAAAGAAAATCAAAATATGGTCCCTGCCTTCAAGGACCTTTCAGTCTAATGGGAGATGCAAAAAACTGTTCAAACAAGCTTCATACAGGGTAAAATGAGGTGGGGGGGAGAGTCTCAGAGGGCAGGTGCTAGAATTAAGCGGGACTTGGGAAATGTTTCCTGTAAACGATGAGATGTTGGCTAGGATTTAAGGAATCCAGGAGGTGAAAATGACGAGGAAGGAAGTTCCAGGCATGGGGGACAATCACTGAAAATGCCTGGAGTCTGAAGATGGGATTTCTTGTTCAAGGGTCAGTAAGAGGTTACTGTCATTGGATCATGGATTATGTAAAGGGGAGTAAATTGGAATTAAAGATATTTGTTTTTAATTTTTTTAAGTTCTGAATAATTTATCTCAAATCCACATAATTTTTGTTTGTCATGATATGAATTGTCTGCTTCGAGCCCCCTGAACCAGACTTATTTCTCAGGCTGGACAAAATAACAGTTAGCTATCGTATCTGATTTGAATTCAGCCCCAACTGAATAAAACACATCTAATCCTTTCAAACTACATAAAGCAACTTTCTTTTTTTTAAAACATCATTAACTTTTTAAAATTCCCTTCCACAAGAGCCATCCCATTTAGCAAACTTTCTTTTTCTGTTGATGTCATTTCTTTGCTTGTCTATTGGAAGTAGCAATAGCATATAATTTAGTCACTTAGAACAAGATGTCCATATTAAATGTCATCTTTATATTACAGGGAGTTCCTGGACCACGTGGAAGGAAGGGTCCAAAAGGAAGGCAGGTAATTGGTCTCATTTTTAACTGGTTCTTTAGATCTTCTACCTTTTACTTCTTTGAGTCCATCAAACATGTGAATGTATATTCACTTCTCTGATACCTTATCTTCAAAAGATTAGGTTTCTATTACATGAACAGCATGTTCAACAGACAATCATTTTACTAATCGAGTAGCTAGGGGATAAGATGACTAGAGACCTAGATGTAGGAAGACAGTTCAAATCCTGCTTCAGATCCCTGGTTACCAACCATGCCACCTTGGGCAAATGACTGAACCTCACTCAGCCACAATTTCCTCATTTGCCAAATGGGGATAATGATAATAGCCCACTTCACAGGGTTGTTGAATGAGTCAATTGAGATAATATTTGTAAAGTGCTTTGCAAATCTTAAAACTCTATGTAAATATTATTGAGTCAATATTAGCTACAGTAATACTGTGTGTGAGGCACTAATATTGTTGTAAGTATTATGAAAAGTCTAAAGTTTTAAAATATTGTTAAATGGAAAATTATTAACCTCTTGGTTCTTAACAATTAAAGGTAGCTAGGTGATATAGTATGGGACCATTAGGTGGTGATAGAACAGCTAGGTGGTGCCATAGTGCACAGAGCACTGGACTTGGAATCAGGAAGATTCAACTTCAAGGGTTCAAATCTGGCCTCAGACACTCTCTGTCTGACCTTGGGAAAGTCATTTAACCTTGTTTGCCTCAGTTTCCTCATTTGTAAAATGAGCTGGTACAGGAAATGGAAAACCACTCCACTATCTGCCAAGAAAGCCCCAAATAGGGTCATGAAGAAAGAGGCACAACTGAACAAGAAGTCAGCAAGATGTGGGTTCAGATCCTGATTTAGATACTTACCAACTATGAGACCTTGGGAAAGTTACTTAACCTCTATTTATCTCAGTTTCCTTGTCTGTAAAACGGGGATAATAATATCTACCTTCCAAGGTTGTTGTGAGGATAAAATGGGATAATATTTGCAAAAGTCACTTAGCACAAGCAAGTGGCACATAGTAAGCACTATATAAATGCTGCTTCCCTTCCCCCTTAACAATTGTGTAGACTTATTTCTGTTGCCAAAAAGTGTTAAAAAGTCAATGAAAAACACAAATTTTGATTTATTTAAAAATTGATGGGGTTTTGCTATTGTGGTTATCCATTTATTTCAGTTGTGTCTGACTTTTCGTGACCCCATTTGGGGTTTATTTTTTTGGCAAAGTTCCTGGCATGGTTTTCCATTTGCTTCTCCAGCTCATTTTATAGATGGGGAAACTGAGGCAAACAGGGTTAAGTGACTTGGTCAGGGTCACAGGGCTAGTATCTGAGGCTGAATTTGAACTCAGGTCTTCCTGCCTCCAGACCTGGTGGTCTATCCACTGTCCCACTGAGGTGCCCCAAATTGATAGGTAAATAGTAGGTACTAGATACTGGCTCAGACAAGCTAGCTAAGATTCTAATATTTTTAGACTTAAATGTCTCTTTCTGTGTGTATATACATATATGCACATGCACATCTATTCATACATGTGTATGATATGTGTGTGAAAACTATAAAGGATCTTAAAGATTTTACAAGTACCGACTGGTACTGACTCAGAAACTGAAACTTTGAGGTTAACCTAAGATTATTACATAGTTAACTGGTGGATAGAGAGGACAAGAACCTCCATCTCTTAGTTGCCAGAACCATGCTGCTTCTACTGTGTCACACCGTATCTAAAGCTATTCACTTGCACAAGAATATTTCTGCAATAAAAACAGATCATAAATCTATGCAACATGGCTAAGCATCATTTGCAATATGTCTGGAGGTTTTCATGCCATATTGGGCTCTATAAAAGAGAATGGAGTCTTCTGCAGCAGATTTTCTACAGTCTCTGGTCTTTTTGAAGTGACATACTTTGCTTTTCATAAAATTGTGGTAGAATAGATATTCAAATACATTTTTAAAGGTGGAATTTTTTGAGATTCTTAATGAGCCCTGATAAATTGATTAAACTGATTAAAATAACTCAGAAAGCTAAACTTGTTTTCTTGCTTGATTGCAATAATTTTACTTAAAATTGATCTTTCCTCCTCTGATGTGAAATGATGTTGGATTATTTATTTATGCTGGTTTTCTAATTCACATAAATCTTGCCAGATATATTATTGATTCCATCTTCTGTATCGCATGAAATTCTTATTTTTAAAGATTTAGTTTCCACCCTATGCAAAATTGTGAGCCACTCTCCCTTTCTGACTGTTTTCTTCCTTCATTGGTAACTCCTCCCATTCGAGTATCTTATTTTCTTTCTCCAAAAAGGTTCTGATATACTCTTCCACACTAAAATGCCACTAAACTCTATAAATAAATTTCAAGTTGTTATTCGCTCTTCGCTTAAGTCTCATAGTGTGAGCTAGTTTATTCACCATTGTTATTGCCACTTTTGTTATTATTTTATTATCTATTATTGTACATGCAGATATACATTACTAGAAATTTGAATATTTATCCTAAGGATATTTTTACTTAGAATTCTTACCATTATTGCTTTGAAAAGTGGTAAAAATATGAATGCAGATTAAAGCATGTTATTTTTTTAGTTCTTTTTTTTTCTTTGTTCTGACTCTTTTACAACATCACTAGTGTGGAAATATGTTTAATATGATTGTACATGCATAATCTGTATCAGATTGCATGCCATCTTGAGGGCGGGGAAAGGGAAAAATTTGGAATTCAAAATCTTATAAAAGTGAATGTTGAAAACTAAAACTAAATAAATAAATGAAAAGAAAAGTGATAAAGAATATGGAATCTGAGTATGATTATTTTAACAGGGAACAAAAACTTAAACCAAAGAATTTAATCTTTAATAGTGGAATTTCGAAAATCACTGAGTAGTTGTACGAGTTACCTTGATAAGTAGGGACTTTTCCTGACTCCCTTGAAATAATGCCATATTTGTGACCACCTATGAAAATGAAGGGTAGCGAAGATTTTTTATTGAGCTCAAAGACTTAGAGATATATCTATAATTCTTAGCTTCTTACTTGGTACCTATATTTTATACAATTATCCTCCAGAACTCCCCAATTCAAAATGAGTTTTCCATAAAGAGATTTGAGAGAGGAAAATAAACATATAGAAAGGCCAAAATGATTGCTATGTGTAATTTCTTTATATTTGTCCTGGCCTGAACATTAGAAAACTGGCCATATTTGAATGCTATAAAAGTATGCCCTTTTGTAATGAACTAGGGTTCCTAGAAAAGCAATTACAGTCTCAGACATATGTATCCCATTTCTTTCCTGACACTATTTGTTCTAGAAAATGTGCCTGGTCCTATAATATGTCATGTATGCTACATGTACTCATACTTGCATTTTCCATGAAATGATTTGGCCTCATTTATGAGGAAATTTCTCAACTTCAGTTGATATTCAAACTGTGTTCAGGAACACCTCATAGATCACTCTGAAATGTGTGACTGTGTGACAATCCCACCATTGCAGAGATTTATTTCTCTTTATAACAAATGATTTCACCTTCAAATGTGTTGGCTATGCATTTAGCATATGTGATAGAGTGAATTATTCACCCAAGGAATCTTGTGTTTCATTTTTTAAACAACTTAGATATTCCAGCTAGAAATATAGATGCATTTCATTTTTTAGTATCTGAATTAAAGAAAAAAAGAATAGGATTATAGATTTACAGCTGGAAGTTATATTAGAGGTCACCAAGAGCAACCCCATAATCTGACATACAAAGAAACTTCAGATGAGGGAGGATAAACACATGGTTTAAGGTCCCACAACTCTTAGAACTCAGGTCCTTTACCTTGAGATGAAAAACTCTTTACAACATCACACTGCTTTCTTCATCTGTATTTCTATTCTCATTGTTATAAAAAGTATTAAAACCCATTATCATAATAATTTATTATACATTTATATATTTAATCAAGTAAAATACATCTTCCTTTTTATAATGAAAAGATTTGATATGGTATTATTGGAAGAGTGTTGACGCTGGAGTTGGAACAACTGTATTCAATTTATACTCCTACCTGGGGTGAGTCAATCACTCTGGATCTCAGTTTCCTCATTTGTAAACTGAGAGGTTTGCACTAGATTTCTAAGAAGTAGCTAGGTGATGCAGTGGATAGAGAGGACAGAGCATGGAGTGAAGAAGATCTGAATTTAAATCTGGTAAAACATTATGACTAACTAGTGATCCTGGGCAAATCAATTAACCTCTTTCTGCCTCAATTTCCTCAATTCTAAAATGGGGGGTCCCAATAGCACCTACTTGTCAAGGTTATTGTGAGGTTCGAATGAGATAATATCCGCTAAATGTTTAGCACAGTACCTGGCACATAGTAAGTATTAACAAGGATTTCTTTCTTTCTTCCCCTCCTTCCTTTAAGGGTCCTTCCATCCCTAAATCTCTGACCCAAATACTGAACACACACACACACACACACTATTTATTTGATTTTATGATACCATCCTTTTAGGTTTCATTCTCCAGATTATTTTATGAGGTAGATTGTTATCTCTTAACACAATGTGTTTCCTCATCACAATGATTTTTAAAGGACTTCATGTGTGCTCATATCTATGGTCAGGAAAGCTCCCTACTTATCAAGATCCCTCATACAACTACCGTGAGTTCTGAAATTCCACTATTGAAGATGAATCCCTTTGATTTAAACTTTTGTTCCCTGTTAAATAATCATATTCAGTTTCCATATTCTTTACCACTTATTTATTTAGTTAGTTTTAGTTTCCAACGTTCACTTTTGTAAGATTTGGAATTCTAAATTTTTCTCTCTTCCCTCCCCTCCCCCAAGATGGCATGCAATCTGATACAGGCTATTCATGTCCAATCATATTAAACATATTTCCACATTAGTCATGTTGTGAAAGAAGAATCAGAACAAAGAAAAAACCACAAGAAAGCAAAAAACTAAAAAAAATAGTATGCTTTAATCTGCGTTCAGAGCTTTACCACTTTTTTAAAATGGGAGCATGTTCCCATCAAAGAACAATTTTCCCAAGCATTGAGAATTTTCTTAGGTCGGCTCATAATCGATTCAAAATACTTATCAACTAATAATCGGTAAGGATGAATAATTCTCTAGATACAACTGACCTTCACCATGAGAGATATTTCATTATTGTTCTGTTGCTTGGTCATGTCCAACTCCTCCTGACCACATGGGCCATAGCAGGCTTCTCTACTACCTCCCAAACAATATTTGTTGCTTCCATGACACTATCTATCCATCTCACACTTTGCTGTCCCCTTTTTTTGCCTTCAGCCATTCCCAGTATCGGGTTTGTTCGAATGAGTCCCACCTTCACATTATGTGACTGATGTATTCAAGCTTCAGCTTCGGTATTTGACCTTCCTGTGAACAGCCTGAATTGATTTCTTTATGTATTGACTGACTTGGTCTCCTTGCTGTCCAAAGGACTCTCAAAAGTCTTCTCCAGCACCACAATTTGAAAGCCTCAATTCTGCAGTACTCAGCTTTCCTTATAGTCTCAACTCTTACAGCCATACATTGCTACTGGATAAATTATAGTTTTGACTATATTGACCTTTGTTGACAAGGTGATATCTCTGCCTTTTGGTATGCTGTCTATGTTTGCCATAGTTTTCCTCCCAAGGAACAAGAATCTTTGAGTGTTCTTTAATTCCATTAAGCCCCATAATATTATACTTCCTTCCTAGGAACACCAGAAATTTCCCTAACAGTCCTTACAGGAAAAGCACAATGTATTTTAGTGATCTAGATTGTATTTGGGAAATTGACAGAGCTTCTGATAATCTATACTCCCCTTGCCCCTCAACCTTGTGCAAAAATCTATGAATATTAGAACACTAAAATTTCCAAAGGATCAAAGTTACAGTAGACTTAAGGCAATAAAGACACCTAATGAATGCAAGCAGAATATAGTATATTTCCAGAGACGGTCTATGGACAAGTGGTGACCCAAGGAATATGAGTGAGGAAATGCATGTTCAGTAAAGGAAGCAGAGGCCAGTCATGAAGGGAGATTGAGGTATGGCAGGTAGATATATAAGGACTACAGTGGTACCCATGAAATGTAAGATGTCCTAGAGCATGGTCTCCAAGATATTGTGTTGGTCACATGTAAAGGGTCTAAGAAAGAACAGGAACAGGATAGAAAAAGAGGGCATAGATGCATCTTTACCAGTGAAGCAGTTCTTGCAGCAATGAGATCTCAGATCCACTGAAACATTGTAATGGGCTTAAATACTTTGATTGAGGTAGTTTACAATGATACTGTGCTAAGAGAACTTAAAATACGCTGACATGTCACATTATTGTCTGATCATATATAATAGTGCATGGAGATTTTCTCCATCACTCCCTAGGATTAGTTATCATTTGCTTCAAAAGATAAGCTAATTAAATTCAACATCCATTTATTAAGTGTTTTTATTAAACATTTACTAAAAGCATATTTACTGAAGCTGAAAGATGTTTGGATCTATCAAGAAATTTCTGATGATTGTAAAGGCTTCCTTTGGTTAATTGGGCTGTGAAAAAAATAAGATTTAAATATTTGAAGAAGAAAAAGTGTTTTTTGTTTAGTACATACTCACATAGACCAAAGAGTTATGGGCCTATAAAGGTACCAGTGAGGTCCCATTGTCTATTCTCCTTTTATGCATCCTAGAATATAGAAGTTCAACCAAATTTTATTATGTCTTAGATGAAAATAAGCCAATCTTAATTTTTTGTTAATGTTTTCCATATGCCTCAACGATTTTATATGTTTAGCAATTTCAACTTGAGAAACTTTGAGTCAGAAGATTCAAATTTTGGAGCTCAGGGGAAATAGAATCCTGGATCACATCTGAATTGTGCCTAACCCAAGCTAGTTCTTTAACTTTAAAAAGAAAAAATCCATAGATTCATGATAAAAAGGAAAAGAAGATGCAGTGATAAAACAAGTCATATGGGTTTAATAACTTTAAATTCCATTTCATCTTATCAAAATCCAAATAACTCCTCACTTTGGATATGTTTCCAAACTTCCCTCTCTAGTCTCACAGCCAGGAAAATCTGGAGCTGTTAAAAATTTTACGTGACTGTCAGATTAACTTGATCATCAGTCAAGTCCTTACATTAAATAAACCATGCAAATTGGCATGACACATAGACCCAGCCTTGAATGAATTTAGTTCAGAATTAACTTTTTAGGAAAGAAGCTAACGGCTTTATAACCAGTTTTGGACTCACTCTCCACAGCACCTGGCCAACGAAAGACTGCCAAAATGTAGAGAAAGAGTTCCAGAATATTTTTAAAAATTCTTTTGGGTAGAGAGAGTAGTGAGTCAGATTGTTCATTGGGATAGATTTTACCCAGAACAGAACATTGTAAGTGCATTTGAACACATCCCCAGAGTTCTTACTCTTCTACTGGAAAGATAGAAATAGCAAGGCTCTCCAAAATTGTGGGAAAATTACACCCTTCAGGTGGAGGAAGTATTTATTCTTCTTGAGAAATATTTTAAGTAAACAATAAAAATAAATTATTAGAAAATATATGTTCGAGCCATAATTTTCTTAGGTCATGTCTTTATATTGGAAAAGCAGCTTTAAGTAGAAGCCATGTATGTTGACTGCTAATCATAGTGTTAAAATTTCAGAGTAAAGTATCATTCTTGACATCTGTTATTTGTTTCTATCCTTGGCCCAAGATTATTTTAAGTATATATCACAGGGTAGAGTTTTAGATATATGTTTTACAAGTCATTTGAGAGGCATTTTTATTTGTCCCAAAATATAGCTGAAATTACTCTGGTCATAAAGAATTCAGGACATTTATGTGGCCATTTCAAAATTTTCAAATAGTCTATTTTTTAAACTCAGTAGAAACCCCTATTCTGTCATTCATTTTATCAATAGCAAACAGAATAAAACTGACTAATATCCCAATCCACTTGAAAAGTGGTGGCTACATCAAAGGAAAGTGACCAGTGTGGTATAAGACAAAAGAGATGAGCTTAAACTTAGTGAGAGTATTACCAGGAAGCAGCAAAGAAAATGATTTTACTCAACAATGTTTGTTTAATACTAAGAGAAGAAGATATGGACTCTGATTTTCTGCTTGGAATGCCTAAGTCAGGGTCCTGGGCAATAAGACTTCTCAAAATTCTCTTTATTCCCATGATTTAGGAAGTACTTTGGAATTATATAGACTGAGATTCACATTACATACACCTGCATGATGGGCATGTATGGAGTATTCAAGCAGGACTGGCACCTCTGGTGTGAGGGCTTGCCAAGGTTTTTTCAGGGCTACTCATCCATCTTTGGTGTCTCCCTGGCACTCAACTCTCACCTCTGGCTACAAGAAGTTAGAGTATGTGCAGTGGCTACACCCCAGCTAAACCATGCTAAGGGAAACCAATAGACCTCACCCTGTTGGTGAGTTGGGGGGAAGGGTATACCCAAGTTTGTGGAGACTTTCCCAAGCAGAATGGGCAGATGAGAACAATTTGCTCCAATGACCAGGAAAGCAGCTGAAGCAGACACATTGAAATACTTAGAGCTTGGTCAGATGTTGAAGACACCAGGGTCATCTGGTGCATCCCAGGATATCACCAGTCATCTTGACTTTGTTTTGCCATTGAACTTTGATGACTTTGGAAGAGAGAGTGAGGTTAATGACTATGCAACTCTGCCTCACTTAAATCCAATTCAGGCATAAGTCAAGATACCATTGGTGACATCATTGGTGATGCAACTGGTGCTCCTTGAAAAAAACGAAGGACAATTAAATGCCTATACAATCTGCAAGTGTTTTTTTTTTTTTAAATCTTGAGCCTACAATTCATGCTCAAAATTTTAAGCATATTTTTTCAGGTATTACTTGTACATTTTATGAGACACAGTAAAGATATGAAGTCTTGAAAATTTACCTCACATTTTTAAAGTCATTCCCAATTTTTTTTTAGATTTATGACAATGTATAGAAATCAGAAAACATACAGTAAGTCCTATGTGCCAGGAATTTGTGCTAGAGATACAAAGAAAGGCAAAAGGCAGGCCCTGCTCTCAGGAGCTCATATTTTAAGGGGGGAGAGAACATGAAAATAGCTCTAGGCCTACAGGATATATACAGTATGAATGGAATGTAATTTTAAATAGAAGATAGGTAGAGGGACCAGGAAGACTTCCTGTAGAAGGTGAAATTTGAGCTGTCTTGAAGAAATCCAGGGAAGCTAGGAACTCTACAGGAGAAGGGATAATACTGCAGGCATGGGGAATAGCCACGACAAGTATACAGATGTGGGAGATAGAATGTTGTGTGTGAGCAACAGATATAGTTCAGTGTAGATAGAGTCTGTAGAGAAGAACAATGTCTAAGAAGACTAAGCAAATAGGAAAGGATCACGATGTAAATAGTGTTAAAAAAAAAAAAAAAGGATGTACTATTTGATCCAGAGGTAGAAGGACCCTACTGGAGTGAGGAATATGTGTGTGTGTACATATATACAATCTTGCTATAAATGAAAGGACATAAAGAGCTAAATGGAAGGGTGCCTTACAGGTCCTTCTTGGATTAGCAAATAAAATATTAAGTGGAACTGGTTTCATTGTATTACTAAATGTAAACAACAGCATTGTTTCTTGGGACATTTGGTGATTTAGAGTCAACCTGCTGGCACTTTGGGTGAATCTGTGGTAGAGGATTTATGGAAAGAAATCGACAAGATCTGTATAGGTCAAGAAGGAGTGCAGGATATAGAACAGATATTATTTGCCTTATCAATGGGTGGATGGAGGAAAAACATTTTGATCTGAAAAGTTTTTAAATGAATATTAAATAAATACATTTTTAAAATATAAAAGTAAAAAAAACTAATGTTAAGAAATTTTAATTAGCAAAAGGAAAATAGGAATTCCTGTGTGTGCCAAAAGAAGTACCAAACCCCAATGAGATCACAGATCATTTTAAGTACATATGATCTTTAAAGTTGATGAAACAATTGGCATATAGTCAGAACGGGCAGAGTGGTGGTTCAGTGGATAGCATGCTGGACGTAAGTCAGGAAGGCTCCTCTTCCTGAGTTTGAATCTAGCCTCAGACACCTACTAGTTGTGTGACCCTGAACAAGTCACTTAACCCTCTTTGCTTTAGTTTGCTTATCTATAAAATGAGCTGGAGAACGAAATGCTGAAGTGCTCTAATCCCAAATAGGGTCATGAAGAATTGAACATGGCTGAAAAACAGTCTAACGACAGCAAATGCCCAGTCAAATATTACTGAAATGACTGAACAACATATGCCCGGTGCTTCACAAGTACCGTCTGATTTGATCCTCATGACAACCCTGGGGCTAGGTGCAATTATTATCCCCATTTTACAGATGAGGAAACTGGGGCAAACAGAGGTCAAGCGCCTTGTCCAAGGTTACACAGCTAGTAAGCGTCTGAGGCCAGATTTGCGCTCAGATCTTTCTGACTCCAGAACTGGCACGTTATACACTGCACCACTTGGCTACTCAATTCAGAGAAGGTGTATATGTGTGTGTGTGTATCTATATACACACACATATATGATATGCACATGTGTGTATGTCTGTATACACATACTTATGTGTATTTGTGTGTACATAAATATCTATACACACAAACATAATTGTATAAATAACCTTTAGTTTTTCAGTACGTTGTATTAATGCCTTTTTACAGTGAAGAGTTTTTGGTACAATGCCATGTTTGTCAGCAACATCAATGTGTACAGGATCCTACCTTCCTATACATGAAAAGGCTTTTGTTATGTAGTTTGTCTTGAAAAACAACTCAAAGTCACATAATTCTGTAAATTTTTCTCTTCTATGAAGTGCTCTGTTCTTTTCTTACGTTTCTAGTATGTGAAAGAGTGGGTACAATGGTAACTTGGCCATTAGAAGATCAAGACTATGGCCTTCATTCTGCTACTTACTCATATAATTATAGACAAGATACTGCTGTCTGTGTTGGGTTTTCTATATTGATTATACTTCATTAAAATACTTATTATGAAACTCAAAATATATATTTAGGAAAACAATGTTAATACCAAAATATTTTAAAGTGGTGTTATAGGTTGAGACTTGGGGCAAATTCTCTCACTGAAACATGATGTAAAATAAATTTTTTAAATTTTTTTTCTTTTAATGGGATCCATTTCTCTATTTTTTTTTTGGCCAGGGCTTTCCAGGAGAATTAGGAGAACGAGGCCCTGCTGGTTCTGATGGGAATCCTGTAAGTTCACAGTGATTGGTTTCTTTTTGCCTTTTTGAATAAGAATCTGATGTTATATAACTTATATTAGTCATACGCACATATATGTGATATATAATTTGCACATATCATCTTTTGTGTATAGCACACTAATTTATTCATCAATTACTCATTTGCCTACTGTTTGCAAGACATTGTACTAGCTCTTTTGTGAGGGGAAAAAGGTGTCCTTATGGAGGATCATAAGTAAAATAAGAAATGAACACAAATGATTACAGCATAAAGAGGAGTGGAAAAATAAAGAGAGGACCTAAGTACTATGTGTAGTTCTAAATGGGAGTGTAATACTTCTGACAAAGGAGATCACAAAAATAAAACTCATGGCCTCAGATATCTACACGCAAATGCCCAGAGTTCCAATAACAAGCAAAAGTAATCAGAGGCAAATTTTACCTTGAGATGTGTGGGATGAAAGTCATGAATGGAATGTGGTTCCGAATGGGTACACGTTATTCAGAAGAAACACAATAGCAAAAGTGGGTGTAGGGAAGGAATGTATTTTACGAAGATAGATAAAGAAATACAGTAACCAGAAGGGAAAGTCTGCTGGAGAACATTAGGATAAGGATTAATGAAAGGAGAAACAGAAGCAAATTTGTCATCAGGGTATACTACAGACCAGACGAACAGAAAGAGGAAGTAGTTCCAGAAATATCACATACCTGACAAAGAAACATGATGAAGTAGCGACAGGGGACTTTAGTTATCCTAACATAAACTGTAATGCGTCTTCTGCCAAAAGCAGGGCAATTAATAATTCCTTGATTTCACCTAATGATGATTTCATGCTTCAAAAGGGAGGAACTTTTGAATGATTTTCACCAAAAGGAAGCAAGGCTGCCAGAGGAAAGTCCATGAAACTTAAGGGGAATTGAATACTCAATCTTAAAGCTGGGGGTAGGAAAGAAAAAGACAGGCATAGTAGGATATGCTCCCTAGATTTCTGGGAAAACACATCCCAAAGAATTCAGAGGAAGGATAGGTAGGATCCCACAGACTAAAATTTTACAAGGAAAGACAGCCAAAAAAAGAAATTCAGAAGATGCAAAAGCAAACAATTCTGATGCCAGTGAGTTTGACTTTAATTTCTAGCAAAATTGCCAAATGAATTATTAAAGAGATGGTTGGCAAATATCTAGAAAAGGAAATGCTAATCACAAGGACCTAGCATGACTTCCTAACAAGTAATACATGTGTTGGTTGCTGATTTTCTAATGAATAATAAAAATAAAGAAAAAAACACTATTCCGGGATCACTTTATTTCCTTTTAGACAGTTACTAAACCAGTAGATGATTGGATTACATTAGACATGATTTGCCTAGGTTTTAGCAACATACATGATAAAATATTTCATGCTATTCTAATGGAAGGAATGGAAAAAAACATGAGTTAGTCAATAACATTGATCAAGAGTAGTGATTAATGGTTCCATACCGACTTGGAAGAAGTCCTCTACTGAAGTGCTCCATCCTGTTTACTTGGACCTAGTAGTGATTGCATAAGTGACTAGATGGCAGATTATTAGATTTATAGATGATACAAAGTTGGGAGGGATAGATAGCACACTGGATAACAGCCAGGGTGTTGAAAGAGATCTTGGTAAATTAGGACATAACTATGATTCTAATAAGACCAAATTTAATAGTTATAACTCTAATATCTCATACTTGGTTTCAGAAAATCTATATTACTGGTGTAGAACCATGATTAGATAGTAGGTTGTCTGAGTAAGCAATGAGATATGGAAACCCAGAGAACTAAGGCAGTTTGGGGTTATATTATAAAGCTTAGGTTTTATGAGTGAAGAGGTACACTGCTCTAGGAAAAATGGTACTATCCAAGACGATGGGGTAAAAAAGCTAGTTTGAAAATTATGAAATAACTATAACCGTTATCACTACCACCAAAAGATAGCTCAACAAGTATAGAAACTTTAATAACAAGATCTTGTTTGGAGCAACCATCTTCCAACTTAAATAATTGTAACATATAAATAACATGAGTTTGGGTATCAGGGGCAAGAGGCAGGAAATTTAGCTAGAACAGGAAATTTAGCTAGAATAGAACATGATTTTTAAAGATAAAATTGTCTTAGGTCTTTTCCCTTTTTATAGCATACGTATATTTGGAAAAAAAAAAAACAAACTTTAGGCTTCCATAAGCTATAATGGAATTGTATTTAATTCATTTTCATGAATATTATTTTAAAGGGTTTTGTTGGTGGCATTGGCCCTCCTGGATTTCCTGGACTTAGGGTAAGTACAAATTTACTGATTTTGCCATCTTTTTAAAAAAATCTTTAAAAATTTCATTGCCTAATATAGATTTTATATAATGATATATAAATATTTAGAAGTTAGTCCTCAAAATGAGAATTTTTAGTCTCATTACTTAGTATCAACCTTGTTCAAATTTATTTTTAAACATTTTTTTTTTGAAATGAGAAAGAGCCAGGAAGCCAGGCTTCCTTGAAGCCAGGAAGACATGGGTCAAAGTCCTGCCTCTGCCATGTATTGGCTTTGTGAGTGTAAGCAAATCCCTTAACTTCTCAGTACCCGAAACAAACTCTCTGAGACTATCAGTTGCAGTAAAGGTGCTAGATTGGGTTGGAAAGGGGAGTTCCCTCATCTGGGAGTCCATTGTACCAATAAAATCCCTACTCTTAAATGAGACATACCAATGAACCATAGTATGGGATATAATCTAATGAAATACATGTTTTTATTTAAGGTTAATATATGAGTATATATAGTAATAGATTTCCATAAAACTTACTAAAAAGTGATCAACATCTATAAACCTGCAACCTCACCAAAAATGAGCAGAAGGTCCTAAGGTCCTTTAGTTTGTCTTTGAAACTCATTGAGTGAAGGTAGATGATGTCTACTCCTTCTAATATTCAGAAGCTTTTCATAGTAATACTCTTGTATAGAGTATTACTGTGTTGTTTGCATTTTAAATGGACTTCATCCCATTCCCTTGAATTTCTTGTATTTTTTAATACTGACAGTCAATTGGTTGGTAAACCTTGTCTAATCCTTTCTAAGAATTTCAAACCTGAATTCCATCCCCCACGCCCCACCTTTTTCATTTATAGACTGATTCTGAGTGAAACCCCAGATTGGACTTGCTGAACATTCATGTTCCTCTCTTTTCTTGATATTTCTTATTTGTATTTCCTTCCACGTTGATATTAAATGTACTCTCTAACAGATTCTGAACCAGGTTCTCACCTGCTTGCTGGCCATAGTAGCCTGGAGAGACTGGGACAAATAGACCTTCTGTGCTCAAGAAATGGGAAATGAGATTGTACAAACTGGAAGAAATTGAAACAAGACTAATTCAATGGTATCCCATTTGAGCAAGGATAGGAGCCAGATTTCACTAATATCATTCACCAAAGTGTCATAGTACTAATTTTAATATTAATATATAATTTATTATCTATAGTATAATTGACAGATATTTTTATGATTCCATCTCACTTAATTTTATATAGTGATTTTTTTTCTCCTTTGTGTTTACTTGAAGCTCTAAAGAAAGACCTTTGGCCATCCCTGGGTCAAATAGTGCTAGCCAGCAGAAGGGTGGGGTTTCTAATGAAGTTAGAAATCAATTCAATGGACTTCAATTGACAATCCCAGCCTGATGTCTTTCTTTTTCTTGGCCTCATTAAAGGGGCCATGCCCTGGCTACTTCTTAAACAGACCTATTCAATGAATGGGTGTTGCCTCATCCTAAGTGAGTACCTGCAAAGACATTGGCCTAAAGGGTCCAAGATCTCCCAGTGCATCCGGGGTCATCTCCAGTCTTCCTGATGAATATCAGGTCACTGGATTCAGATGGTTCTGGAGGAGAAGTGAGGCTGGTGACCTGCACAGCCCTGCCTCATTCAAAACAAGGTCAAGTGCAAGTCATGTCATCATTTCTCCGATGGCATGGTCTTCTTCGTCAATAAAGGATGAATACAATGACTATTATATATGAATTATGCTCAAGATACAAAGATAAAAAATGACCAAGTCTGTGCCCTCAAGAACCTTACATCCTAATATAAGTTCATGTATTTCTTGTGTAGATGATAAAGCTATTCAGGACTTCATGTAAATCTGAACATATTCCTTTTACTGAGGATAGCAAACATTTCTCTGGAATGCAATATTGGGAAATTTAAATTCTCTCTCTTTCCCCCCCAACACACATATATATATCTTCCCCCTTATCAATAACTATTTGGTAGAAATGGACAATATAGATCTAAAATAAAATCTCATTAATTCAGCTTTCCCAGATTTTTTATTTTGAAATAGCAGATACTACCACATACATGTTCAATGAGTCACCCAAAAAGCATGCAAAAGTATATAACTCCCCAAGCTAAAGCAAAAATGTATGAGGTGCTTATCATGACCAGCAGTTCATATGGCTTCCACTTTTGTAATCTGCTGATCAGTAGCAGGAACAATAACTGATTGATGCATGTTTAATTATTTAATTATTTAGTATCGATATTGTCTGCTGCCTTTGAGTTCAATCATAATAGCTAGCAGTTTTGTATTGCATTAGGATTGTAATATACTGTACAAATATCATCTCACTTGATCTTCACAACAACCCTGGGACGTAGGTGCTGTTATTAACCCCCCATTTTACAGATGATGACACAGGATCAGATGGCTGGTATCTGAAGCCAGATTTGAACATGGATTTCTCCTGACTCCAGTACTCCATCCCCTGTGCCACCAAGCTGAATTTAGTATCTTTTGATGTTTTGTCTACACTGTACTCATGGGATATATTCTTTTTAATATGCATTCTTCATTCTGAATTAATTCCTATAAGGCTTTGTTTGGAGATGATGATAATTATAGTACCTACCTATCTCATAAGTTTTTTTTGTGATACTCAAGATAATTTCTTTCTAGAAAGTTCATTGCAAATATTTACATAAATGTCAGCTATTGTTAATTTTAAGTAATTTTAATGGTCTAATTTGTCTTTCCTAACCTCATCTCTCCTTTGCCTTGTTTTAAAATATTTCCCCTATTTGTAGTAGTGGAAAATACATACATATACATACAAATAATATAGCAATATACCATGTATGTGTAAATATAGGTCTTTATGTGTGTATATATATATATACACACACATAAAGAGAGGGGGGAGATAGGAGTGGGGGATGATAGAAAAAGACAGATTTTCCATTCAGGGCATCACCATTCTACCAGTTATGCTGAGGTTAGTTAACCTCCATCTCTCACCTGGTAAATGGCATAAGATTCTCTGCAAAGTCCTATTCCAGGTATTCATTCCAGAATGGATAAGAACCTGATTCTAGGGTTACAAGATCTAGAAAATTCTATCATACTGAGAAGGCTTTGTACAAAGCAATAACTTGAATCTTTCGCTGAAAGAGTAGCCTAGCTAAGTGCAGAGAAGCCCATCACCATTAGGCTGACCACTTGCTGATGAATGTTTTGACCATGGTATCCATGGAGCTAACAAAAAAATGTAAAATGCTCCCTCAGAGCTAGGTACATCTTGGCTATTGGTACTCTATAGATGAGATCCTTATTGAGTGACCTGTGAGTGCACCCACTATTGGAAAAACCAAATACAAAATAAATATGAAGAAACTTAGTGAGGGTACTAGCTTTTGGGGAAATCCAGAAAGGCTTTATGTTGAAAGTAGTACTTGAAGTGAGTCTTGTAGCAATGGTTTGTATGAGGCAAAAGTGAGTGCTTTCTAGCCAAGGAGAATGACCAGTACAAGGTCATAGAAATCCATTTCCAGATTCTTAATTACCTTTCCAGTCTTCTTGTACTTTATTCCCTGTCATATACTCTTTGATCCAGTGACCCTGGCCTTATTGTCCCACAAATAAGACAGTATGCTAAGGGTGCTTGTGTGTGCATACCTCTGCTACAAAAGATATGGAAGAGAAGTCTATCATACACATATATGTAATATTCATATATATGCATTGTTAGATGATATTAAACACATACATGTATATGTACATATGTGTGTATTGAGAGAGATCTATACATAAAGCAGAGGGTCAGTATTGAGAGAGATGTATACATAGAGCAGAGAGTCACACATATATACACACACATCCATATACACTTAGAGAGACAAAGATGTGGCCTATTGAAATCTCTACAGATCTTCTGTTGTGGCAGCAGTCACTTTTCACCCTGTGATATTCTTGCCTGTTTACTCTAATTCCTTACAGATAGAGCCTGGGTCTTTTTTTATCTCTATATCCCTAAAAAGAGAGTCAGGGTAGCATGGTGGATAGTGAGCCAGCTTTGAAGCCTGAGTTCATGTATCATCTCTTACATTTAGTGGCTGTTGTACGTATGTGTATGTTCCTCCACTATTTCCATGTTTCTATAAAATACACATATATGTACATGCACATGTTTTCACATGTATCTGTACACATATATACATATATGGACTTCTCTACCATGCTTCTTGTAGCTTCATAACTTTCAAAAACTTCTCATAATATCCTTTTAGTCCATTGTGTTTTATGGATGTTAACTTTCAAACATCTTGAACTCTGAATAAACTTGCTACTGTAATTCTGAGAATACAAGCTTCCAATTCACAAATTTTTGGATGCACAAGTAATGATGTATTACCATAGCGTATCTATTTTAACAAGCTGGAAAGTATTACCCTTTTCCTCCCCACTGTCATATGTATTTCAGGATTAAACATGTTGGAAACAATCTATCTTAGTTTTACTTCACATTAGGACTTAACTCAGAAACAAAGCTGTCTCAGGCATAGTATTTCTCAATATCTCTGTCAGATTTTCCATTCTTAAATGTTGTTTTATGCAATTATAGATTGCCAGGATTACCCTATTATATTGGGAAGTCAAACAGCTAATCTATCTCTAAAGGCATCTTTTAAAGGCTGTTTTTTTCCTTTTACAAAAAAATATAACATTTCTAAGACTTATTCAGTAGAAAACTGATCCTCATTTTGCCTTTCTATTTTGGCTGGTTAAGCAGGATCACTTCAAAAACATTCATTAAAAGCCTGCTATGTTCAAAATTCTGAGCACTGCACGTGCAATTTAATTGAATCAGGCTGCTTATGTTTTTGTTTTTTGTTGCTCTTTTGGTTTTTTGAGACAATTGGGGTTAAGTGATTTGTTCAGGGTCACAAAGCTAGTAAGTATCTGAAACCATATTTGAGCTCAGGTCCTTCTGACACCAAGAGTGTTCTATCCACTGTACCAACTAGCTGCCGCAATCAGACTACTTCTGAATGAAGAAACTCCCTCTACCAATGCAAACCATCAATCTCTGCAACTTAGTCTTACGGTGTTACCTACACCACCTTGAGTTTAAGGCTCTTGTCCAAGGTCCATCCACTAATTGTGAGAGATGATATGTGAACTCAGGCTTCAAAGCTGGCTCACTATCCACCATGCTACCCTGACTCTCTTGTTAGGGATATAGAGATAAAAAAAGACCCAGTCTCTATCTGTAAGGAATTAGAGTAAACAGGCAAGAATATCACAAGGTGAAAAGTGACTGCTGCCACAACAGAAATCTAGGCAAAATCCTCCACTTAAATTTAGTAAAGTAAAAAGAAGTCAGACCTAAAAGACAGATCCCAATATGACTAAGGTTTAGAAGACCAGGAGAGAAGTAATTGCTTCTTTGTATCAATTTCAGAGGTTCCCATAAAGCACTTGGAAACTCATACAGAGATATAGAAGTATGGAGAATACTGGTGGTGAAGAATTTTATGTCAGGACAATGAAAAATGTCCAACAGAGAATCTTTCCTTACTGAATCCAACTTTGAAGTTGGATCATCCTCAAGTTTGAATTTTCCAGTGGTAGAATAAATACTAAGTTTAAATCCAATAAATAAATATTTATTTTTCAAAGAACAGTGAGGGCTTCAAAAAAGAATCACATATGGTCCCTACTCAGAAGGAACTTATAATATGACTCAATGATGCTGGAAAAGTCAAATCATCATTCAGGGGATAAAAAATATATCACAGGGCAGTGCATATAATTCAATTATCAAATGAGGGATATTCGCAGGAAACATTATGGGAAATTGGAGGAAATAACAACTGATTATGGGCTAAGATATCCCAGGAAGGTTTCATGGAAGATCTGGCTGGACAGGGAAAATTTGGACAGACCAAGAGATTGTAGATGTTCAAGTTGGAAGGAATGTTATTCAATCACCTACATTCTGGATGAGATGACTGAGACCCAGAGATAATTACTGATGTTTCAATGTCACAGAGGTAATAGTGAAATGAGAATTTGTATCTAGATATCCTGATTCTAAATGCATCACCCCTGCCACTACTACCTTAGCTAGAGTAAAAAAGTACGAGGAATGTCTGAGGGCACAAAGGGTAAATTAATTTGACCGAAGCCAAGGGTTCGTTGAACCATTTGCTCTTTATAATCTTCCTGGACACTTAATGTGATTCATTTTTTTAAACTACCTTACAGGGTGCTATTGGCCCCGGAGGAGCAAATGGACCTTCTGGGATTCCTGGACCCATGGTACGATTTTGATTGTTTAAGTGATATCCCTCTTTGATGGATTTATGATTTTAAGAGTGACAATTAAAACATTTTCTCCCTAGGGTCTTCCAGGGAATATGGGCCAACCTGGAATCAAAGGTGATAAGGTGATCTAAATATTTCCATTACCATAGAGATAATTCATTTCCTCTTAAACCTTAAAATACTGCTTTCACCTTCAAAAAATACTTTACAAAATAGCATTTCCATTGACTAGCTTTTGCTTAAACTCTATCATATTTTCATCTTGCTTATGATGCTTTTCAGTACTATGTGGATCAGAGAAAAATCTATGTGTGGTTCACTTGAATTGATATTTTTGTCCTTATAATACTGTCATCTTTGCAAATACATTATTTTAAATTCAGTGTCTACCTATGTGTAATACTATATTGTTTAGGGTGAACAAGGCTTTGCAGGAGAGTCAGGAGAACCGGGGTATCCTGGAGACAAGGTAATTTTTGTGCAATAATTTCTATATAAATTGACAAAAGTCAGTGAAATGTAATATGGAAATACTTTTTAAAAGAAAAGGCATAATGTGTATCCTTTACTAAGTGTATAATTACACGATTTGGACAACAAATTCACTAGTTTGGAAAAAGTACTAAGATACTATAATTCTGAATTTTTGGTTTTTTCATCTTCTTTTGAGCCCAGATGTTTTCTTGCCATGTTGTGTTAGTACATGACAATATCTGAATGAAAATGTAATGTGATTTAAACTTCCTTGTTGAAACTGATCTCAATAGTTCCAAATGTTGTGATATATTTTGTACATATCATTCATAAATAAGGCCATAGCTGCTTTGTGTAGTGTAACGATTGCTCTTTCCTGATTTACTGTTTTCTTCTAGGGAGCTCTTGGTTTGCCAGGACCACCAGGGATAAGAGGAAAGCCAGGACCTTCTGTAGGTTTGAATTTTTATTTTGCTCTTTCTGATTGTATCAGTGCAAGCCATAGCATGAATCTTACTACTTCTTAGTTTTAGTTACTATATGAGGATTTCACACTCACTGGTCCTGCTGTTTCTATCCTCAGTTTCTTGCCTCAGCTAATTCAGTACTTGGCTCTCATTCCACAGACTATTGGGCCCCAATCCCCTTAGTCCAGACCAAAGCCAAATTTCTATGAACCCTAAAGACTTTGGTGGGTTGTGGTATTCCCCTAGATGACATATTACAAGAAATGTTTAATTTGAATCAGATGTTTTCAAACCAGAAAATAGACAATATCTCAATAATATTTTGATTTTTTCAACCAATCTGACAGATTAAAGAAAAAGTTCTCAAGAGAGATATCATGCCCTACTAACTCCTTTCACCAAGAGGCACTAATCTCTTTCTTTCTAATTTATTGCTGAAAAGAGAAAGACCTTTTATCTAAGACAACACATCACCACAAACACAGAACCACAATTAATTAACAGAATGTGACTAATTCACCCATTTACCTCATATACTTTTAATGAAAGCATGTTGCAAAATTGAAACTGTTATAAAAATTGAGGTTATTCTTATCTCTACAATTCACACAAACACAACATATGGTTCTCCTAAGTCCTCTAGAGAAACAGCCCTTTTCCCTCTCCCCAAAAATGTGCAAATGTTTCATTTTATAAAGCCATGATAGCTACATTAGGTCAAGGATCCACAGACTGTAAAATATTAGCTTTTTAAAAATCCTTGATTTTATCCTATCCTATACAGCTTCCTGAAATTCTATTTTAAAGGCACCTTCTATGGTTGAACTTCCCAAAAGACAATAAAACATTTCATCTCAGCCTTTGGAAGGAACCCTCATTTTTAAGGGATCATCTGCCAATCTTGAAAGCTTTACCTATTTGTCTGTCATCAAAGCAGTTTACCCATTAACTTTGGTAAATCCCATGGAATACTGAATAATTGAACTCTGGACTTGGAATCAGGGAGATCTGGTTTTAAATTCTTCCTCTAATACTAGCTTTATGACAAAGAACAAATGACTCTTTGAAAATTAATTTCTTCATCCATAAAATGGGATCTGTGATTCTGTTGTAAGGCTCAAATGAGATAAAGTATATAAATGCTTTATAAAACTTAAAGGGACTAGATCAATAGCTATCATCATTATCATTTAAGAGGGAGAAGTTTGTGGAATTATAATAAACCAACAAAAGATTTGTGTACAAAAATATTTTCAAATATTTAGTGGTCAACATAGGAGGAACTTCTAGAAATTGAAGTAGGATCCTGTTCTCATCTTCTGTAGTGATACTCAATGTGAAGATTTTTCAGGTTTTTTAAAATAATTATTTCACCATTGTCTGCAAGGAGTGAGAACAGAGAAGGTACAATATATTATTTAAACAAATGATAAGTAATGATACTTGAACTCAGCAAGTATTTTTAAAGTGCTTGCTATGTGAGAGACAGTTGTTACCTTTAAGGAGCTTACATATGATTTGGTAAAATGTATGTTACATATGTACAATGTGGGGTAATTCAGTTGGAGCCAAGAAGAGCTCTAGAGAAAGTGCTCGAGGAAAACTTGCAAAAGAGCTCTCTCAAGTAGGTCCATCAAGGGAGACTTCACTGAGCTAAATCTTAAAGGAATGGAAGGAGTCTTCAAGGTGGAAATAAAAAAGGAATGCATTTCAGGAATGAGAGATGGCATGATATTGCATGAGATCTTTTGATATAATAGCTTATTCAAGTCATGTATACACAAAGCAAATGTGTTCTTATTCTTTTGTATTGTCGAAATCATCTTAGCAGCATGTGAGTGATCATTGGACTGAATTTCTGGAGATACCTAGGTTCTGGTCCCAGATTTGTGAGGATCTGTGGGCTAAATCATTTAACTTTCCTGGATTTATTTTCATTTGGAAATTAGTAAGTTGAACAGTCAGTAGAACATAAGCTCTTGAGGGCAAGAAGTGTTCCACTTTTTGTTTCTATCGCAGTGCCTAGTATAATACCAAGAATTTAGTGAATACTTAATAAACGCTTATTGATTTATTGGTTGAATGACATGATCTCTAAGAGCCTTTCCAAATTTGTAACTATTATTTTCTTCCCCCTTAGTACTATTATCCTCTATGAGACTGTGAAAGAAACATAAGGCTTGATGAAATGATCTACTTCCTGTCTCTTCTTTAATATCCTACCTTGAAAGTTTTATGCTATGATGGGAGCGTAGATCAACACTTAGTCCCAAATATCTTTGGTCTATAATTTTTTTCAACATTTGTTTGTGGCCAGTAACGATAAATTAGAAAGTATTTTTGTCTGGAAATATTGCCTTCAAATACTTGTTTGAAGAATACTTTGCTCAGAAAGACCAGTTCTCACATTAAGAATCTAATTCCCACACCTAACCAAATAGCTTAACACTTGCCTAAACATTTGTTTACCCTCATTAATGGACCACCAAAGTCATATGGATAGCATTACTACTTTATATCTCTCTAAATTTTTGGTTATTGTTGATAATTATACTGTTAACAATGTTATTTCCAAATGGGCCTAATCTGCAATTTGTGAATTCTTTCTTAATAAGGAAGAATTTCCTGATTTTGAGGTTTGTTAAATATTTTTAAAGGTTAGGGAAGGTGTATTTGGAATTTTTTTCTCTGGAATTTTGAAAAAAAAGATGGAAATTATCCCCATGGAATATTTAAGAATTATTCTTTTCTTAAGGCAGAAGATTAGACAATTCCCTTCAGTGACCCTTCCAGTCTTATGAAAATATGCTTATATGAGCAGTTGTGTGCTTGGGAATTTCTGCTATGTATGTATATTGAATATTTTACTATCTTCAAAAGATGTTTTCTCAAGAATGTACGTATTATAGATTAATCAGAAGGGAGTTCAGGAATCATGGCTGAGTGAGAGATGTTGTATACTCCCAACTCTTTGATTACCTTAAAACATTTCATAATGATTCAAATAAACTAGAAACAAAACAATAAACTTCAAGAGGGGATGGGAGAAAAGCACCACGGGAAGGAAAAACACCAGAGAAGCTAAAGAAATGAGTAGGAAAACAAAAGTTCATAATACAGCAAAGAAATACTATAGAGCAAGGGAAAGACAAGTGAAATTTTTAGAATAATTTTAAATACTTTTTAGAATATTTTTAAATAATTACTGGTTCTCTTGAAAATAGAATGGAAAGATCGTAAAAACCCTAAGAGTGATTGGAAGGTTTAATGAAATAATTTTAAAAGGCATCTCAAGTCAGAGTATCATTGTTCAAATTATTTAACTTCCCTAGGCTTCAGCTCCCTAATTTACAAAATGATACTGTTGTAAGTGCTTCTGTGTTCTCTTTCACCTCTAGATCTATCAGCTTGTGACCCTTTCATAAGTGAAATCAGACCTCTTAATGAAAAATTTTAGAGGAAACTTTATGACTTACAGTAGAAAGTAGACAAACCAAATTTCTAAGAATACAAGTCATTCCCCAATTGATAAATGGTCAAAGGATATAAACAGACAGTTTTCAGGGAAAGAAATTAAAGATATCTATAGTCATATGAAAAAATGTTCTAAATTACTATTGGCTAGATAAATGCAAATCAAAACAATTCTTAGGTACCACATCATGCCTCTCAGATTGGCTAACCTGATAAAACTGGAGAATTATAAATGTTTGAGAAGATGTGGAAAAATAGGACCACTAATGTATTGTTTGTGGCATTGTGAATTGATCCAACCATTATGGAGAGCAGTTTGGAACTATGTCCAAAGGGCTATAAAAATATGCATACCCTTTGACCCAGCAATACCTCTTCTAGGACTGTATCCCAAAGAGATCATACAAATGGGAAAGGACCCATATGTACAAAAATATTTATTGCAGCTCTTTTTATGGTGGCCAAGAATTGGAAACTGAGGGGATGCCCATCAATTGGGGAATTACTGAATAAACTGGAAAGACCTGGAAAGACTGATGTGAACTGATGCTGAGCGAGGAGAACATTGTACACAGTTAAAGCCACATTGTGTGAAGACTAACTTTGATAGACTTGGTTCCTCTCAGCAATGTAAGGTTCTAAGACAACTCCAAAAAGCTCATGATAGAAAATGCTATCCATATCCAGAGAAAGAATTATGGAGCCTGAATGTAAATCAAAGCATGCTATTTGCTCTCTCTCTTTTTGTTTTGTTTTGTTTCTTCTTTCTCCTGTTTCATTCCATTGGTTATAATTCTTCTTTGCAATATGACTAATGTGAAGCTCTGTTTAATGGGAATGTATACATAGAACCCCTATATCAGATTGCATGACATCTGGGAAGGGTGAGAGGAGGGCCGGTTAGAAAATTTGAAACTCAAAAGTTTGGGGAACTGAATGTCATAAACTAAAAATAAGTTGAAATGGGGAAAAAAATTTTAAAAAGAAGCTAGACAAACTCAAAGAAATTGAGAGCCTAAAAACTAAGGGAAAATTGCTCAACAATGCAATAATATAACGAGAAATATTAGTAGTAAAAAAACAGTCAAACTAGATGACAGAAATCTGATAAGTCATCTAAGGATCATTGTATTCAACAAAATGATCAAAAATATTAATATCATCATTGCAGGAAAATCATAAAAGAAAATTGCTTGGAACTATTGGAACTAGATGGCAAAATGGAGATTAAAGTAATGCATAGCACATCACCAGAAAGGAGCCCCTGGTTCAACTCACCAAGAAATGTCATTGTTAAACTACAAAATGATTTCAAAGAGAAAATATTACATAAACCTAAGAGAAAGATAATATGAAAAGAAATTCAACAAAACTTGCAAATGGCTACTCTAAACAATAAAAAAAAAGAAAAATTGGACTGGGCTACACTATGAAGTATCACAAAATAGAAAGTCAGCCTTAAAGCCAAGAAAAACATGGATTCAAGTCCCACCTCTGACATATGCTGACTTTGAAACCTGGAGCAAGTCATTTAATCTCAATATCCCAAGCAATTTCCTAAGACTATATTGCAAAACAGATACCAATCCACATTTATTCAGGGAGAGTCCTCATGAGGACTTCACAACTCTCAGAAATGGTGGATTCAATAAACAAATGAAAACGTGAATTTAATCATAATCCGGAATGTGAATGGGATGAATTTGCCCATAAAAACTTAAGAGTGGAAGAAGAGATTAGAAATCAAACCTCAACAACTTTCTGTTTACAAGAACCACAACAAAAATAGAGACTACTAGTTGAAGGGAGGCATTATTTCTATCATCATCTTAGAAGAGGCAACAGTAAATATGTTGCAATATAATCAAGAGAGTCAATGTTAAAGACATCATACGTAATGAATTATCAATATTAAATACCTGCTTTGAACATCATAACATTGAGACAAGGGAAAAGCTAAATTAATTATAAAAACAAGACCAGAAGACAAGAATTGTTGGTCATTAAATCTGCCTCTTTTAGAATTTCCTACCTCTTTCAGAAAGATGGGAGAAGGGAAAGGAAAGTATCTAGTTGCAATTCTACAAAAGTTATATATGATAGGATATGAATGATTATTGAATGGCAAACAAAGACTAGACTTATTTTTCAGTACCTAGAACAAAGACTTGCATATGTAGGTTCATTTAAAACAATGTTATTGATACCTTTTTTTTTTTTTACATCACCTAATTTTTTTTCCCTGCCTCCCTCCTTCCCTCTCCCAAAGAGTCATTCCTAATAACAAAGTGATATTTTTTTTTAGAAAAAGGGGAATCTTTTTTTATCTCTTCTTTGGGTCCAAACTTATTCTTTAAAAATTTACATTATTTATTTCTTGTTTTGTGGTGGTTGTTCTTTCTAGTTACATTTTTGTAGTTATTGCATGTATATTTTCTTGGCTGTGCTTACTTCTTTGCATCTGCTTGTGAAAGTCTTTTCATGTCTGTAAACTAATAGCTTTTAAATAAATATTTGTCCAATATTGCATGGCAAGTCTTTTTTATATTTTTAAATATTTTTATTTATTTTGAATTCCAAATTTATACCTTCCTCTCTCCCATCCCCCTTCCCTGAGATAGTAGGCTATTAGATATGTTATACATGTGGAATTATGTAAAACATTTGCATATTAGTCATTTTGTACAAGAAGACTTGAATAAAAGAAAAAATGAAGGAAAGAAAGTGAAAAATAACATGCTTCAGTCTGCATTCAATCAATTTCAGTTTTTTCTCTGGAGGGAGATGACGTGCTTCATTATTCATCTGTTGGGGATCATCGTATTGCTGAGAATAGCTAAGTCATTCACAGTTTTCATTGAACAATATTACTGTTACTGTGTATGATGGCTCCTGGTTCTGCTCACTTCTCTATGCATCAGTTTATATCTTTACAGATTTTTCTGATATCATCCAGTTTGTCATTTATTATTACACAATAATATTCCATTACAATCATAGACCACATTCAGCCATTCCCCAGTTGATGGGTATCCTTTTGATTTCCAATTCTTAGTTACCACAAAAAGAGCTGCTAGAAATATTTTTGTACAAATAGGTCCTTTTCCCTTTTTTGAATGTCTTTGGGAATTGTGTGTGTGTGTATGTGTGTGTGTGTGTTCGTGTGTTCATTCTTCATTGCCGAAGAAGACCATGCCATCAGAGAATTAGTGACATGACTTGCACTTGACTTTGTTCTGAGTGGGGGAGGGCTGTGCAGGTCCCCAGCCTCACTTCTCCTCCAGAGCCATCTGAATCCAGTGACCAGATAGTCCTCAGGATGACTGGAGATGACCCAGGATGAGGCAGTTGGGGTTAAGTGACTAGCAGAATTATGCCCACTGGCTATTCACCCTTCATTTTCAGAGAGGACCAGTGACACTACAGGGTGATGTCTTGACTCCTGCATGAATTGGATTTAAGTGAAATGACCGTGTGTGTATGATTCTCCCTCAGGTCCACTTCTCTTTAAGGGGTTTTATTCCTGCCTGTGGAAACTGGAGGAGCCATGAGACTGACTCTCTGCTCTCCTCAAATATAGAGTACTAAGCTAGAATACATCTACATTCCCTCATCCCTAAATATTGTTAGTCTAGGGGACATCCAACCTATGGATTAGAATGTACAGGCAATACACTGGGTGAATGAGTTTTCCCTTTGGGTGCAAGATATTAGCACAAACGGGAGGGTCTCTGATTTCACTCAAAGGCAAAATCCCCACCTCTAGGGCTATGAGCTGGAAATCAGGGAAGCATTGATGCTGCTGACTTTCTTTACAAGCCTGCTTTTCAAAGTCTATTCACTTACTCTCTGGATTTCTCCCAAAAAAAGGTCAAGAACTACACATGTCCTCTCTTGAAGTCAGAAGGGAGGAGATATTCTCTCCCATCCTCTCCCATCAAACCCACCCTTCCTGTGGGCATTAACTCATTTCCATCTAAAAGAAGAGCCTTGTATATGTCTGTGCGTATGTGTGTACACATACATACATAGATCTCTTTCTCTCCTCTATCTATCTATCTATCTATCTATCTATCTATCTATCTATCTATCTATCTATCTATCTATCATCTATCTGTGTGTGTGTGTATACACACACAAGATACAAAGTATAAAGTAACCTTAAAAGGGAAGCTACTAACATCTGGAGAAAATGGGTAGGACCTCCTACAGAAGGTGACATTTAAAGAAATAGAGGAGTTTCTATAGGCATAGATAAGGTAGGAGAGAATTCTAGGCATGAAGGTCTTTGGGATTTAGACCTAGCAGTGATATGCATAGTTTTATAGACCTTTGCACACAGTTCCAAATTTCTCTCCCAAGTGGTTGGATCAGTTCATACTCCACCAACAATGCATTAGTGTCCTGGTTTTCCTCCATCCTTTCCAAAATCCAACATCTTCCTTTTTTGTCATATTAATACTTAGGTATGTGTGAAATGGTATATCAGAATTGTTTTAATTTGAATTTCTATGATCAATAATGTATCTGCAATATTTTCAAACCAATTATATTCTAGGACAGTGGTGTCAAATTGAAATAGAAATGAATGCCTCTGGGCCATGTATTTACTTAGAAACCCAACAGTTAATATAATCTATGTTGCATCATATTTCTATTTATTTTGTCAAATATTTCCCAAATACAATCTAATTTAGTTTAAGCAGCATTCTTTTGTGGGCAAAAAGTTTGACACCTTTGTCTTGTTATAATGAATTCATAAATAAATGTGCTAATGCAACATATTCATCCTTTAGAGTGACTGTTGAACTATGATAAATAAGGCTAATATCTATCTTTGTCGATGACAATCAAATAAATAAACCATTTGGTAAACTTATTTAATGAGAAAGGAAGAGAGAGAATTATTTAAGAATTGAATAACACTATTGCTATATAAACTGTTCATGAAAATAGAGAAGACATGTTACAAAACTCCTTCTTTGAGCAAACATATTCTTCATACCGAAACAGAGAGATAAAACAGAGAATAGTATAGATCAATGTCATTACTGCATATTGACACAAAAATATCAAAAGATTCCAGAAATATATTTTTAATCAATATAAGAATTCAAGAGAGGGTCAACATGAGAAAAATCTATAAATATAAACCATAATAACAAAAATATTTAAATCAATAGGGAAAAAACCTTCAATAGGCTATTGCAATCATTTATTTTTTTTAAGGACCTACTTTGATATAATCGAAAAACATTTATAAATAAGAGGTAGCATTATGTGTAATAGATAAATATTGGAATCTTTGCCAATAAGATCAAGGGAAAAGTAAGA
The DNA here is from genome assembly GCA_023548195.1 of Bettongia penicillata ogilbyi. Taxonomy (NCBI): domain Eukaryota; kingdom Metazoa; phylum Chordata; class Mammalia; order Diprotodontia; family Potoroidae; genus Bettongia; species Bettongia penicillata. The sequence goes on from JAJHZJ010000213.1 coordinate 5,973,906, forward strand.
ATGCCTAATGCTTGCTTTCTTTTAATATAATATCAAAAATGAACATGATGATAGTGGCAAATAGAATTTATATGGTGCTTTATGGTTTTCAAAGCATTTTATAAATCCCTCATTTGATCCACACAACAAAATTGGGAAGTGCTATTATTATTTCCATTTTATAAGTGAAGAAGGCAAGGCATAGAGAGATTAATTGACCTATCCAGAGTCACAAAACTAGTAAGTGTCTGAGGTTGGATTTGAACTTAGGTCTTCTTGAATTCAGGCAGTTAAGTGGCACTGTGGATAAACTGCTGGGCCAGGAGTCAGGAGGATTCATCTCTCTGAGTTCAAATCCAGCCTGAGACTTTCATTAACTGTATTACCCTGGGCATGCTGCTTAACCCTGTTTGCCTGCAAAATGAGCTGGAAAAAGAAATGGCAAACGACTCCAGCATCTTTGCCAAGAAAACCCCAAAGTAATCACAAAGAGTTGGACATAACTGAAACAGTTCAGCAATAACAACAAAATTCCTGATGCCAAAGCCTCTATTCACTGTGCCCCCCCACCTGAAGAAATCCTAGATAAAGCAAGAAAAACAGCAAAAGAATGGCAAGAGAATAAACATAACCAACATAGAAGCAAAAATCTCTCTATCTGAAGACTTAAATGATGAATGAAAAATTGATCAAGATAATTTATAACTTCAGCAAATTCTGACAGATTACAGAATAAATTCAGAGGGAAATATCAACCTATCTGTATATTACTAGCAAAACTCTTAAGGAAGAGAAACCATTTTTAAAATAAAAAAATGCTATATATATATAGAAATTGATATATCAGGAGACAAACAAAAGTTATATATGCATAAATAGAATATTTTGTATATGTATGCATGTATATATATATACGTAAATAGACAACAACCATTTTAACAAAAATAAAAGAAGACCCAAAGAACTGGAGACCTTCACTGCACTTAGATAGACTACCCAAATTACTCTATGTTTAGTGCAAAAAAAATCAAATTACAGAAGAATGACATGTGACATGAAATAAAATAATTTTTAAAAATCCATTTGGAAGTTGTCAAGAATAGCAAGGTATCTAATGAAAGAAAAAAAAGAAAGAAGCAAGAGAGCAACAACATTTACCATGCTAGGGTTTTGGAACCAGATCTCAAACTATAATACAAAATAACAATGATCAGTACTTTATGTTTCTGGATTCAAAAATTAAAAGATCAGTGGAATACGGATATACTAAATAAGAAATATTATACTAAATAATAATAAATACCAATACTAAATAAGAAATACCTAGGGAAAATATGAACAGTAATCTAATGTTAGAACCTAAGACCTTAAACTATTGTGGAGGAGATTCTATTTGACAAAGTATGCTAGGAATACTGATGGCAGTATGATGGAAAAATCTATCTAAGTTAGCATTTTATGCCTCATACTACAATAAATTTCAGATGAATGAATAATTTTTTGTAAAAAGTTGCATCATAAAGAAATTAAAGAAGAATGGAAGGTAGTATTTTTCATAATTGTAAACAAGAGAATTAGCTATTAGACATGAAACAGAAATGATCATATCTCACAATACTTTAAGAGATCCATGATTAAGTATATTTGGTTATTTCTTCCAAAAAATGAAAAAAAAACCAAATTCATGCATATGTAGCTTTGGAGATTCTCATTATTTTTTCCATAAGCACACTGATTGCTTTCCTCATATTATCTTTCTTTTCAAATTCAATTTAAAAAAATTTATCTTGAACTGAAACACCAGATAAAATGGGCATTTCCATGTACATATTAGAGCAAGGATGGGACGGGGGGATGATTTCACATGAAACTAAAGAACTGTATTATTTCTAGCTTGCTTTTCTTTTTAATTATGTAATGTTAACCTATGACCTTCAAAGCTTTCCTGATTTTATGTACTTTTGTCTAGTCTTCCTCCTGCTCTCTTTTCTGCATTAAAAAATTCCTCAGTGACTATTTTGTACTCCACTTACAATAACTACAAAATGTATAACATACTTGGTAGGCCATCTACCAAGACATATGGAAACAATATGGTTATGATTATAAAATAGTCTACAAAGAAATAAAGACTCACCTCAATAACTGGAGACTTTAATTGTTCATGGGTGGACTGTGCCAATATAATAAACATAGCAAACCTACCTAAATTAATTTACTTAATCAGTGCCACACCAATCAAATTACCAAAGGAATATTTTATAGAGCTAGAAACAATAACTAAATTCATATGGAGTAATAAAAGTTCAAGAATTTCAGGGAAACAATTTTTAAAAATGGAAAACAAAGGAGCCTAGCAAAAGTAGATACTTTTATGTGTTGTGTTCTTCCATTATAATATAAGTGGCTTGAGGGAAGGGACTGTCATTCTTTCTGTTTCTACTTATCTTTCTAGTGCTTAGTGTGGTCCTGGTGCATAGTAAGTACTTAATAAATGCTTACTAACTTATTGATTTGACATGATTTAGCTATAAAAGATCGTGTCATTTTAAAAAAGGATCAAGGAAAAAATCGCCTTTCAAATCTATGAACGTGAAAGAATTAAAGTATAAGGAGGATAACAGAGAATAAAACTGACAATTTTATTACATAGAATTAAGGTATTTTTTTCACAAGCAAAACCAATACAACTAAGAATGGAAACAATTAGGAAGAAATTTTGTAGCAAATTTCTCTATTAAAGGGTCTTATTTCCTTAAGGAACTGATTCAAACTTCTCAGAATAACCGCCATCCCAGAATTAATAAATTATAAAAGGAAATGAAGTGGTTTTTAAAGAAGGAAATTCAAGCTATTATTACCCATATACAAAAATTCTCCAGATCTTTAATAATCATAGAAAGGTGAATTAAAGCATTTTAATTGGTCAAATTAATTGTTGAAAGAACTCTAGGAAAATAGCTACGTTAATGCATTGTTGGTGGAGTCTGGGACTTCATCCAGCTATTCTGAAAAGCATTTTGAGACTATGTCCAAAAGTGACTGAACTGTTCATACTTCTCCTAGGTCTATACCCCAAAGAAATTAAATAGAGGAAAAGGACCCACATGGGCACAAATAATCAAAGTACCTCTTTTGGCACTTGAGAAGAACTAGAAATGTTTGAACAAATTATGGTATAATAATGTAATAAAATAATATTTTTTTCCATAAGAAATGATGGTTTTAGAAAAACCTAGATAGATTTGTATGAACTGATGCACAGTAAAGGGAGTAGATCAAGTTGAACAATTGAAAAGACAAATAACTTGGAGAGATTTAAAATGATCTGATAAAAATGATCTACCACAATTTCAGAGGACCACTTGTGAAGCTATACTACCCATCTTCTCATAGAGAACTGAAAGGCAAGACACAGAATGGGATGTATTTTTAGACATGGCCAATGCAGGAGTTTTCCTTGACTATGCTTTTATGTTACAACAGTCTTATCCTTCACTCTTTTGTGTTGTTATTGTTTTATTTGATAGTAGATAGAAGAGAAAAAAATAAAATTCATAAAGATAGATGTTAGATAGTGTGTTATGTATGTATACGTGTAGAACATAATCTCATCAAAAAGGAAATTAGTGATATGCAGGAAGAGGGGTGGGACAGGCCCCTGCAGACAATAGTTTTTGAACTGAATTTTGAAGGAAGTTAGGGAAGCCAAGAGGCAGGAGTGAAGAGGGAAAACATTTTGTTCCAGGGAGAAGTTGGGATTCTTAAAAGATCTGTAAATTTCCCCAAGACAAGTCATTCTCTTCTTGTTTCATTTTGGATCCAGCTCACGGTCTGTTGGTTGTTCCTATCCCATGTGTATGTACAGATGGATCACATCTACAGGTTGTCCATTCTCCTGTATATTATACTTTGGACAATCAAAATTTTTCTTCCACTTATTTTTTTCTTTTACGTATAGTTAGGTGAGACTATTGAGTAATTACATATCTCATTTAGGAGGCTCTGCAGTGTTCTGAGAGTTGGCCCAATCAGCACAAGGTCATCTACAAACAAGAGCATCTGGAGGACTCCACCATGCTTTGGTGAGCATGTCTCCCTGTTCTATGTCTCGACTGATATTGATCATCAGGAGATTGTCAAACAAAGTTGTCTTTATTGTTGCATTTTACATGAGATCTTGTATGAATTTTACATGTGAGATGTAGACATATTGTTGGAAAAAAAAAGTCTTCAAGGCAATGCTTTGCTCTATTGAATCAATAATTTTATTATAGCCAAACAATAAATGCTATCTTAGATTCTGTATACCTTCCAGTTAATTATATGATTATAAAGATGTGTTCTATTATGGAGAATTGCTTGGGAAGATCTGCCCATTGTCTTTTAATGCCTTCATTGAGACTTTTCTCGATGTATTTATAGATTATTTTCACAAACATTTTTGAGATGGGAAAACAGACACAAGAGTTGGTAATTACCAATATTCTTTAGATTATCTTTTGGGATAATAATGTCTAATGTTTTCCCACACATCTTTGATATTCTTTTGTAAGAACTATATCTTAATTCCCTTACAGTTGTGTCAATTTTTATTCATTTATTCAACAGGTGACTCTATTAGGTGTGAGGGAAACAAACAAAAAATAAAATAGCTCCAACCCTCAAGTAACTTATATTCTATTGAGAAAAGCAATATATACCAAGAAAAATAGATATAAATAATATACAAGGTAATTTTGAAGATGGGGAAACCTTCAACTTGGGGAATCTGAATAAACTTCCAAGAAGATAGCACATTAGCTGAGCTTTGAAGAAAAACTAAGAATTCTGTGATGTAGAGATTAGATTAGAAGGAGGTATATCCCAGGCTGAGGGAGAGCCAGTACAAGGGCACCAAAATAGGAGATAGAATATATGTACAGGAAAAAGCTGGCTAGTAAGCCAGTTTGGTTGGAATGGTGAATATGTGAAAAAGAGGAATGGATAATACATCTGGAAAGGTGGGCTGAAGCCAGATTTTGAAGAATCTGAAAAGCCTAACCAGGAAGTTTATATTTTATCACAGAGGCAAAAGGCAACTCCTGGAGCTTCTTGAGCAGAAGAAAAGCTTGGTAAAAATCTCTATTTTAGGAGGATTACTTTGGTAACTTGTGGAGGGTAGCTAGGAGAGGGATAGGTCTTGATGCAGAGAGAACAGCATGGACTGATTGGAGAAAGATCTTTCCATTAGATACCTCTGGTAGATATGTAAGATAAAAAATAGGGAACTGACAAACATAAGATTGTAAGCTATTTCTAAATAGATAAGGGATCAGATGATATAAACAATTTTCAAAAGAATAAAACTCTTGAAAACAAAATCACTAGTGAGCAGTAAAATGCAAGTTAAAATAATCTTCAGGTAGCATGCTACAACTATCAACTCCAGAATGGATGATAAAAGATGGGGAAAACTCATTATTAGAGGGAATGTAGGAAGACAGACTTCTTAAAAAAAAATGTTCAATTTGACCTTAAATACAAAAAGAGAATATTTCCATATATACAGCATAAACTAAAAAGAGGATTCAATATAAAACCATGAATTTACTAAGTGCTTAAAATTTTTCAAGGAAAGTTATAGAATTGTTCAGACCCTTTGAGATGGAGAGTAACATTACAACTGTATCTGAAGTAGATTATTTACATCAAGAAAAGAGCTACATACACACAAAAATGTTCATAGCAACATTATTTGTAATAAGACAAAAGTTTGGAAATAAGTGACTAATGATAAAAGATAACTGGACAATGATGCTATGCTATGAGTGAAATGACATGTTGAGCCTTGTAATGAATAATGAATACAAAAGATTCAGAGAAACACTGGAAGATTTGCATGAACGGTAAAGTGAAGAAACCAGAGGCAAAAGAACAATATACACACAGACTATAATATAAACAAAGTCAACATGGAAGTCAAAGGAACTGTTCAAATGTTCAAAATGTTCAAAAAAAGAATCAATGTTCATGTGATAATTAATGTTAAAAAAACATATCTCCCCATTCTGATAGCAAACAAACTTCAGGGAGTATACTTTGTACAAGATTTCTATAAGTATTTTTAAGGGTCAAACAAGATGTATAAATTAATTTAGGAGTAATTTAAAATATATATTTAAGTTCACTCAGAAATAATAGCTTTTTAAAGCTATTTTAATCATATTTTTAATAATTTAATAACTTGAATATTTTAATCATTTTCCTTAGTTAATAAATTTTTGCAAAATTTAGTCCCAAGTATGTATATTTTATGATAAGAATTTTTATAAATCAATTTTTATTAAAGAAGGGACTATTTATGAGTATTTCTTTTGGGTAATAACAAGTATTTGTGAGTTTCAGTCTAGTTATTTGTCTGTATTCTGAAACTAGAGTATGTTGCAGCAAAAGAGAGCCAATCTTTCTTTTCCCAAAGCCCTAGCTCAACTCCCCACAAAGAGTCCTAGATATATAAGACCTGTAGCAGGAAAGGCAAGGGGACAGTACACAGAGACAATAAAGAGACCTGTTTGATTGTTCCAGAGAAGGGTCATCAGGTACTTTCAGAAGAGTTGTTTTGGCAGTTCTGTGGAGGATAGATCAGGGCAAGAAGAGACTGAATGCTGAATCTAATTAAGAGACTTGCAGCAGTCAAGAAAAGAAGTGATAAGGGACTGAAGTAGGGTAGGAGCCATGTAAGGGGAAAGATGTAAGGAAGATTGCTGTTAGAATCCAGGTTTGGTAAATAACTGGACTTGAGGATTTAGGAAGAATGAAGTAACAAGGATGATGCCTACATGGTAAACCAACTAATGGGGTGACTGACCGGAGAATGGTCGTGCCTTCAACAGAAATGGGCTGGAAGAGTGGTGAGTTTAGAGGGAAGATGAAGGTTTGTCTTGGATATGTTAAGTTTGAAATGCCCAGAGGACATTAAATTGGAAATGTAAAATAAGAAGAGATGAGGACTGCATGCATATATATATGCATATATATGTGTGTGTACACACACACATGTGTATATGTATGATAAATACATATGTGCACATATGTATACATGTAAATACAAACGTGTGCACATATTTACATGTGTCTATATCTATATCCATCTATATATTACATCTACCAGCAAAGGCATGGTCATTGATTCCAACTTAGGGGGTAGAAGATGGGGAATAATTTAGCAGTAGAGATTAAGTGAACATAACCAGTCAGGTAAGAGAGGCAGGGAACTGCATAAACCAAATAAGCAAATAGTACCTAAAATGCTGTAAAAACGATGAGGGTGGAGAAATGATTGGGTTTAGTAACTGATAATGATTGGTAATCTTGTAGTGAGTAGCTTCTGTTGAGTGAGATCAGAACTCAGGTTTCATGGGATTGAGAAGTAAATGGGAAGACAGAAAGTAGAGACAATGAGGGTTAATGTCACTTTCTAAGAATTTAACTGTGAAAATGGTCATGGTAAATGGCCTAGACCAAGTACAAACAGAGGAAGTCCATCCTAGGCACAACACAATTTTAAAGGCATTCATCTTCAAGGTGTCTGAAAGAGGATAGGATACCAAAGATGTGCAAAAAAATATAGATTCTATTATTACCCCCAGAAAACAATCTCAACAATATCAATAATTAATGACTCATTTCCCACTTTCCCACCTTTAATTTTTTTTTGGTGGAAATAATATCTCTGTATTATTGAAGAACTGCTTGATGAAGGTTTGAGAAGAGAACAGGTAAGCCTCCTTAAAAGATAATCTATTGTAGATCACATCTTTATAGTCACACAAATAACTGAAAGGTATAAAGCATATAAGATCCCAATGTATTGTTTGTTTACAATAAAAAAGGTTTTGATTCAGTAGAGCAAAATGCTGCCTTAAGAATTCTCTTCTAACAATATGATTTTCATGGGTATGTCAAAATTGTACAAGATTCCTTGATAGATTTCACAACAGTGATAACTTTGTTCATGACCCCCTGATTATCAATACCAAGTTAATCATAATACAGAGAGACATGTTTGTCAAAGGTGTATGCCACTCTCTCACCTCTCACTCAGATCCTGCACAGAGTCCAAGTTCAAGAAGCTATCCCTTATAGATGGCAAGGTCCTCCAGATACACCCGTTTGAAGATGCCATTATGGTGACCACGTCAAATGCCAGAACACTGAAGAGCCTCATTCACAATGACTCAAAAGCTTTGGGCCAACTCTCTGCCCAGGATGTATAATGCTAGTTTGAGGGGAGAGTAGGGAGTAGGGTTAAACAAGGGTGTTTTGTTTTCTTTTTTTTTTTTTGAGTGAGGGAAGGAGTCAGTGGATTAGAAGAAAATGAATAAAGAAAATGGGGATGACCTAAGAGGCAGTCTTTGGAGGAGCTCGGTGCTTTTCTGTCTGAGTCACTAACATTATTTTATATTAATTTTACTTAAAGATAAACAAAGATGAAAATATTTTCAATAATGAAAAGTTTTTCATAATAACATTGGAACCTTTTAATAAGTGGCATATATTTTGGGTAGTTTTTATATGTTAATCCAATGAAACTTTGAAGGGCATTATTGCATTGTAAAATGCTAGCTTATTATATGCTTATTTCTTCATAAATTATAGTTATATGAATTCTTATCCCTTTTTATTTTCTTTCAATTTTTAGGGACAAGTAGGTGACCCAGGCCCCCAAGGACCAACTGGACCACCAGGACCAGAGGTAAAATATTGGTTACAGAATAATAAAATTAAAACAGATGTTTTTAAACCAAAGTTCAATTGGGAAAATGTGTTTTCATATAGTAGTATTAAGGGAGAACTTTAGAAGGTTTAATTTCTGTAGATATAGGTTAGATTCTTTTTGTTTTTGTTGCATTAGATACCATCTGATAATGATCTTTGTTAAACTGTGGAAGTTGGATTGGTGAGGGCAGAAGACCACAGAGTATATGATCTCCAACTTGCTCTTCTCCTTCCAAAAAGAGGAATCATGTAAATACATAAGGTTGATGTTCCTCTAGAAAGACTTCTCTATTTTAGCTATAAAGTTTCTACAGAGCTTTGCCCAATGGAAAGTCACAGTCTTCGAGGCAATAAAAATTAAAGGGATCAAAGAATTCCTTGGAAATGAAAGGACCTCTTTGGCTGCCTAGTGATGAGCAGTAATTCAACCTTTACTTACAGATCTCAAGTTAGAGGGAACTTGCTATCTTTTAAGACCACCCATTCCACTTTTGAAGATAACTTTGACTATTGCTTTTCCTTACATTTAATTTACTCTTTGCAAAAAACATCCATTGCTTTTATTTCAGTCATCTCTGACCAATAAGGTCACTTGAATCCTTCTTTCATGTGACAGCCCTTGAACTATTCTTGCTCCCTGCCCCAAACCTACCCAATCTGGTCTTCTCTCGACTAAACAGCATCAGTTTCTCAAACTTTCCTTGTATGACATGAACTTGAGGTCCTTCACCTGTTACCTGCTTCTGGATGCTCTCTAGATGTGGCACAGAGAACTAAATAGTGAGTGTTATATTTCTTTTAATTCTCTTAAGAGTGGAAATTCCCCAGTAGACTTTGATATCAGTCTCTTCTTCTCTTGGAGAGTTTCTCTATTAGGTTCCATCCAGATTAAGCTCTGCCTCACTGTGCTCTAGTCACATAGACTAGATACTTAGCTTAGATGGATTGGATGTTGGTGGTTATTTTCCCCTTTATATGGCGTCCAGTGAAATTGACATCTCTGTACTTCAGTGTCACACAAGGGTCGGCTGGGACACTGGTGTATCAATAATGCATCTTATTTTCTGTTTTGTCTCCCAGAAAGTGGGAGTGAACACTTGAATCTAATTTGTACACTCCTTTCAATTCCTGAAATCATATTAGCACGGACCCAAATATGATGTATGATTGAATCAGGATATTAACAATAGCTTAATTAACATATACCTCTTAAGCTCATGTCAAGCTCTAATTGAATACAGAAATATTTATATTCACAGTTTCTTCATTGTTACCAGTTGTCATTTTGACTTATCAAAGTATGCTTGCTGTCACTCTCCCTGCAGGACTAATCCCCCACCCCTTTTATATAATACTTTACTTTTTTCCCCAGGGCAGCTAGGTGGTACAGTGGATAGAGCACCAGTACAGGAGTCAGGAGAATCTGAGTTCAAATCTCACCTCAGACACTTGACACTCACTAGCTGTGTGACCTTGGGCAAGTCACTTAACCCCAATTGCCTCATCCTGAGTCATCTCCAGTCATCCTGATAAGTATCTGGTCACTGGATTCAGATGGCTCTGGAGGAGAAGTGAGGCTGGTGACCTGCATAGCCCTCCCTCACTCAAAACAAAGTCAAGTGCAAGTCATGTCATTATTTCTCTGATGGCATGGTCTTCTTCGGCAATGGATGAACACACACCCACATTTTTCCCCCAATTACATATTAAAACAATTTTTTATCTCCTACCTCTTCCACTAAAATTCCCTCATGCCTCATTTTCGTGTGGAGGTGACCACACATTTTCACAGATAGTAGTAGTAGATAGATTGAGGACAATGTCATGTAGGATCTCCTAAATTAGAAAGGGCTAAGTTCTCCTATGCTAGAAAATAGCATGGGCTACTCTGGTAAGTCTGAGAACCACCCAAGTCAAGATCTGGGAGATTCTGTGACAAAGAATTGGCCACTGGATGGTGAATTTTTTTGGCAACAGTAATTCATAAGAATCTTCTACCAAGAGGTTGTGATCTCCCTCAATGAAAAAAGCATACCCCCAACAAAATCATAAGTCTTTGTTAGTAAAGTAATACATCTCTCTACCCAAGCTATACACACTAAACCATTATAAATAAACCAATAAACCTTGTAGTTCCTTTCATTTCTGGACTTGTCCATGATAACAGTTTATTTTGGACTCCACTCACTTGGTCTTTCCTCCAACTTCTTCAGTGGAGATAACTTTAGGATTTCTTCTTTTCATATCCCTTTTCATATACACTTCAGATCAATTAGACTCTTTGTCCCTGGCACATCTCTACAGAGCCTCTCTCTCGTTCCCCAAATCCATCCCTTAGCACACCCCTAATAAGCCTATGATCAGAAGGGCAGCATGGTGTGGTGGATAAAGCACTGGGCTTGGGAATCACAAAACCTGGGCTTCAACCTTTGCCTCCGACACATCCTACATGAACATGAAAAGTGATTTCTCATCTCAGTGCTCCAGGCAGCTCTTGTAAGACCTTAAATTGCAGATGAAGAGAATGTTTCCATGCCTACATTTTCCTATACTGATCAAATCACACGTCTAGACTCAAAATATTAATAACAATAACCATCACATTTATATAGCAGTTTGAGGTTTAAAAATACACACACATGTAATAAATATATATGTATATTTCTGCCTTTTAAAATGGAATCTATAGAAAATGGTTTAACTTTTTCACAATAACAGAATCACCATCATAAACACCTTTGGTTGTACTGGTTTGTAGATGCAACTACTATGATATGGAACACATTTCTCCTATACATCCATTTATACATACATATATGTATATCTATGTATGTGTGTATGTGCATTCATATATTAGACACACATTGTATATACATATATGTAACTGTGTATGCATGCATGTATGTGTATGTATGTGTGTATGTATGTCTAATCTCATTAGACCCTCATGGCAACTGTGAGATAAGTGCTATTGCTATCGCTATTTAGACATAAAAACTTAGGTCAATGAGACTAAAAGAATCATCCAGAGTCACACAGCTATGAAAGGATTTGAAATCAAGTCTTTAAGACTTCAGGATCGTGATGTGCTGAATGGACATCAGTTGTCGTATTTTCAGTGTGAGCATTTACACTGTGGAAATCGGTAAATGCTACAAATCAGGGCTTGATTTGTTATTTTTAATTATCTAAATTTAAGAAAGTGATGGAGAAAATGTCTAATGTACATTAAACCCAAAAGCGTATTGTGCATACATCTCTCCCTCCCTTCCCTACCCCACCTCCGAGATCTGGTTGTTAAATATTTACCTGCGTAATCCTATACCAAACACAGAATTCTATCCATTCTCTACACTACCCAGCTGCTAAAAGAATAGATTAAAGAAAAGAAATACCAGAAACACATTCTCATGCTTAGCTCAAGCTGATTCACATTAGCTTTCTAATGCTACATTTAATATCTATTCTAATATCTCCACTTTGGGCCTTGAATTTTACAGAATGTTGACTACAAAACTATTGGCATTTTTTCTTTCCTTTTTCTGTTGATATCATATGGTGGACAACATTCTATTAAGTAGTCTATGAACATGTATGAGAATTGTTTGCATATCTTGTAACAGTTTAGACTTTGGCTTGATTCTTGATTTATAATAGCTTTATTTCCTGGAAGCTTACTTGAAATAGAAGCTTCGGAGATGTTAAGTTTGGGTTCTCTTTGCAGTCACATTGTCCTGTGAGTCATATACCTACCACATGAAGAGGATTCTTCTGAAGTTTACTCTCATTCAAACATATGAGCCAACGGAGGGAGACCAGGGAAGATATGTGAGGGCAAGATATATGAGGATATAATAAAATATCCCACATACTGTAAAACTGAGAGAGATGTTTTTGGGTCAGACTAATTTTACAGATCAAGAAAAGCAAAGCAAGAAAATACCCAGGATGCCAAATGCCTAGCCAGTTTGCAGAGGCAACAGACAATTGATGCTCTCCTCTAGCTTCTAAAAAGACAAGGTATTCATGTCACTTGCTACACAGTTGCCTTTTAGTATAGTCTAAGCCTGGTTGATTTAATAAATGCATATTCTTTCAAAATGTCTAATTTAAAATGAGCAAAACATTACTCCAAAATTCACATTTTAAAATAATCTTTGCACTTAGTTTTAAAGCAAAATAGAGTAATGTTTAAAGTAACAGACCAAATTAACATAGAATAACGTTTAAGTTATCTTTCATAAAATTGTGAGAGTTCTGGATAAATGAAATTTCTACAAAATGGAAATATAACTTTTAATTGCCCAGGACTCTTAAAACAAAAACCATTCTAGAATGTTATAAGTACTCTTCTGCCTTTTTAAATGGAGTCTATAGGAAGTGGTTTGACTTTTTTCACAATAACAGAGTCATCACCATAAACACCTTTTGTTGTATTGGTGTGTAGGTACAGCTACTATGGTATGCAACACATTTCTCCCAAACATGCTGTAGAAATTTCTTTCTTTAAAAAAGACCCAAGTGTCAATTTATTGGCTTTGAGTAATTTGTTTATTCAACAATTTTTATTAAGTGCCAATACATAAAAAACATTATGATATTCTGACGGGAACAGAAGGACAAACTCTTTCATGAAGGTCAGATGAAGGGTATACAAAGTGGATGACCTCCTTGACAAATATGGCTACCTTTCTACAAAATTAATTGATCCAAAGGCCAAAGAAGCTTTTTCCTCTGAGTTTATCCTGCCTTCCAGAGAAGTGTATAGGACAATAGAATGGGAGCCTAGATCTGCTCCAACCCCTAGCTAATGCATGAATCCCATCAGCAACATTCCCAACAAGTAAATGGTCATCCAGTTCCCACTTGAAAGTCCTTAATAAAGAGAACCTGAGAATCCATTTCACTTGTTGAACATTTTAATTGCTATAATGTGCTCCTTATGTTGAGCCTGAATCTTTGTAATTACTGCATACCCCTATAACAACTTGTCCAAAATTTGAAGACATCCATAATGGCCCTTCTGATAGTTGATTTTTGTCCAAGCTATATATCCCCCACTTTTTTCCAACTGGCAACCATATGATGGGTTTAAGGCTGCTTACCATCTTGATTAGAAAAACACATCATCTCACAATTAGAAAGGCCTTCAGAAGCCATCAACTCACTTTCATTCATAAATAAGAATTTCCTCTAAAACTTAACCACCACCACCATTGGGCCATGCAACCTTTGCATGAAGAAAGGAACTGATTCTCAGGCAAAGTATCCTCTCTCATTTTTGAAATAACTCTAATTTTGATGAAGTTTTTCCTTACTTTAATCTGAAATTTGCCTTTTTCTTTTAAAATTATACCAATGGTTTATTTTTCTGCTCCCTTTCTAGAACCTTCTGAAGGATGGGTTCCAAATTATCAATGTCCTTTCTAATATATATAACCTCACACTGAATACAATATTATAAACATGTTAGAACAGCTAAAATTCTCCTTCTAAAGTCTATTGTTGAACCTAATAATCCCTTCTTCTTTGACCTGCCTTCTTATGTGATGGGCAAAAGTTCATAAATTTTCTCTGATCTCCTCAGGAAGTATGAACTGTTTTCTTTTGATCAATTGCCATATATTATGAGAGTAGAAGCAGCAAGGTAGCACAGTAGATAGAACACTGGACATACTGTCAGGAAGATCTGAGTTCATATCTGGCCTCAGATATTCACTGTGACGTGAACAAGTCACTTGACCTCTTTGGGCTTCTGGCTCCTCATTCATAAAAGAAGATAATAATAGTACCTACCTCCCAAGATTGTAAAGCTCAAGAAGGATTGTATATAGAAAGCACTTTTTAAAATTTAAAGCACTGTTAGCTATCATCATCATCTTCATCATCGTCATCATCATCGTCATCATTGTTGATTTTGAAGACATTCGTGATTGGTTCTATCCCAGTTTTTCCCTTGTTCCTCTCCCATATATGCTCCATCCTCTAGCCGAGCGAACTACTTGTCATCCTCTGTATGTGCTCTCACTTTCTCATTGCCACACCTTTGCTCACACTATTCCCCATTCCTGGAGCACCCCTCTCCCTCCTGTTCCCACCCACTGAATTCCAACACAACCTTTAAAGCCCAACTGAAATGCTACCTCTTGCCAGACATATTCTCAGATCTCCTCAATAGGTATGAACTTTTGCCCATCACATAAGCATTTATTTGTATCTCTCATGAATTTACATTATCTATTATTATAATATAGTATAACACATTATTTTTATATTGTGGTTATTTACATATTTACCTTACTCTTACTAAGTTAATTGCTTCATAATAAAAATGACTACATGTTTTCTAAGCTTATCTCCACCAATGCCAACCGCAGTACTCTCTATGCAGTAGGCATTGAATAAATGTTTACTGAACTAAATTGAATTAAGGAATGGATAACTGTCACTGCTTAGAGTGGATGACAACCATAACTATTTAAACCTATTTTATAGGGAGAGAGGTTCTGTTATTATATCCATTTTATAGTTGAGGTAACTGAGGCAGGCAGATGTTAAGTGGCTTTCTCCAAGTCACACAGCTATTAAGTATCTGAGGCCGGATTTGAACTTAAGTCTTCCTGACTCCAAGCCCAACATTCTAACCACTGTGCTATCTGGCTGCCAGACATAAATTGCACTTCATTTAGCAGACAGTAGCGATCCAAGAGTTTTTAAGTGGGGAAGTAGCATGACCAGGTCTATGAACAGATCAGATAACTGATAATTACACTTTGTTTATTTAACCTTTAAGAGTCCAGGGTCATTTCCATTTCATGATGAAGCATTATAATACTAGAGTGGAAGATTCTGTTATTAAAGTCTGGGGTAAAAACAAGAAATGACTAGTTTGTGGTACTGAAGAGCACCTGTGTTCAAATAGATGACCTGGAGTCTAGTTTTGGTTCTACCACAAAGTAGAATTTTTTTTAAAGAGAAATATTCTCTATCATTTATCTTCTCTGAATCTCAGCTTCCTCATTTGTAAAATATTTTCTATTGCAAATGAAAGTATTTCAATTATATTGCATATGAAAATATTTTCTACTATAAGTGAATTCCAAGATTTCTTCAGTTGCTAACATTTTGTGATGCCTTGCTCATGTTTTCCATATGCCAATAATGCCTTATTCCTTGCCCTGTCCCTTTAGGGTCCAGTCCCAATACTGTTTCTTCAACCATACTGTACCTGATCCATTACAACCCAAAGTGATTCATTGTATCCTCAAATCTTTATATACTTACCTTCTTCTAACCTACTTAGCTCCTTAATGCCAAGAATCTACTCTTAGCAGGTAATAAATACATAATGATTGAATTGCTCTGTACTGAAAAGATCTGATCAATTGATACTGAGCTATAAATGGTTGATCACTTCAACATATCCTTAGTTGGCATTATTTTATAATAGTAAGAATTCTTAAGCCAAAATGCTTTATTCTCCTAACTGAGCAAGTGGGGGTTGCATTAAAAACCTTCAGGGTATCCGTAAAAATCATACATCATATATAGCTGTTTCATCTCTCTGAATTAGTGGCATCTTTTCTAAAGTTCAATTGTCCATTGTTCAGTGGAATTAAAACAATCCCAAATCCTTGGATGTAAATCTTAACTATTTGCCTTTGGCATATAAGATGATTGTCTTTGAAAACCATCTGAAAAATGTCACTTCAAAATATTTCCAAGTATATCTTTTCCTGCTTCCTAATATTCAACTTATTGAAGGCAAATTGGTAAGTTGCCATATGGCCAAAGAAGTTTACATATCTGCACATCCAAGCCTTCAAAGAAATATGAATTCCAGAGATATAAAAAGATAAAAGTTGTATGTTTTGGAACATGAGATTTTAATATCCCCTACCTTCTTGGGTAGATGTTTAATTCTCAGAAATGAAAGATGGTACTTTCAGGTCTTCTTTCTTCAAAACAGATTTAGTATAGCATCATACTTGTAGGAATCCAACATCCTTATAACTCCTTAGTCCTGGGGAGCAAAGATTCCACTAATGAAGTGGGAGAACAGTTTTTCTGTGCATTGAGTCTTCTGTTGACATCCCTGGGCAATAGACAGAGCCAGAAAGTTTGAAGTTTGCATGATATTTTTGGTAAATGTAGCCAGTTGTTTTCTATCAAATGGGATGAGACAACTAAAATAGCTTTTTCAATGTTTCTCTTATTTTTATTGTCTTTCATTTTTACATTTCTTTCCAACTATATTCATTCTCCCAACCCTATCCACGATTCCTAGTAACAAAGATATTTAGAAGAATGCAAAAGTCTCATGACCCTTGAGTTTTTATTCAGGCCATCACTCCTTTACCGGCTATTCTCCCCTTCCTTTCCCATCATTATCTCCTGGCAAACTAAGTTCAGTTCTATACTGACCTCTTCTCTTAAGACTCTTACCTTATCACTAAATCTTGTCCTCCAGGCCTCAGATTTGGTTTACTTTTACTGGCTCCTGCCTCACATACAGCTGAACAAAGCTGAAGAAAATCACAAAACAGTGTTGTCTGAATCCTTCACAAATTTCTGTTACATAATTTCAACGGGGCATTCACCGAAGCAAGGCAATCCTTTTATACCTCATCTCCATCTCATATCATGCAGTTGCCCTCTGCTGTTATCTCTTCTTTTTGTCCCTATTCCTCATGAAGAAGCATACCTTCTCCTTGACAAGGCAAACCCTTCTACCTACACGAGGGATCCCATTCTATCCAATCTTCTCCAGCAGATCAACATTTCCATCCTCCCCATCTCTCACTAATCTTAAATCTCCCTTTGTCTATTGACTGCTTCCCATGTGTCTCTCATATATCACCTCTTATCTCTCTTTCCTTTTTGGCTAACTTTGATGGGAAGCTTTTCTGTACTTGATTCCTCTGATGTCTTTCCTCTCACTTGATTCTAAACCCTTTGTAGACTACCTTGTAACTTCGTCATTCAAATGAAATCTCTCTCTCCAAAGTTGCTAATGACCTCTTCCTTGACAAAATCTAATGACTTTTCTCAATCTTCATCCTTCTTGGCCTCTCTACAGCATTTTTATCCTTTCAATCACCCCCTTTTTCCTCATACTTCTTTCTAGCTTTTTGTGACACTGCTTTATCCTGGTTCTGCTCATGACCTGACCACTCCGCATTCTCTTTTTCTGGATCTTCATCCAAATCACCTCCAGTAGTCATGGGTGTTTCACATCCCTGTCCCACCAGCTCTGTCCTGGGCCCTCTTCTCCCTCTACATGATTTCATGCCGGTGATCTCATCAACTCCTATGTATTCAAATATCATTTCTATGCATATGATTATCCAGTTCTAATCTCTCTCCTGACCTCTAATCTTGTAGGACATCTTGGACTGCATGTCTCATTGACATCTCAAACTCAACGTGTTCAAAATAGAACTTATCTTTCCTCTGAAACCCTGCCTCTTTCTGAACTTCTCTCTTACTGAGGGCAAACTACGTGGTCACACATCCTCTCAGTGGTCCAGGCTCACAACCTTGGTCACTTTCTTGACTACCCAAATGTACTTATTCCTCATATCCAAACTTACTGCATTTTATCCCTTCTACCTTTACAATATATTCTCCCCACTCACACAGCCATCATCCTGGTGGAAGCCCTCATAGTGCCTCAACTATTGTAATAGTCTTCTTACAGGTCTCTCTCCCTCAAGACTGTCCTCATTTCAATGCATTTTCCATTTAGGTACCAGCATGATATTCCTAAATGTGTGTTTGACCTTATCACTCACTCACTCAAACTCTAGTGGCTCCCTGTCACTTCCAAGGACAAATATAAAAAATAAAAAAATTCTCAGTGTAGCTTTTAATGAACTTTTTAACCTGTCCTCTTACCACCTTCTTAGTCTTTTTACCCTTTAGTCCTTTCACATGCTCTACAACTCAGAAATACTGACCTTCTTGCTCTTCCTGGCACTTGACTCTGCATCTCTTGATAACCTTTTGTACTGGCCATTTCCCATTTCTGGAATGCTATTTCCCTGACTTTGCTGTCTTCCTTCAAGACTAGGCTCCAATCATACCTTCTACAAGAAGGATATTTCTCTCCTACCTGCCAAGTATACACACACACACACAAACACACACACACATACTACTACTACTACTACTGCCCTTCCTCTGAGATTACCTTCCATTTGTCTAAGTCCTGTATGTGCATCACTGTTTTTGCATGTGCTTTCCCCCCTTTAGAATATGACCTCCCGAGGGCAGAGACTATATTTTTGACTTGGCATTCCCAACATATAGCAAGCACCTGGCACATAGTAAGCACTTAATAAATTCTTCTTGACTGACTGATCATATTTTTAGCTCTGCCAAGGATTAGTAAAATTAGCATAATTCCAAAGAAATCCCAGAAGGTGAATCCTGTCTCTACTTGCTATTTCTAACCTTATTCCCATCATTTAATATCTGGAGCTCAGGTTCTTCTTTGTAATAAAAGGGAATTAGAACAGATATATCTCCTCCAAATCTAAATCCTCTGAGTCTACAAGAGGATTGTAAGGTGTTTTGAGATTAAAGAAGAAAGACATCAGTCCTGCTCTAAGTGGACACTGTGAGGGATATAAACCTTGTCACAGTTCCTGGCATTAATGAGCTTCCGATTCATTTGAAGAAACCAAAAAGGAAATGTATTTTGCATAGGGTTAGTCTAGGTGACTTCTGAATTCATTTCCAACTGTAATATAAAAACCCAACAGGTTGTATTATATGGCAGCTGAAGGGGGAGGGGCATAAAAGGAATAACAAGTTCAAAGGTGGAATTTGGCAAAGAAGAAAAGGGGGAATGTTGTAGGGAGGGGGGAAGACATGACAAATTATAGAATGAGGAATATGAAAGATTTGTGTGGGACATCATGGAATCAAATATACTGGGTATAGCAGTTCTATAGATTGCTTTTAGATAGCTTGTTAAGAAAATCAAGGAAAAAGAAACTTAGAAGAGGGATGGAAGTTTCAAGAATATCAAATATCTTAACAACCCAAGAAGAATAAAACTTAAAAAAAAGACTATTTGATTTGGCAATGAGGAGATCACTAGTGAATTTAAGAAAACCATACTACTTCTTGTCTGATTATTATGTGGTAAAGAAAAATCATTTAACTGGCTGCTGAGCCAAACTTGAATATCCATACAAGAGGCTCCAGGGGATGAACTAGCTCCATGTCCTGGTAGTGCTCAATAAGAGAAATTTTGTAAGCCTCTGGGTGGAAGAGAGGGTAGCACCAAATATCCTTCCATGCATTTTCTCATTATTTTAAAAGGTAAAGAAGATAAAATTAGATAAAAGTTTTACATGGTAGTAAATGTATTTTTTTAAAACTTGGTATTTCCTTTATGGAAAAAGTCATGAAATTTGATGTTTCAACTAATTTATCTGTTTTCTTCACTAAGGATAAAGAGCTTTTTAACTTAAAAGGACAGAACCAAAATGGAAAATAGGTTGAAACCCAAAATGAAGAGGAAGATATCTAGAATGTCCATGATAAGTTCAAGTCATTTTTATGACATTTCTGGGATAGAGAATTAAGGCACAATTTAATAGGGATAAATGTAAAAATCTTATATTTACCTTGAAAATAGAAATAACTTCACAAATGTAAGATAGAGAAGGTATAGTTCATTTAGAAAAAAATTCCAGAGGTTTTAGCATGCTGCAAGCTCAGTAGATGTCAGTATGATTAGGCTTACATGGTAACCCTGGAAACAAAGAAAAATATGAAATTACCTTCAGTTCTGTGCAGTGCCCTTTCATTTCTAGGGTGGCAGTGGGAGATTGGTGGAAAGGGTCAGAGGTTACCAAGAATTACACAGTTGTTTTCTTCTTTAATCTATTATGAACTTTAATTTGGGTGTCAATATCATTAATATAAGATCTTTGTCCAATGGCCAATGAGTAGACCTACTCATGAAGAAACTGAATTATATCAAACTTGATACTCTTGCTATAAACCAGAAAAATAAACAAGAAAATGGCAGGGAAGAATAATTCACATATACTCCTGGGAAATATTTTTTAAAAAGGAGGTTTCATAGTTTGTTTTATCATATATCCAAAGATAACAAGAAACACTATTTCATAGGACTTTGGTCACCTCATATTACAGTACTTAGGATAGGTATTTACAAAAATATAACCAAGTCACCAAACTTGGTTGCAGAGAATGCAGCAATAGAGAAATTCTATAAAGAAATCACTAAGATTCTACAAATTAAATCAGCGTACACTTTGATACTTGGTGATGTCAGTGTAAAAATGGACATCTCAGTAAGCATGACACAGGGAATAGAAGGGAAGCCAAAGACTTGTCAACTATACAGAATTGTCCCATTTTTATATCATTAACACTTTCTTCAAGAAGAGAATTGATAGGTGCTGAACATGCCAAGCATCCAATAGCATCATGACAAATTAAACTGATCATATTTTAACAGACTGAAGGGACATTGTAAACGTAGGATTTATTCCTAAATGAGGGGCATCCAAGGGGATCAGACAAGTGATTTGTTAGAGCAAAAATCAGAATTAGGAAACAAAAAAAAAGAATACTAAAAAGAAAACGATATGGCATAGAATTGAAGCAGACTAACACTGAACTATTTAAATAAGTAATTAGTAATTAAAATGATTACTAAATAAAGTGAATGACACTGAGGTTAATTGAAATAATTTTATATAGAAGTTGAACCAAAATTAAGTCTACTGCCACAAGAACATCAAAAGGACAGAAAAATCATTTCAGTCAGCAAGCACTTGGTTTGTTTGTCAAGGAGGAAGAGATGGGAGCCAAAATTAACTGATCTAGAATGTTTGCTTACATGTAAAAACCCATGAAACAGAATGATGGGAGATTGTGAGAGCTATCTCATGAAGCAAACAGAAGCAGAAGAGGATAAAACCTATTTACAAGAAATCCTGGCAAGAAATTCAGATAAGCAAAGTTATTCTGAGAGCATTCAAGGACATGAAGTAGAAGGAGGATAGTAAACAGAAGAAAAATGGAAAATACTTGCAAAGAATATAAAATACATTTTCCCCTATCGAGGACAGTGGAGCCACCATACTTAGACTGACATCACAGTCTTTCGCATGCTTGTAGGGGAGGTAGAAAAGCACTTTAGAGAGCAAACTTGATATTGCAAGATATATGGACTTACTCTCCAAACCCACATACATACACACCAGTAGGTCAGGCCACCAGAGAAAGACGGCCCTATACGCCCTACCGTGGTTTTAGGGGTATGAACAAAAAAAGTGTTTCTACAAAAAAAAGTTTGATTTAATAGAGCAAAATGCCACCTTAAAGACTCTTTTACAACATGATGTCTCCAATCCATATACCAAAATCATTCAATATTCCTTGAAAGAATTAACAGAAATAAAAATGTTTAAAAAGCATGAACAAAAATAACCCTGTTTAATTACCTTCTGATCATAAACATAAAGTAAGGCATAAACCAGGGAACTTTATCATCCCCAAAAGTGTTTGCTACTGTGACAGAGAAGATTCAAGTTAAAGTGAAGATCCCCTGAGATTAGGAAGGTCCTCCAAATGACATACCGTTGGTTGCAACTCTCATGGAAAAGATCTACAATCATTCAAAAGAGTTTATCCTGACAACACACACAGACACACACAGACACACACATACACACACATACACACACACCAAGTGGATGAAGAATGTCTACTGCCTAGATTATGACAGAGTTGGATGGATAACCTGAAGTTTCTGTCTGGGAGAGACAATGCAAATGGACAAGTTAAAGTAAATGGTAGGGGAGACAGAGAGAGAGAGAGAGAGAGAGAGAGAGAGAGAGAGAGAGAGAGAGAGAGAGAGAGAGAGAGAGAGAGAGAGAGAGAGAGAGAGAGAGAGAGAGAGAGAGAGAGAGAGAGAGATTGGACTGGATTACATTATGGAAATTGCAAAATTCTTTTGACAATTCCAAATTTCTCCTACAAACAAAGGAGTAATTTTTAATACCATCATTCTACTGGTATTGCTGTATGAGTTTGAGACGTGGAACACAACAGTTTCTGAAGAAGTAAAAATAAATATTACACAGAAGACAATGTGATGAAGAATAAAATAGATGAAGGTCATGACTACTCTTGTGTAGCTGGTGACTGAGATGAAATGAAGGTTGAAGAGATGAGATTATTGTGCTGGGAAGCCAGGGTGTTTAAGCTACATGTATATGGAAGTCCTCAAGTGTAAGGTCAGGAGTTAAGGTACAAATGAAAGCTGAATTAAGCACCGAACTTCTTGAGAAGGAAGAGAGAATGACCTGAAATCATTAGGTGACTGCCACAAGGATGTGAATAGAGTTACCTAGTTTGTCGAATTGAATTAATATACAAGAATATTGTCAGAATAATTCAATTTTAAATTGCAAATGATTTTTGCAATATAATAAAAAAATAGGTTCTTCTAAGCCAATTGGCTTAGAATTTCTCACCAAAATAATTCCAAATGTGTTTTAGAGATCATATGCAAACAAGTTGCATTTGGATCACAGATAAGTCAGTACTTATAGTAAGGAACTTGATTTTCATCTCTGGACATGATTTGTCTCAGCTGTGTTTTTTGGAAGGTACACATATGGAATTCAGCTTCTGTTTTGTAAGGAAAAAAGATACCTGAGTACAATGGCCAAATGTAAGCATTTTCCACCATAAATCACGGTTTCAAAAAGTAAACAACAAATGAAAGAAGAGATAGATACCTAGAGAGATGCTTTTATTCTTATATTCGTACTAGAAAATAGGATTTTTCTAGTTGTGATTTTCTCTGAAGGTGAAATAGCTTCATCTCTTGAAATTTATATGTTGTTTTCTTCTTTAAGTTTACAGAGAAAACAAATTTACTACTATTACCCTTTTAATACTTTTTGGCATCAAGTCTTGGATAACTTATCTTCACTTTAAAAAAAACATCATATTAAAACTTTTTTTATTACTTTCCTTCTGAGACTCAGCACATTACTGACATGTCAAGCATTTCTACAATTGCCAGAGGATAAAATCCTGTAACTGCATCCTGGGAATAAATCTCTCAAATCAATTTTTTCCCCTCTAAAAAGCCCCTCTCCTTGGATGAAATACAAATAAATACATGCATTCTTATTGTTCTTGAAAAAAAGTCTATACTGAAACATCTGTCCCTTTTTAGTTCTTAGGGAAGAAAACTTTCAAAAATGCATCACTGGAAGTTTAAGTACCAATTAAGATCATTTTATGCTATCCAACAGTTGAAATCATCCATATTTTACTAAGTGCTTTATTGTATGCATAGCCCTGTGTTAGGCACTGTGAGGATAGAAGAGTGGAAGATAGATATAGCCTTTAGCAGTGGTAGAAAACTTAGGAGTCATCCTTAGATGGAGAGACTCAATCTCAGAGAAGTCAAATGATTTGTCCTAGGTTACATAAGTAGCAAATAGAAGAGCCAGAATTCTAACTCTATTAGGATCTAAGTTATATTAACTTAAAAACTAATTTTACTTTTCATCTATGTATCCTGAACACTAATAATAGTACCTTAGAAATACTAATTGCTTACTAAATGTTTGTTGAATGGACATAGAATATTGCATATGCCCTCAAATATGGTTAATGTATTTGTTGGTTTTGCTTAATCGGGTGTTCTTCCCCCTTTTGTCACTTTAAATCTTTCTTACTTGGGATAGCTGACTATATAAGGGGAAAGAAATGTAGGGATATTTATATAAAAAATATATTTATATATTTTTTAATATATAAAAAAATATTTAAAAATGTTTATTGAATTGAAAAAACCTATGTGTTCTATCCACAATCCATTTTCCCTTTGGACATTTTATATACATATATATATATATATATAAATTATATCATATCATATTACACGTGATATATCATTGTCACATTACATAATATGTTATCCTTATATTACATTAAATTATTTTATATATTTTATATTATATTTTATATGAATTATAAACTATTTCCTATATGTGAAATATCCAAGTTTGCAAGCTTTGAATTGTTCTTGATGCTTTGGAAATTTTAAACTAAAAATAGCATGGAAGGGGAAAGACTGATTATAGTAGACCCCTAAATTAGTTACCAGAAAGAATAACTAGAGGAAAGGAAGAAAAATAGGAATTGAGACACTCAGAAATTCATAGAAGGTAAAATCTAAGAAAGGAACCAGTAGTAAAACTTTTAGCCTGAAATGTCTGTAAGCAAATATCCAAGGTTTAGGCACCAAAAAAATAACCGAAAGTCCTAAATTAAGGAAGCAAATTTGACTTTATTAGGCATCATTGGCACATGGTGGAACAAAATAGAAGAAGAGATGTTAGGTCTGGATAAGTATCCTCAATTAAAAAAAAGAAACACATAATAGGCAAAGTTATGGGTAGGAAAGCATGGTAGGTAGAAATAAAATAGGTTCCCTCACTGATATGAGGAAATCTAGAAACGAGAGAGGAAAAGGATGGCATAAGATGCTTATACAGCTCAGTGGAGAGAGAAAATAAAAATATGTGGAATTTTGGCAATAGAGCATAAGAATGGCAAAACATAATGTAGTAGTGATGTGAAAATTCCATAGTACAGATGTCTTCTGGTGTTCCCTTCCCAAATGAAAGTAGCCCAGCTAATAATTTCTTCACTTGATTAATGAACATTTCATCCTTCAAAAGACAGAGGAATGAGGAACAAGTGGAAATTCTATTCTGGATCTTATTACATTAATGTAAGAATTAGTTGCTTGGATGGAAATGATGGAAACCCTAGAGCAAAAATAATCAATCCCCCTAGAAATTGTGGTAGACAAGAAGGGGAAATCTGGGCAGAGTCTGATGCATACAGTAGGCTTTGGGAAAGAAGAGTTCAAAGAGTCCATAAAAAATAGACTTGGGTTCCCTTGGACTAAATTGCTTTGAGGGAAAGAAGCTCATGAGGGATGGTAGTTGCTCAAAAATGAAATTCTAGAGACACAAAGGGAAACAATTCCAGTGAGGAAAAAAGATGACTGATGTAGATGTATGAAGTCAATTAACTGATATATAAAAGAAAATGGAAGTGAGGTCAAGCAATAAAAGACAAATATGGAAGTTTGGCACAGTCGTGCAGAGAGCATCAGGAATGTACTAGGAAGTAAAGAATAACAAAAAAAATGGATATTTTTCTATGTTAGAAGAAAAAAAAGAAGATTAAAGACTGGAAGCCTGAGTTGGATGGAGTAATAATAATGACCAGAGAGAAGACAGAGCTCCTCAGTTTGAGTTTTGAATCTTTCCCTTGCAAAGGAGAATGACCTTTGCACTAATAGGGACATAAAATGATCTACAGTGATTCAATATCCAAGATAAGTAAGGAGACAGTAAAAGAGCATCTAATGGCCTTTGAAGTCATGTCACCTGATCTCAGATGATCTAAGGATCTAGATATCCTTAGATGTGGAAAGAATTGACAGTTATAGTTGAAAGGTTACGAAGACAAGAGGAGGGCTGCAAGATCGAAGAAGGGCGAATATCATCCCAACTTTCAAAAAATAGGGGAGAATAAACCATAGACAAGTAAGCTTGCCTAAGTTCCCTGGGAGTGTACTAGAATGGAAAATAAGAGAGGTAATTGGCCAACATCTAGACAGAGAAGTGGTGATTATAAAGAGTCCCATGGCTATCAAGAACAGGAACATTTTTTGGTGGGATTATTGAACTAGGGATGAACGGACTGCTATGGATATAGTTTACTTCAATTTTAGCAAAGCTTTTGATAAAGCATCTCATTCTTTTGAAGAAAATTATAAATAAGACAAGAGGATAATCAGATGCATTCACACTTGATGGGATGACCAGATTCAAAGAGTAACCGTAAATGGTTCAATGTTAACATGGTGTCTCCAGTGAATCACCCCCAGGAATCAGTTTTTGGCACTGTTTAACATTTTTGTCCATCATGTGGATAAAGGGATGAATAACACACTCATCAGTTTTGCAGATGACACGAAGATGATGGTGTGTCATTTAACACATTGGAGGGCAGTCAAGATCAAAAAGGATCCCACAGGAGAGGCAAGAAGTAGCATTCAGAGGTTGTAATTCTTTAAAACGTATATGCAGAACATGCATAGGTAATGCAGGAGACAGGGCACTGGGCTTAGAATTAGGAAGACTCATCTTCATGAGTTCAAAGCTGGCCTCAACCGCGTATTAGCTAGGTGATCCTGGGTAAGTCACTTAACCCTGTTTGCTTCATTTCCTCATCTGTAAAAAGGAGTTGGCGTAGGAAATAGTAAACTACTCCAGTATCTTTGCCAAGAGAACCCCAAAATGGGGTCACAAAGAGTAAAGTACAATTGAAATGACCCAACAACTCAACAAGACAAAAAATTGTCTTAGTTTCAATTATACTGTAAGATCTGTTAAAGATTTTTATATAAATTACTAATTCATTTGAATCTAAATTCTAAATGGAGACGTTATTCAATCAAGGCATTTTCTTCCTTCAATCTCACAACTGAATCATTACCTGCTAATTTGAAACAGTTAATTTAGCTGTACTTTAGCACTTACAGCATGTTTTCCAGTATGTTAGCTCATGAGACTTACAACAGGGGTATAAGGTAAGCAGGATAGGAATTACAGATGAGGAAAATGAGGCTCACAAAATGGCTTACCCAGGGACACACAATTAGCAAGTAGAAAAGGTAGGACCAGATAGAGGTAACACTGAAAAATGGAGAGAGCCCAGAACTGGGAGTCAGACAGACAAGGACTGGAGTCATTCATTAGATCCAAAGCTGTGTTGATCCTGGATAACATATTTCACCTTGAGGATGCTCATTTTCATCATATGCAATATGAGAATGTTGATAGCAACTGTCTCACAGGGTTGTTGTATCGTTCAGATGAATCATAGTTTTGTCAAGTGCTTTGCAACCTCAAAGTCCTAGCTCCTGATTAGTACAAATTTATGTGCTATTTTTCAGTCATTTTTCCATTGTGTCTGACTCTTTATGACCCCATTTGGGGTTTTCTTGGCAAAGATACTGGAGATCTTTGCCATTTCCTTCTCCAGATCATTTTACAGATGATGAAACTGAGGCAAACAGGGTTAAGTGATTTGCCCAGGATCACACAACTAGCAAGTATCTGAAGTCAGATTTGAACTCAGGAAGATGAGCCTTCCTAAGTCCGGGCCCAGTGCTCTTTGTACTCTGGTACCACCTAGCTACAAATTTATTATTTATTGTTAGTGCAAAATTATTTCTATTAGCACTGCATATTTCCATGGGGCTGAAAAAATGACCACATTTTACATAATTTTATCTTCAACTAGTACAAATTTGAACTAATGCAAAACTGTGTGTATGTATTTCCAGGGATTCTTTGTTTATACCAATTGTGACTTAGTTTCAAATATGAATTGCTTCTAGCTTCCCGACTCCCAATTTAGTAATCTTTCTATAGTTTATATGCTACCGTATTTTAAAAAGGAGAAGAAAGATGAGAATGGATCAATTCTTTGCCTTCTTCTAAGGTCAGGACTACCACAAAATTCTCCCATCAAGCAAAGGCCTGAGGTAGCTGACCTGACAATTGAAATTATGGCTTAGTATTTTTCATAAACATACTATGAAAAGAACGTGGTTTCTGCTTGGTGAACTTTATATCCGTTTTTGATTTGGGTGACTCGGCTGTGATTCCATTAACAGCAGTTTTTGTAAGTTGTGCATTTGGGGAACCTAATGCAGAGTCAAATTTTCAAATCAACATTTGGGTGCCAAAGTTTTAGCAGATTCTGTCATAGGTTCCCAGAAACATGAAGGAAAGTAGAGAAGACACAACAAAGTTTGCCCCTTTTTGTTCTCTCAGTAGCTATAAGTCTGACCCTTGAAATGCTGTAAAGTGAATCAATAATGTCAGATCTCCTAACAGAAGTGGCATTTGGCCAGAGGAGCACTTTAGTTTTCTTTTAATACTTCTCCAATAAGTATGGCAATAATTCAGCCTTCTAGTGAAATATCTAGTCATTCCACATAAAAATGATGAATGGAAATAGTTCCATTTGCATTTCGATAGATAGCATCAATTTATTCTTTTAGCTCTGAGAGACAATTTGAAGGCCCTTTGAGAGATGTTTTCATTTGTTCTCTGAGTAAGCGTACACCTAAAACAGTAAAACTCAGTTTTTGGATAGTTTGTCTTGTTGTGTTCATCCTTTGTTTTCAAAGAAAACCATAACATCAGAGAAATGATGGCATGACTTGCACTTGACTTTGTTTTGAGTGAGAGAGGGCTGTGCAGGTCACCAGCCTTACTTTCTCCTCCTGAGCCATCTGGGTCCACTGACCAGATATTCACCAGGATGACTGGAGATGGCCCAGGATGCAGTGGGAGACTTTGGCTGTTTTAGGCTAAGGTCTTTTCAGGTATTCACTTACAGGGAGGAAATTCCCATTCAGTGAATAGGCCTCTTTAAGAAGTAGTCAGGGAATTGCCCCTTTAATAAGCTAAAAAAAACTAAATCAAGCTAGAAGGGAAAGGGAAACATTTACTATTGATAATCACTCTAAGACAGGAGGGTCCAGAGAACAGTCATGAAGTGGAGCTTAGGCAGGGATGTATTATTTTCCAATGTGTGGGCTTCAGAGTGAACTCTGAAGAAGGAAAGAAAGAATGAGAGAAGGAAGGAAGGAAGGAAGGAAGGAAGGAAGGAAGGAAGGAAGGAAGGAAGGAAGGAAGGAAGGAAGGAAGGAAGGAAGGAAGGAAGGAAGGAAGGAAGGAAGGAGAAAAAAAAGGAAAAACATCTAGCCAGTAAACCCCAAGTTAACTGCACAGCCTCTGACCATCCAAATTTACCTTCCTTTGGAGAGAAGGAAGGGGAGAGGGAGACAGAAGGGAGAGGATGAGCTGAGTCACCTAGCTAGCTGGGTCCTCACTCCAGCAGCTTGTTCTTCTCACAGGTTGTGTTCATCCTTTATCTTTGAAGACCTTTGTCTTTGAAGGCTGTGCAGGTCGCCAGTGTCACTTCTCCTGAGCCATCTGGGAGATGCTTTATATAATAATTGAGCCTTACAATAACTCTGAGGTAGTTACTATAGGCATTATCCTCATTTTACAGAGGAATAAACTGAGACTCAGAGGATAGGTGACTTATTTGTGGTCAGACAGCTAGTAAGTGCCAGAAGTAGGATTAGAACCCTTGTCTACCTAGGTCCAAGTCACATTTAACTCTCTATAAAGAGAAACAACCCACTCATACTTATATTAGTAGTATATTATCTAAATCTTTTTCTTACCTCTGTAAAGAGCTTATATACCTATGTAATTTTTGTTTAAAAAAAGTTACATTTTGATAGGGGAGAGTAGCCTGATTTCTTACCTCTGTAAAGAGCTTATATACCTATGTAATTTTTGTTTAAAAAAGTTACATTTTGATAGGGGAGAGTAGCCTGATACAATGCCCTAAGAACATTAAAAACTAAAAATTTCTTTACAAGGGAGAATCTTTCGGATTAAGTGATTGATGACTGGATCTTAGAAAAGATTATTGGTGGGATTCTTTTTCTGGAGGAGAGAGAAGTGGTCATAGGGGAAAAAAACACCCACTTCTCCCCACTCTGATTAAAAATCTTCTAGATACACAGATATAGATTAGGTCTAAATACAGAGTGCATTACCTACCCATCACCCGCTTGCTAAATATCTCAACTTGTAAGAACCACATGGATTTCAACTAGATTATACCCAAATGGAATTCATTCAACCCCAAACCTATCCCTTTTCCAAATTTTCTATTTCTAAGGAGGACACCATCCTTCAAATTCCTCTAGGTCCACAATGATGAGCCACCCTATATTCTTCCTCCAAACTACCCCCACCAAATATCCAATCATATGCCAAGTCTTATCTATTCTACCTCTACAACATTTATGTCCCCTTTTTTGTTCTCACAGAGCTACTACACTAGTTCAAGTCCTTTTCGTCTCTGGTGGAATAAGGCTCTCTTCACTGTATGCAGAAGTGAACTCATAGTAATAGCTCGTAAATAAATATCTGTCTTAGAGATGTTCAACCTGTTTCATCAAAATAGGGTCTTACAAAAGTTATAGGACAGTTTTAAGCTATGAAAGTTTAAACTACCCTAAGACTCTTGGAAGATGGAATATTTTGAGATTCAGTTTCTTAAGCTTTTTAGTAACATTGATGAGTGTGGGTATTATAATTCCTATTTTGCTTAAAATGAAATATGATATACTATGAAATATTTTTCTCTTACTCTCCTTCAAAGTGAGGGAAATTCATTGTCATTCTGGGCTTTTGCCCAGATATTGATTTGTTTTCTTCCTTTCTGATTTAAATGCAGAAGAAAATTATGTATGGCTTTGTCCCAGAGTCTTAGCTAGCATAGACTATGTACAACAACAAAAAATCCATTCTATTTCAAATTCTAATGTCAGAAAGATTTCCTTGACACAAACCTATATTTATTGCATTACAACTCATATCCGTCATTTTTGATCCATTATTTTATCCATCATCTGCCCTATGGAGCCAAATGGACCAAGTCTAAGCCAATGAATATGATCATCCTTCAAGTACTTGAAAACAGTTCCCCTTGAGTTTCTTCTTCTCCCAAGCTGAACATGTTCAATTTCCTCAACCAATTCTCATAAGACACAGACATGACTTTGTCATTCTTCTTGCCCTCCTCTGGACATTCTGTAGATTTTCCATTTAGCTCTTCAACTGTGTCATGCAGAACTGAATACAATTCATGAGGTCAGAGTACAGTGAGATTGTCATTGGTCTATTCCTGGAAGCTAAGTCTCTCAATGCAGGTCAAAATCTATTAGCGTTTTTGACTGACATCACCCCACTGACTCACGGAGCTGACAGACCACTAAAACCCCCAGATGTATTTTGCTCCTTTTGTCTAACCAACCCTTCCTTTTAATGTAGTTGTAAAATTGATTTTTTGGACCCAAGTCAAAGACTTCACATTTTTTGATTCTCTTTATATTCATCCCTCTCCTCAGCCCTCCCTCTCTCAAAACAAAGTCAAGTGCAAGTCATGTCATCATTTCTCTGATGACATTGTCTTCTTCAGCAAAGAGGGATGAACACAATTGCTAAGAGATATAGTCCTACTTTTTTGACTTGGTAATTGTGTGTCCCTGGGCAAGCCATTCTGTGAGTCTCAGTTTCCTCATCTATAAAATGGAAAAAATAATCTGTATCCTGAATACCTCTGTCTCAGGAGCTAATGTATAGGAAAACATTTTATAAACACTAAAGCATAGCATAATTAATTATTAATTATTGTTTTAAATTGGTAGTAATAGTTCAGTGGTTAAATTTGAGGGCACATTGAAAGAAGAAAATGCCTTGATTGCATAACCTTTTCCATGAAAAATTTGGACTCAAATTAGCAATTAATTTTTAAAACTCTTTAAAAATCTTACAATATAATTCATGCTGAGGAATTTTCTTTTAAAAATTACAAGCTCTGAATTCCATTTTCTTCCTTTTATAAAGTTACAAGAAATTTCATCACTGGAGGGGGGATGCACACACACAAGGATTTTTAAGCACCCATTAAAATCAATCATTCCATCCTAAATGTTGATTCTAATGTATCAAAATTTACTCCATCCAAAAGGCCATTAAATACAATTCCAATGTATCAACTTCATAGTAGTCAGGTGACACTGGATTCTTTAAAGCTATGCCAGTGAAATATAATCAATAGAAAGTCCTACCAAGTTGGAAAGATGTTGGATATGGGCCTAGAAACCAGCAATTGTATGTTCTGTGCACCAGCCTATGTAAATTTGATAATGCATAACATGAGAATGCTGGCAGCTGTGTGAGGGCTTTATTCAAACTTACTTGCTCAAGAAAGACTGTCCTGAAGTGTTGTAATCTATGTTAGGGAAGGAAGTAACCAAGCTGATAAAGTTACATTCTTGGACTATTGAAATTTCTATCAAAGCAGATAACTCTGCTTGGCAACAATCCAGATATACATTTTTAAAAATATCAAAACTTTGTTCTTTGGCCAAATTTCTGAACTGTCCTACAATAGTTTAGAGATGGAGATTCCTCCCTCCCCCATCTTTTAATATTACTGATATGCTTCTGAGCTCTCTAGTGAAGTTTCAGCTTTCACAAAGATGACAGGTGATCCAATGTCAAAATCTTTCTGTTCAGAAAAGAGACAAAGATGAAGTTTTTAAAATAATTTATTTTAAGATTTCTTGGAGAAAATAATTCATGATACTTCAATGAGAGCTGTCCCTAAGAGAAGGATAAGACACTTTTTACCAAATGATGTGAAAAATATGCATAACCTTTTATATTTTAGGATCCTTATAATTTTCCTGAGGTCATATGGTTCTTCTAATAAAGCTATTTTTTTCAAATTTTGAAATTTTAAAAATTTCAAGAAGTTTCATATAAAGTTGCTATAAATACTCAAACATACATATACATTTACAAACATAAACTGATTCTTCCAAAATTCTGGTAAATCAGTTCTTGAACTATAGGATCCTGGGACATTAACTTTACTATTTCAGCACAAAATTTCCCATAAAAAAGTCATTTATTTTTCTTTTATGAGGAAACAGCCTTTTTCCTCATATAGAGCCAAATCCCGTATATGTACCCTTGCTCTCATCCTCTCCTGTCTTCTCTAGCAGATTACCGTTTGCCATCATCCCTTTTCCCTTATCTTCTCTACTTGCTGATTCCTCATGTTCCCTACAAACATGCCGTTCCAGCATCTTAAACAAAAAAACAAGACTTCATTAGATTGCAACATCTCATCTGGGACTACTTCCCAACTCTGAAGTTGGGTCCCCATTGAAAGGACCCCTTTCCCCTCAGGGTCTAAAATAACACTATGGGGCTAGGCTTCCCAACAATTGGCCAATCAGAGTTGATTGCCTTTTAGAAAAGGTCATCGCCAAGTAAGTACAGCAGTTAGAATAGCAGTTACAAAAACATTTCCCCAAATTTTGAGCACACACAGTCTCTGGAAGAATGGACTTAAAGTGAAAATACAAAGGCAGCATTCCACATGTGAATAGAATGTGTGTGGTCATGGGATAACTGTTGTCTTGGTTAGAGGAAGTTCTTCCCCCCTCTGTAGAGTCCTCATAAAGTTCCCCTTAAGAGCCATTCTTCTGGGCTCCAGGGTTGCTTCTTTGGTGGAATATAGTCAGCAAGATGCAAGATGTTACCCTCCTTGAAGCTACTTCTCTATTCCTCTGCATCCATATTGACCCAAGTTTGCCCTCAGGATCTCGGACTCTATCTCTGTCTGTCTATAACTCTGTCTCTGTCTGTCTTTCTCTGTCGCTTTCTCTCTCTGTCTCTGTCTCTCTGTCCCTGTCTCTCTCCCCCCCTCCCCCCTGCCCAGTCATAGCCTTTGCTTTGTCAGGTGACTGTTTCTCTGTTCCTGGATGAACCAGCCTCTTCTCTCCAGTGACATGGTCAATGGGGGAGAACAGTGAGAGATAAAACTCTCTCCTCCCTGTGCCCAAGAGCAATTCCTTCTCAACTTAGAGTCCTTCATCACTGAGATGAATCATCTTTTGACTGATCAACTTAAAATATCTAATCTGTTTAAAGCTCCAAAGGATTACAGTTTCTTTAGCCAGAGAAGAGAACAGACCATTCCTTTCTGGACCCAATTATAGAAGAATCTTTACCTGATAAAGGAATGACAAGGTATAGATAATTTTGTTTGCATGTTTTTAAATATCTAACATGGTCTGTTGATTTGATTGAGGTTATAGCATAGATATCTCTCCTTTCTTTACAAGCTACTACTATTGTCCTGTATATCTCCTCTTTTTCAGAGAAAGTTTTTCAGAGAAACTGTACTCGGTGCCCTATTTTGTCTCTCTTAAGTCTCATCTTAACCTTCTGCAGTATGACTTTTGATTTCATCGACCAGTTGTAACTGTTCTTTCTAAAGGAAAAATGATACCTCTTCATTTGAAATAGGAGTAAAGGAGAAGATAATGAAGGAAGATGTCTGAGTGATGTTAGAACAGGCAAGAAGAAGAAAGGGCTCTTAATGAATAACCTCAATTTGGGGAGTGAGGATGGAAGGACTGGGAAAGGAGTGGTATGGGAGTCTTGAGGAGGGACAGAAAAACTTGGAATATTCACAACAGTGACTGAGTTTCTTTATCTCACAGAGGCTGGAAGTACAATCATTCACAGACCAAATCCCATTATTTATTGGCATGGGAATTTCGACCAACTCCATTTCCAACCTTGTCTGTTTTGCCCTTCCTTAGGCAGCCAGGGCTTCTCAGGGGGCTTACGATATTGGGATCAGTATTAGTTTATCCACATATTTGGCTTATTCTACTGCAGCTCAGAACTCTTATGCTAAAATTATCTACCAGACAGCCTCCTCAGGTAGTAGGATGGCATTTTAAACAGAGATATGCATGAATGGACTGTGTACAAACCTTGTATGTGCAATGCAATTGATTGCAAAATTTGTGCTAATAGAGATCCTCAGTCCTTATCTTTCACATGCTTCCTTGGTATTTATAGCTCACTTGCTAGTACTTCATCAGCATCTTTAGTCCTTTATATTATCTCTCGATTTGAGGGCTATTCCCTACTTCCTCCATTTTATCTCATTTGCCTTGTCTTAAAAATTTGTTTTGCTTTTTTTTTTTTAAAATTTGCTTTTCTTCACCAACATCCTTCTCCTCTTTGCTTCTTTCTCAATCCTCTTCCTCCTTCATATTTATCCTTTCTCTTCCTTCA
Organism: Bettongia penicillata ogilbyi; assembly: GCA_023548195.1. Lineage (NCBI taxonomy): Eukaryota > Metazoa > Chordata > Mammalia > Diprotodontia > Potoroidae > Bettongia > Bettongia penicillata. The sequence continues at coordinate 6,009,509 of JAJHZJ010000213.1, forward strand.
GCCCAAGTGACTTTCCTCCAACCTTCACCAATTTTTGTTCTCCTTATTCAATCTTTAATCTTCATAAATCCAAAATATTCCAAATTATTTGTACGATTTCACTCACCTTTTAAATTCTTCTCAAAGTCTTCTCCTTTTCCATTCCATTCTGCAACATGATCTTCACTTTCAGAAGCCATTGGAAAGGGTTGGGGATGGGAAGAGGCTTGGTAGTAGGACTGGTACACAGCACGTGCTTTTGCTTCTCCCTGGAAGGTAAATCCAATAGGAAGTTTCGCAACTTTCTGAATTTTTAAATTTCTGCGTCAATCACTTGTTGAAGTTTACCAACTATTAGCATTTTGGTGATACTGTTACCTTTCAATAGCTTCCTTCCCAAATGGAAGAGAAGAATATTCATTGGTCATTAATTCCAGCTACTGAATTTGGAGGCAAAATTCTGTATCCAGTTACTGACCCTCAACTTCCAAATGCCCTTTTCATCCTCTGAATTTTTCTTATTGTCAGATGCCAGATTTGTATTTTCATTTCAAAATTTTGAAAGTCATCTGTAAAATACCTAATTGAACTGAACACTTGGCATTTAAAAACTTCAACTGGAAGTAATTCTCATTTTCCTTTTTTTTCTTTTAAAACAAAATTTGTAAAATTGTAGTTTGGGGGCCTTTTAAAAGAGAATACAAACCAGACACTCAGAGGTTTCTTCTTTTAAAACTTCAAAGGCTTCATCTGGCATTATTTAGGTCTGCTACCCTCAGCAGTGTGTCTCTTTAAGAAGAAGTTTTGAAAGGTTCCTTGTGGTCTGGATTAGCTAATTCTTTCAAAAGTTCTTGTCTCTTACTAACTCCTGGGACATAAAGGAACCTTCTGCAGCTCATCTTCTGAGTCATCATTTGAAGAGTGTGGAAGTAGTCACAGTTAAATCATGCATTCCCTTGCTTCAACACATTCTATATCTATTCTCCTAATACACATTTATTTTTTGTCTGTCTGATTCTCTCTGTTTGTCTATTCTGTTTCTATCATCTCTGTCCATATCCTTTTCCCTGTATCTATTCGTCCTCTTTTTCTCCATTTTTCTATCTGTCTCTGTCTCTTTGTTTCTGTCCCTCTCTGTGTCTCTGCCTTTGTCTTTGTCTCTTTTTCTTTCTCTCTCTAACCCTCTGTCTCTGTTTACCTTCCTCCGTCCTTCCCTCCTTCTCTCTCTCTCTCTCTCTCTCTCTCTCTCTCTCTCTCTCTCTCTCTCTCTCTCTCTCTCTCTCCCTCCCTCCCTTCCCCTCTCCCTCTCCGTCTCTCTCCCTCTCTGTCTCTCTCTTTCTGTGTCTCTCTCTCTCTCTCTCTCCCTCTCCCTCTCCTTATTTTCATTCTAAGGAAGAATAGAATTCTTTAGGGTGGGATCGAACATCCAATTGGTAGTCCTTTCATTTTAATACATCAATGAAATGTCATATTGGTTTAGGTTGATCATTCTTGGAAAGGGAATGAAATCAGATGTTTAATTTTACTTTTAGTTTCCAGGAAAGAAACTGACATTGTGCTCTTAAGATAAGAGGATTTTTTTCCATTATTATAAATCATCTAGAGAAAGTTCTAAATCTATACACTTACAACTCATGAAATCATGAAATTTCAGAATTGTTAAAAACATTGTAATCAAGAACTGTAATCAATGGTAAGAACAAGGTTGGAGATGATCTAGTACAACCTATGACTCAGTTACTCTCCCTGTAATATCCCAGACTAAGGACTAATGACTAAGGGTATTTTATTGTTTTCTCAACTCATTTGTTCTTTCCCCCAACTCTGTTCTGACATCCAAAAAAAGACTTCAGGATGACCCCAACTCTGGCCCCCAGCACTTCCCCAATGCCCTCAGGATCTTTGCTGATGACTCTTAGGTTCGTGCCTGATGCCCATCACTCACCATCTTCTCCCAGGGACCTGTGTCTTCTCCTTTCCGTTCACAATATTTAATGAGCACTGTTTCACATGGCTATAATTTATCCAATATTTTCTAGAAGACTTCCAGTGATATTACTTCTGTTTTGTTTTATTAATTTTTTTGTTTTTACATTCCTTTCGTTTCCAAATATGTAACTCCCCCTTCCTCCCCAGTAAGCCATCTCTTATAACAAAGAATGAAAAACAGTTTAGAAAGACTAGCCAACATATCAACTGATTATGCAAGTGTATATTCAATGTCGCATGCCCTTAGGCCCCCACAGCCACAAAGAAGAGAGAGAGATACTTCTCCCCATTTCATCTTTGGGGTCAATCTTGACTTTTAATTACCCAGCAGAACCCATTCCCCTTTTGAAGGATCCCACTTTGCTTCTGGATGGTTCCAATGTGGGGAAAGCTTTTTTTACCAAGTTGAATTCTGCCTTTCTACAATCTCTACTTTGTTCCTAATTTTTAAAAAAGTCCTCCAATCCTTATTTACATGACAACCTTTCAGGTATTTGAGAATCATTACCAAGTCTCCCCTAGGTCTTCTCTTTTCCAAAATAAACAACCTCAGCTTCTTTAGCCAATTTTTGTGTGGTCTCCAGTTCTAGTGCTATCCTGAATTCTGTTTCTAAGCTCATCAATGTATAGTACTTAGTACAAAATATAGCACTTAGAACTGGGCACGGTACTTTAGATGTGGTCCAATGCGGCAGAACACAGAGGGACCAGAGTTTAGCTTTCATGGTGGATTCCATAACTAATTATCATTGTGATAACTCACATTTCCATAGTACTTCAGACTTCGTAACAACAACCTTGTGAGGCAGATAGTCTAAGTAATATTCTCCCTATTATGCTAAGAAGGAAACAGAGGTCTATGAGAAGAAAGGAAGGAAAAAAGCATGTGGGTTCTGTCCAGGTGCCTGGCACTGTGCTAAGTGCTTTTACAAATATTATGCTATGTAATCTTCACAACAACTCTGGGAGGTAGGTGCTATTATTATACACATTTTACAGTTGAAGAAACTGAGGCAAAGAGAGGTTAAATGACAAGGGTCGCACAGTTGATAAGTTATGGAGTTAAGATTCAAACCCAAGTCTTTTTTGATACCATGTCCAGAGGGTTCTTCAACCAACATCAACCTAAGTTAACATTAGCTTTGGGGGGGCTGTAATATCATGATGTCGATTTAAATGCATTTGCAGTCTATTGAAACTAGCTCTTTTTTAAATATGAAATGTTGTCTGGCCATGTCCTTCCTTCAAATTCTACAGCTGACTTTTTAATCCAAGGATGAGATTTCATTAAATTTTCTTAAATATTATCTTACTAGATTCAGCCCATTGTTCTAGACTATCAAGATACTCCAGTCTACCATCTAATGTGATAACTAGCATTCTCAGACTGACTGATTTATCATCTCTACACATATGATTCTTAAATCTGTTTGTCTAGCCCTTACCTCTCTGGTAACTCCCAGTATCCTACTTGGTCTTAGTGTTTTCTCTCTAAGAGTACCCCCAATTTATCCTGCAGAGATCTTGTTTACAAACATAGTGGTTTGCATGCTATCTCCCCATTAGAATGTAAGCTCTTTGAGAGCAGGGACTACTTTTTGTCTATCTTGGTATGTATCCCTCATGCTTAACATGTGCCTGGCACATGTGGTTGTTAAGCAGTTTCAGTCAGGTCTGACTCTCCATGACCTCATTTTGGGAATTTTCTTAGCAAAGGTACTGGAGTGGTTTGTCATTTCCTTCTCCAGCTTATTTTACAGATGAGGAAATTGAGGCAAACAGGATAAAGTGACTTGCCCAGGATCATGTAACTAGTACGTGTCTGAGGTCACATTTGAATTCAGGTCCTCCTGACTCTAGGGCTGATACTCTAGCCACTCAGCCACCCAGCTGCCTGTGCTTGGTAAATAGTAGGTTTGTAATAAGTGCTAACTGACATAACTTGATTAATTGATCCAAATCACTGCTTCCATCATCAACCCATTCTGATGGTATATAACACAATATTTGGCACAATTTATATCTTGTTCAGTTGTTTCAGTCACATCTGACTCTTCATGACCCTATTTAAGGCTTTTTTGGCAAAGATACTGGAGTGGTTTACCATTTCTTTTCCAACTCATTTTACAAATGAGAAAACTGAGGCGAACAGGGTTTAATGAGTTGCCTAGGGTCACACAATAACACACCTCATCTCACCAAACATAACACAACCAAACATAATGTATCTTACATCACACATAAGCTAACACAAATATATCCCTTTGACAATTCAAGGATATTGTCAGCATATTCTCTTTATTGCTATAATTCACAGCCTTGTCATTGTAGGTTTTCAAGAGTAGCAGTGGCTTCATCCAATGTTCAGAATGAAACTGTTGTTGTCGTTGTTACAAACATAGCTATGTTGATACTGTAGCCATAGACACACAGGTCATCCCTGGATCCATGTTTTTAGTCTTTCCAACTTGAAAGAACCTGTCAGAACTTATCATCCATTCAGCATCATCTCTGAGAATCCAGAGTTACTTATACAGCATTGGAGCAAGACTTTGTTGGAGTAAAATAGAATGCGATATTTGAAAAGGAAAAAAAAAACCAAACCATGTCATTGATTAAACTTGAACATGGTTCCCAAACTTGATGGCTTCTTTGACAGTAATTACTGCAGTGTCTCTGTGGTCTCCTCTTTGTGACTATTCCCTCCATCAATGCAAATAGCAAATCCATAAAAATGAAGGCCCCAAATATCATTTGTTCAGGAGGTAGGCTTTTTAATAGTCTTTGCCTTTGAAAGGTTTAAAGGGAATTTTGAGGTGCATATCAGACTTATGCTTTTTCAGGGAAAGATAGTTCTGCATGTAAATGTTTACATTTTTCCTTAGGGTTTTCCTGGAGATATTGGCATTCCTGGGCAGAATGGCCCCGAAGGACCAAAGGTAAAACAAAAATATCTATTATTGGGAAATTTTTATTATGTTGTAACTTGGATGTGATAAAAATTGATGTTCAGAGTCCTCTGTTGTAAAAAAATGACGAGAACATGATAGAGATGGGAGAATTTTCCTTTACAACCTATAAAATAAATAGTGTCTGGGAACCATTCAAGAACTTCTCCATTGCTCATCTTGCTTCAAGATGTGTAAGGAGCAATTTAAAAGTCTGGTTATCTCATGACTACCTTTTATTCAAAACATGTTAAACCAGTAGGGTCCAGGTAAGTGGAAGTGATTGTTCACAGCTTGATCTCTAGGTTTCCAAATCTGCAAAGTCAGGAAGCCATTCTGATGGAATCTCCTGGGGCAAATGGAAGTAAATTATGAAGATATTCCAGTCAACAGTAAGTGGTCTGGTTGCTGAAGCCTGACAACAACAAAAAATAAAACCATGTTCTCACTGACCCTGACCTGCTCCATAACTAAGAAATGAACACTGGGAGCTATCTAAAATAATTCAACCTCAACATTCTTCGTTTCCCATATTTTCAGTTACTAGTTACAAAAATAATCAGATCTAAGCATTCTTCCCTTTCAGTATTGTTGATTTTCTAAGAGAAACTGACAAATAGGGAATCCATTGTGTCTTCTACCTCATTTGCTTCCATCTAGGCTTCCAAATGTGTATTCGGAGAATATCCAAAAAATATAATGCTTACTAAAAATGGAAGATAATTAGAAAGGAGGCGCCAAAATTTTCTTTTAAAAAGTTCAATCACATTCTCATTGGAAGCTTGTCAAAATCTGATGAAGTTAATTTATGGAATATGAACTCACTACCCAACACCATTAATGTGGATAGTCACAATAATGACAGCCACCATTTATATATTGCTTACTCTGTGCCAGGCCCTGTGCTAAGTGCTTTACAATCATTATCTAAATTAAATCTACTAGCTAATCATGTGTACTATGAAGCTATTGTCTGCATATATGATTTCATTTATGAGTTTTTCCTGAAAATTCTTATGAAAAATTCTTTTAGCAATCTTTTAAAAATATTAATATTTTAGATATATATCAAAATAGAGCTTTAATACTCAAACATTTAGAATCATAGAAGCTTGGAGCTTTCAGAGACCTTAGGCATCACTGTGTCTGACACCCCCCCTCATTTTACAGATAAGGAAACTGAGGCCAGAGAGATGAAGGGACTTATCCAAGGTCACATGGCTAGTAAATGGCAGAGCCAGGACTAGAACCCAGGTATGCTGAACCCCAGTCTGGTGTCTTTTTCCTGACACCACACATCTTTTAATTCTCATTGCCTCATGTAATGTTTTAATATCTTACTTTTATGTCATTTGCAAAGCACATTCACATACCTGATCCTATTTGGTATTTACAACCTTACGACATATGTAGGATAGATATTATCATCTCCATTTTAAAACTTAGGCTAACAGAGGTTAGGTGAATTGCCTAAAGACTCAGTTAGTGAGAAGAAGCAGAAATTCAATACAAGTCTACTGATTCTACAACTTACATGACATCATGCAGCCTCCCTGTATAGTGGTTCCTGAGATTAAAAGGAAAATTAACTATGAAGTTTTTCATAAGACTGTAATCTCCTTGAGAGAAGGGATTGTGCAATTTTTTTTATCTTTGTTATTTTGGAGCCTAGCAGTCTGTTACAAGTTAGTATTTTAATTCCACTGAAATAAACCAATATTTAAAGATCTGTAGTCACAATTTAAAACTCAAAGATTCATTTCATAAATGAATTACATAGTTTTCCTAAACTGTACATTTTTTCTTTGGAACATTAGCTTCATGAAATATTGCATTAGATAATGTGGTCTAAACCAGAATTGGTAACTACATTTGATATGGAGAGTTCCCAAGTCCCTGAAGTTCCTTTACGCAACTTATTATGCTAAACAGGGCTTCTCTGCTTAAGTCTAGAAATGTTCAACATCAGAACTTACAGTCTCCAATTAACCAATGATTTGAAGAATTCTCTCTCTAGTTTCAGATTTTAACTATGTATGCACTTCTACCTGCCTCTTTCTAAGCCTGCCTGCCTTTTTTATCAGAAGTGGAACTTCCATTAATTATCAAGAGAGATATCCATCACAAGAGCAAACAATGGTAGAAATGGATAGAAACTCCAAAAACTGGTTTGGGGCAGACTGTATTCAATTAAAAATAAATATTGTTTTCCTAAGGAATTCAATATGGTTTAGAGCAATCTACCTCACTACCCCTCCCAGCTCCAAGCTTGAGACCTCACAGAAGGAACAATGAGAAAAGCTGAGTCATTTGTATTAGATGTTCAAGTTGTTAGCAAGACTATATGCCCTATCTCCACTTATGTATGACAAGTTTTACATGTAACTGGGAAAAATAAAATGTTATTTCAAAAAATAGATTAAAATGGGGTACTCAACCTTAACAGATTCGTAGTAGCCATCAATTACAAATATGATTGCAATGATCAGGTCATATGTGCTTCTAGTATTCAGTTTGTATTTACTTTTTTTTTTTCTTTTGCTCATTGAGGGGGCCATTCCCTGATTACTTTTTAAAGAGACCTAGTCACTGAATGGGTATTACCTCTCTCTAAGTGAGTACCTGACTAGGCCAAGGTCTCCCATTGCACCCTGTGCCTTCTCCAGTCATCCTGATGAATATCTGGTCACTGGATACAGATGGCTCAGGAGGAGAAATTGAGGCTGATGACCTTGCACAGCCCTCCCTCACTCAAAACAAAGTCAAGTGCAAGTCATGTCATCATTTCTTTGGCGTCATGGTTTCTTCAAAAACAAAGGATGAACACAGATAGAGATAGCACTTCTTTTTTTGTGGAATTTGGGTTGGGTTTGGGAGTGTTTTTTTTTTGCTTTGTTTTGTTTTTTTGGTCTAGAACTCTGATTTTGTCGTTGAGGAGAGAACTCCAAGTGCGAAAACTTCCTCTACCTGCAGATCTACAGTTACTTTTCTTAAAATTCATTTTAAACTTAAATACAAAAAGGCAAAAAAAAAGAGAACATTTCCTTGTACACAGCACAACGTAAAAAGAAGATTCAATTTAAAACTGTGAATTACCATGTCACACTGTTTCATTTTTTAAAAAAACTATGTAAAAAATACTATACTTGATTTTCAAAGTTACCTTTCCTTCTAAGTTGTCTTCTTCTCTCTTCTGTGAACATTTTTTTCTCCCTCCCGCCCCAGCCTACCACAGAAAAGGCTACCATAGCCTTGGATCCAGTGATGCCACTGCTAGGTCTGTTCCCTAAGGTGATTAAGGGAAAAGGAAAATAATTGATATATTTTAAAATATTTATAGTAGCTCTCTTCGGGATGGCAAAGAACTGGAAGTTGAGGAGATACTTGTCAACTGGGAAATGACTAAATAAGTTGTGGCATATTATTGTGATGGAGTGCTATTGTGTTCATCCTTCATTGCTGAAGAAGACCATGCCATCACAGAAATGATGACATGACTTGCACTTGACTTGGTTTTGAGTGAGGGAGGGCTGTGCAGGTTACCAGCCTCACTTCTCCTCCAGAGCCATCTGAATCCAGTGACCAGATATTCATCAGGATGAGTGGAGATGACCCAGAATTCACTGCTCCCTTTAGGCCAAGTTATTTGCAGGTACTCACTTAGGGTGAGGCAATGCCCATTCATTGAATAGGCCTGTTTAAGAAGTAGCCAGGGTATGGCCCCTTTAATGAGGTCAAGAAAAAGAAAGACATCAGGCTGGGTGGGAACGAACCAGCAACAGTTACTATTGATAATCACTCTCAAGTTGGAGGGTCCAAAGGAGCCCTTAGGCAGGGGCACATTGGAGTCCCAGTTTCAGAGTGCAGTAGGTTTAAGATTACAAGATAGGACAGGACAGGACAGGACAGGAGTCAGTAAAACCCAAGTCAACTGGTCAGCTTTTGACCATCCAAATTTACTTTCCTTTGGAGAGGAGAAGAAAGGGAAGGGGGAGGCAGACTGGAGAGGAGGAGGTGAGTTACCTAGCTAGCTGGGTCCCCATTCAGTCAGCTGCATCTGCTCACAGGGTTGTGTTCATCCTTCGTTGTCAAAGAAGACCATGCCATCAGAGAAATGATGACATGACTTGCACTTGACTTTGTTTTGAGTGAGGCAGGGCTGTGCAGGCCACCAGCCTCATTTCTCCTCCAGAGCCATCTGGATATTGTACTATAAGAAATGATGAGCTGGTTGACTTTAGGAAAACATGTGAAGACTTGCATGAAATAATAAAGAGTGAAATGACCAAGAGAACAGCAGTATTGTTTTAAGAACAACTTTCATTATGTTCTAAGAAAATTTCCTGGGGTGAAAAAGGTTTGAGTGACTTTCCCAAGGACATGACACAAGTATATGTCTGAGGCAGGACCTGAACCCAAGTTATCCTGACTCCAAGCCCTAGGAAGTAGAGTATTATGAGTGAGGAGCATAAAGGCCAGTTTGACTGGATTACAAAGTATGAGATGAGGAGCAACATCCAATGAGTCTGGAAAGGGCAGGTTGGGGCCAGGTTATACAGGGCTTTAAGCCAGTGACATGGATCAAATGGTCAGATCTCTTCCTAAGGAAAATTACTATGGTAAAAGGGTGTAGAATAGAACTAGAGACAGGTGGGTGGTGCAGTGGATAGAGCACCAGTGAAGGAGTCAGGAGGATCTGAGTTCAAATCTCACCTCAGACACTTGACACTTACTTGACCTTGGGCAAGTCACTTAACCCCAATTGCCTCATCCTGGGTCATCTCCAGTCATCCTGATGAATATCTGGTCAATGGATTCAAGTCACAGGAGGATAAATGAGACTGGTGACCTGTACAGCCCTCCCTCACTCAAAACAAAATCAAGTGTAAGTCATGTCATCATTTCTCTGATGGCATGGTCTTCTTCGGCAACGCAGGATGAACACACACACGCAGAATAGAACTGTATGGTGAGGGACTTAAGACAAAGATACTAATTAAAAGGCTGTTACAATAATCTAGGCAAGAGATAATGAGGATTTGAAATGAAGTAGTAGCTATGTGAATGGAGAGAATAGAGAGAGGAGATGTGAGGTTAAAGATGTCCTTATGGTAGAAATGGCAAGATTTGGCAACTAATTGGATAGGTGGGGTTAAGGACAGGAAGAAGTCAAGGATGACACTGGGAGGATGTTCAGAAGATACTGGAAGGATGCTGGTACCTTCTGTAAAAATAGGGAAGTTTTGAAGACAGTAAGGGTTGGAGAAAAGATACTGAGTTCAGTTTTAGGTTTGTTGAATCTATCTTTGGAACATTCAGGTTGAAATATCCAATAGACAGTTTGTGATGGGACTGAAATTTGGTAGAGAGATTGGCACTCAGTACATAGCTCTGAGAGTCAGATGGTAGTTAAACACATGGATACTGAAGAAGTTACTGAAAAAGAGTATAGACGGAGAAGAGATCCAGAACAGAACCTTGCAGAATGTTCACAATTACATAATGTAATGTGAATAATGAGCCAGCAAAAGAAAGTGAGAAATCAGAAAGTGAGTAGGAGGACCAAAAGAGAGTAGTGTCATGGAAGCCATAAGAGAAGGTACCTCAAAGGGGAAGGTCATCACCCGTATCAAATGCAGCACATAGAAAAGATTTGTACTAAGAAAAGACCATCAATTTAAAAGATCATCAGTCAATTTGAAGAGCAATTTTAATTGAGTGATTAGGTCAAAAGCCAGGTTGCAAAGTGGTGAGAAGTGAATGAGAGAAGTGGAGGCAGTAAGTGTGGACAATGTAGTTTTGCTTTAAAAAGGGAAAGAGATAAAGGACAGTAGCTTGAAGGGATGGTAGGGTCCTTTGAAGGATTTTAAGGAGCTTTGGGTGTGTTTGAAGGAAGTAAGGAGAGAGCTAACTGATATGAAGAAGCTGAAGATTCAAGAGAGGGAGAAAATTGAGAGTGCAATCTGCCGGAAAAGACAAGAAAGGATGGGATCAAGGGCATGCATAGAGGAGTTAGCCTGGGCAAAGAAAAGCACCATCTTATTGTTAGACTGGGGGAACCAGAGACAGTAAGAGAACATCAGTAGGTTTTGAGATGGAAGAAATGGGGGAAAAGGTAGTTCTTGGTAAAGGCATTCATTTTTTTTTCAGTTTAGTAAGAATGGAGGATCTCAGTCAAAGGTGGGAGAGGAGAGTGATGGAAGGAAGGCATATGAGTATATTTAGGAAAGAAAAAAGCCTTGCAATAGCTTCCCTGCAGAGTGAGATAGGGTATCACTTAGGGAGGAAATAGACTACTTTGATGCAATGAAAGCCTAATTAAGATTGGATACCTTGAATTCCTAATCTAATGTAGTTTAGTAGGTCCTGCTAGAGTTTGTGCTCTGCTGGAGTTGTCCTTGATAGAGGTGCATGTTGATGTTGCATACTAAGTGTTCTTTAAAAAAACTGGCTTTATTCTTTGAATATATTCAGACTGACACTTCTGTGACACAACTGATAAAGCATTTGTCTTAGAAACAGGGAGACTTAAGTTCAGATCTTGATGCAGATATTTGCTAACTGCATGACCCTGTGCACATCACTTAACTCTTCTCGGGCTCAGTTACTTCATGTGAAAATTGAGGATAATGATAGGACCTTTCTGATACAGTTTTTGTGAGCATCAAATGAGATAACATGCAAAATCCTGTACCAACCTTGAAGCACCATGAGTGCTGGTCATTATTATTATATACATATTAAGATTTAGGATCACAAATACCCTAAACATGACACTAATTGAGTTAGATCCTTTGCTGAGATTAAGCGAGATAATGTTTGTCAAGTGTTTTGCAAATCTTAAAGTGTTAGCTATTATTTAAAGCATTGTGATTTTGCTTTACAGTTCAAAAGGCTCTGAAAGAAAAAAATACTGCATGTTCTTAAAGGTGATGAAGGAATTGGGTTTTATTCCCCTTTTAGAATTTGTCTTGAAATTAGTATTGCTTTAAGTAATGTAGGGAAAAAACAAAGGGAGACACTACCAAGCATAAAAAATGAAGAGGTGTTTTTGTGATTGTTGCTGCTGCTGTCACTATTGTTTGATGTTATCATGGAGTCATAGCGTTGAAGAAAGAAAGACCTCAGGAGTCATCTAGTCAGACCTCTTCATTTTACAGATCAGAAAAGTGAGGCCCAGGGAGTTTAAGTAATTTATCTAAGTTCATATAGTTAGTATTAGAAGTGAGATTTGAACCCAGATACTTTGACTCAAACCAATGCTCTTTCCCACTACACTATATCATCTCCTAGCTATATATATTTTATTATTTGCTTATAGATGGTTAATTTATATTTTGCCAATCCTGTAAATTTCTCTTAAGTGTTTCTCAAAGTTTTAGTTAGGATAGTCAATAGAACTATTCTATACAGCTACATGAAATCTAAGGTAGTCTCTCTCATTCATAGACATGTCGAATTGTTTCCAGAACATTCTGGCATCACTCTAAAGAAGTTCTTCATGTTCTAATCATTGCCTAAAAACCTTAAAATAGGATTAAAAACTTTTGTTAAGCATGAGTTTACTCATTATGGAATCTATTTGAGTGTGTATTTATGTAGATGGTTTTATATACTTGACTCAATACGTCTTACTGAGAGATACAAAATCTAGCTGTTGACTTAGGAATATTCAGTTTTATATGACTCTCAATAATGTTAGGGAAATCTTATTGATTCTGAAGAAAATAAAATTACCCGATGAATAGTCTCTACTCCGAAACAAACAAAAATCATTATTTTGTTGCTATAAAATATTGTTGTTTTGGCAATGGAACCAAGGATATTCAACTGCCATTCACTCGTCCACAGACATTTCCAAAGAAAGTCAACTTGTGAAGGCATTTCTAAATAGAAATTTCTAAATAGTATTGTCCCAAAACACACCTTTATGGTTCTTGTACTTGGTGTTTTGTTCCATTGTTTCATAGGATCATGCACAAACATCTTAATGCAACAGCAGAAGACAGCAACACACAAGCTAAGCATCTGATCTGTTAAGCTCTCAGATTCTCATTATAACAAGGGGAATAAGCCCATGGGGAACAAGCTTCTCCAATAAGCCTGGGGAAGCTAGGTGGCACAGTAAATAGAGTGCCAAGCCTGGAGTCAGAAAGACTCATCTTGGTGAGTTCAAATCTGGCTTCCCAGATTTGGGACTAGCTGTGTGATGCTGGGCAAGTGACTTAACCCTCTTTGCCTCAGTTTCCTCATCCATAAAAGTGAGGTGGAGAAGGAAATGGCAAACCACCCCAGTATCTTTGGAAGGATAACCCCAAATGGGGTCACGGACATAACTGAATAAAACAAAACCATAATAAACATATAGGTGCTTATTTTATTGGAGTGGTCATTTGTCATTATCCAAGCAACGTTCAACCAGTTGATGTTTTTTGAGTGAATGCCTACATACATGCAAGGTTTTATTCTAAGTACCAACAATCTATAAAACAATATTTATCAACACCTTTACGATCTACCTGGGGAAATTATGACTAGTATGTTAGCCAAGACATCTCAATTTTCTGATTATAAATATGGATCTTTAAAAAATTAACTTGTTAAAGAGGCATTCCAACTTCCCTAGCACTCCTTTGACATTCTGACATAGCTTCACCCTCCTGTTTGGTCTCCTGGGCTGGCAGACAGAGATCATTAACTGGCAGAGAACATTAACTGGCATAAAACTGGCAGGACGTTTGAGAACGAAACAGACAAAAACCAAGAGGACTACAGTGTTGTCTGAGGCACCTTTTTTCTTCTGTCAGTGTTTGATCTGTGGCAATGGAGTTGGTTATGTCAGCATTTTATCTCTATGTTATTTTGGTGCTGAAAGTCACAAGGATAGATAAAAGACATGAGAGACAAATTGGCACACTTGAGTTCCTGCTCCTGAACACCCAGGGAGTGATCCTGTGTTCTCTGATCCCCGTGTTCCTGCAACCATAATGAAAGCTTGGACATCTCTCTAATCTCAGTGCAGGCAGTGTTCATGAATTAACTGCATTTATCCCACTCCCTTTCACAAGACACAATGTCTAAAAATAGAACACTGAATATCCAAGTTAATTGTTAGCCCCAAATCTATGCTGTGATTAGGAGGTGAATGAGAGAGAAAAAGGGAGAGAGACAGGCAGACCAAGTCAGATGGTCAGACTCTAAAAGCTAAAAGAGATTTCTGCTTTTGGAAGAATCTGGGCCCTGGGACTGCATGGAATGAATGTACAATCCATGTTACATGTAAGCAATGCCTCTGCTTTTGTTATCTTCTATTTAACCCTATTAAACTTTTTACTAAGATAATGATGCTTGAAAGAAAGACTTTTGATTTATAATGTTCTTTGAAGGGAAGGAAGAGGTGACCATGGATCCAAGACTTTGAAAAACATGCTTTTAGACTAGTGATTCTTAACCTAGGGTTCATGAATTTGGTTTTTATCTTAATATCTGGATAGCTGTGTTTAAATATAATTTCCTTAATAATCTTATGTGTTTTATTTTATACATTTAAAGGCATTATTCTGAAGTATTCCCTAGGCTTCATCAGAGTACCAAAGGGGTCTCTGACATACTTAAAAATGTTAAGAACCCCTGCTCAAGTTGGTGTAAGAGCTTGGGAGGAATGCTGTAGAGCACAGAACCCACTAATCCACAGAATCCTACTAACAGTTGTGAGGCAGAGGCTTTACTTCTAAAAAGCTCCTGAACGCTAAGTTCCTGGCCCTAGCTCTAAAAAAGCAGTAACGTGACTTTTTCACCTGAGATATGACACCTATGAAAAGGGAATCCACATGACTGAATGGTGGGAATTCTTCATCCTCAGTCTCTGTAAAAGAGTCAATAATTCCTGAAACCTAGTTTCCTGGATAGAGAAGGGAAATTTCTAGGGAAAAAATGAATTCCTGAAGAGTCCCCGGAACTAACTTTCATGGTAGAAGAGAGAGGATTTCCTGGACAACGTCAAGTTCCTAGAAATTTGCAAGTTAAACCTTTTATAGAGAGAATGAGCATTTCCTGGTCAGTACCAATCTGTTGCTCATATAGGCCGACAACTGGAGAAGTAGTAAAACTTCATTTTTAAAAAAAATTAAAAAAAAAAAGGACTTCATTTGCTCTCTGCTCCAGTGTTGGTTTGTGAGAGGAGATGTTGTTTCTCTAACATCCCCAAGTCTATTATTTTTCTTGTGGGGATTGTCTCTCTTTCCATCTTAAGCTATGATGTACATGCTCATCTGATTATTAGGGGACAGGGACAGGTTTTTTCCATTGTTTTATCTTTGTAACCTCAGCATCTTTCACATAAGATGCTGAATAAATCTTGCTGGATTCAATTGAATTAACTTCTGAGGGCCAGGCAACTTGTTGTACACGCCCACATCGCCACCTAGTGGCAAAAGCAAAGGTCAGCTAGACATTTTTTATGAGTACCAGTAAGGAATGCCTATTTCTAATGAATAATTTTTTTGAACCAGATATTTCATTTGATTTTATTCAGCAGATGTGAGAACTTAGATGAAGCAACACTGAAAGCACATATTTGTTTTGTTTATGTTAGCAGATTTTAAAATAACAACTTGCAAGCAGTTGTATTTGTAACAGTTCATAAGGCTCTGATACAAATACAAAAGATAATGCTATTATACTTTTTAAGTTACACATATATACATGAAAATGTAATAACGCTAACATCATGAGACAAATATATGGAGACAAGGGCACGCAAGCCATATAGTGGGAAACATTAAGTAGATAAATTTGTCCAAAACAAAAGTTTTTATACTGGTGTATACTGATATTAAATGGAAAGGGGAAAATTATGGAAGGCTTTGAATAGTGAGTTAAGGAAGTTGAAATTCATCCTGTAAACAATAAGGAACCATTGGAGACCTTTGTATGTGGGAACAACCTAACTTAAAGGATGTTTTTGGAAGATTGATTTGACAGCAATATATAGGAGAGCTTGACAGGAAAAAAAGTAAGTGGAAGGAAGCTATGGTCATCCTTTCTTCTCCAGTGAGTATAGACTGACCCTGATCAATATCAGTACATGGGAGCTGTTCCTTTTTATCCCAGAACAGTCCCTACAAGAACCACAGTTACTATGATAGTAACTGTTAACTCTTATAAAGTTCTTCAATTTTGCAAAGTGCTTGACTGATTATCTGATTAGAAAGTCTGAGAGTCTTGGAGTTGGCTCTTACCAGCTACACATCCCACTATTCAGTGACTGATGAGAATTGTAACCTAAGAGAAGGGTATTGGAACAGGAAATCAGAAGACCTAGATTCTAAAACTGATCCTGTATCTTGACACGTAGGATCCAGAGCTAGAGGGGACCTTAGAGACTGGCCTCAGCCATATTACTTAGCCAAATCATTTAACTTCTATGGATCCCAGTTTCCTCATTTTAAAAATGTGAGTAGATCATCTCTCAGTTTCCTTCAAGCTTGATTCTTTGACTCTAGTATATGTATCCATGTGCAAAAATCACAGGAGGTTGAGTGCCCTCTGGTGGACATTTATGAAACTCGATGGTATTTCCCTTCTCCCTGTCATTTTCAAAGAAAGTCCTTAGAATCATAGAATTTTAGCTTTAATTAAAGTACTTTAGTCTGCTTAGGAGCTAGAGAGACCAAGAATGCTATCAAGCTGAATAAACAAACTGTCATCATGCTGAATAAATATTTATAATAAAGAACAAAGCTTTACCAGTCCTATGAACCTGATTTCTTACGGAGAGCAAATTTTATTTAACTCTGTTCCTTCTGGCTAGTGAATAATTCATCTCTTTTTTTCTTAAGTAACTAATACAATTCATACTTTTATTTTGTTAGATATGTAAACTTTTTCTGAGTACTTTAGACTTCATACTCTTTTTCAAGTAGAAAAAATATATATAATTTAAATGAGAGTGCTGAACATGGTTAACTTGAAAGACCACTAGATTTGGAGTCAGAGGAACTGAGTTTTTACTCCTTGTGTGACCTTGGGCATGTTATTTGACCACTGTATGCCTTTGTCTCCTCATCTGTAAAACAAAATAAGGTAGATTGGTTTAGTTTAATCCTATAATCTAAATCCTATAATCTTAATCTGTTCAAAACTCAGTACTCCAATAAATGTTACCACCTATGATAATTATTTCACTTTTGTCTTTGGGTCCCTAGCACTTTTGAACACTGTAAGTGCTTAATAAATGCTCTTTGAATTGTTTAGTTGGTTGATACATCATGCTAAAAAGTTATTGTGGATACTTGTTTTGCTTTTCAGGGACTTCTGGGAAATCGAGGGCCTCCAGGACCACCTGGTCCCAAAGGAACTGAGGTAGGAGAAAAATCAGTGTCTCTTCAGCATCTTTTCATGCTTATTTTTGCCTTTTTATGTAAACCTTTAAATTTTGCTTAAAGGAAATGTTGCTGTGGGATGTGTCATTTTTGCCATGGAGGATTTTTTAGTTTCCATTCTTTTTTGGCAGGTATTAAATGGAGTTTTCAGTCATTACTTAGTGTTCTGTATCCACTAAGGGATTGATGTCAGTGGTCTCTATGGCATGCCTACAGAATATGTATTCGTCATTTCAGTAAGGTTCCAAAATTTAGGTCATGTTTACCATTTTGTATTTCCAACTTAAGGAACCTATTTTTTAAATAATGTGGAAGAAATGTCCATGAACCAAATTAAATAGATTATACTGCTATACAGATGTTTCTATAGGTTTTCTAGACATATTAAATCATACACAAAAGATATTCAAAAGGAAAGAAAGTTTTATTAATGAATGAATCACTTAATAGCATATAAAATATTTAACATGGGATTTGAGGTTCTTGGTGTTTTAAAGTAAAATATTTCCAATAATTTAATTTTCCTTATAGATGATTCATTTTCTTTTAAAGTCTATATCTAAGAAGAACATAGCAGATTTGAAATGGACTGTTATAGATGATTTAACCTTCAAAATACTGGTCCTATAAACTGTTAGAGGTTGAACAATATTTGAAAATGTGCTAGGAGAAAGCATTCTTATCAACTCTTTGCTAGGGTCAGTATTCTGTCAGGTAAAGAACATCACGTACAAAAATGTGCCTAAGATTACAATAGATATTTCTAAGTAAGTAGACTGGTTGAGTTCTCTCATTTTAGAGGTTAAAATCTATTCACTAATTAATTATACCATTGCTTACCAGCCCCAGTATTTCAATACCCAATGATAGTGACACTTTTAAAAATAAGGAAATAACCCTTCATTTTTTTTTCAAATTCACTTTAAATTTTAAGGATTTAAGTGTATGCCCCATTGCATTTTTAAGGATTGTCACATTTAAAAATACCTGATGTCACAACTCCAAAAAAGGTTGAAAAGTCACTATACTACCAATGTTTTAAAATTTTCAAACATGGGGGAAATAATTGCAGGTTTATAAATACTTTCTTTAAAGTAGCAACAATTGAAGAGGATTCTGGGAAGATGGCAGAGAAGGTCAGGAAACTCCAAGCTGTTAATATTTTCCCCTACAAAAGAGAGAAAATAGCACCTTAGGGGCGAACAAAGTGCCAGTCAAAATAAATAAGAATGGAAGCACCACCCAGGTCTTCCTGGGACAATTTGAGAAGAGCAGAAGAAAATCCCAGGACTAGATTTTGTTGCCCTCGAGGCTAGGATCCACTTTAACAATAAGTGGCAAGCCCTGGGATTAATTGATTTGAGCTCCAGTCACAGAAACTCTTACCATCCTCACCTCCACACCAGGGATAGTAAGGGGAGTTGGGAGGGAACCTCTGCTGACCAGGAATGCCAGACGCAGCTGTGCTGGGAAGAGCAGTGGGGGCGAGAAGGAGCCAGCAAACATCTGGTGAGTGCAGAAGTTGTGGGGCACAAAGCCCCTGGCTGCGGGCATTTACAGGAGGTTGGAGGTTTAGTTTTGGTTCCAGACTAGTGCGGAGAACTAGGTCTGAGGCAAGAGGCACTATCTCCCATATCCTAGAGCTAGAGGTGATTACAAAAATTAGGCTATTACCACAGAAAAAAAGTACTGGTAAAGGAGAAAGAATCCAACTATAGCAAGCTATTATGGGAATAAACACCAGGGTTCATCTTCAGAGGAGGATATTGAAGTAAAGAAATCCCCAAAAAGTAATGTCAAATGCTCACCTGCCCAAAAAGAATTAATGGAAGAATTAAATTCAAATTAAATTAAATTTAAAGAAGAATTTTAAAAGACTTTAAAAATAAATCAACAAAGATGGAGGAAAAACTAAAAAATAAAAAAGGAGTAATCCAAGAAAGACAAGAAGACTATGAAAGAAAAATCAACCAATTAGAAAAGGAGATGCAGAATCTTAATGAAGAAAATGACACCTTGAAAATTAGGATTGGGCAAGGTGATGCTAGCAAAATTATAAGAGATTAAGAAATAATTAAATAAAATGTGAATAATAAAAAAAGAAGAAAATGTGAAACATCTTATAAAAACAACAGATTTGCAGAATAGATCAAGAAGGGAAAACATAAAAATAATCAGATTAACTGAAAGTTATGATCAAAAAGAATCTTGATACAAGAAATAATTAAAGAAAATTGTCCTGAAATATTATATTTTGGGGCGGGGCGGAGTAATTGATCACCACTTAAAAGAGATCCTATGAGGAAAACTCATAGGATTATCATAGTCACATTCCAAAACCCTCAACTCAAGGATAAAATATTAAAAGCATCAAGATTAAAACAATTTAAATATGATGGTGCCACAATGAGAATCATACAAGACCTAACAGCAGAGACATTAAAGGGGCACAGATCTTGGGAACTCACTATATATCGAAAAGCAAAAGAACTGAATGAAAAAAAGTAACATTTGTTCAACTGTCAGACTTTCATGACTTTATTTAAAAAAACTGAACTTAATAGAAGATTTGACATATAAGAGCCAAGAGAAATATAAGGTACATACCAAAGACTGATTATAAGGGATTCATAAGGGCAGACTGTTTACTTTTAAAATGCAAAACGTATGTCTAAGATTCTTATTAAAAATAGGGTAGCTCATAAGAAAGAGTGGAGTAAACCTAAGTATGATATAAATGTAAAAAGTAAAACCGTTTAGGAACACCTGAAAAGAGTAATTATTTTATACAAATGAGGTGCAAGGGGTAGAACCGATACATCGGAATTAGATGAGGAGGAAAGCTAATAGTTCTAGTAACATACTTTCATTGGAAATGGGTTTAAGAGGAAACTACATATATATTTAGAAGAATATAAGTCTCCTAAATTCAGAAGAAATAAAATGGTAGGGATATAAAGAAGGAGGAGAGGACAAAGGAGGGAACTTTAGAAAGGAGGGTGAGGGAATGGGTAAAAGGGGATATAGAAGGGCCTTTAGATTTATGGGAATGGGAGGATGGGAGAGATCCTTGGGGGGGGGGGGGGTAGACAAATAATAGGAGGGCAAGGTAGCATGTGGAAATAAAGTAGAGGAGATTGGAGGGATAGGAAATAAGAGATATGCACAAACATAAAAGCAAAGATCAGGAGTAGTACATGTATGTATATATGTATATGTGTATGTATCTATAGCTATAGAGAAATATATCCAAACTTAATTGTAGCCTTCTTGGGGTGGGTGTGGGGAGAGGGGAAAAAAGAACAAAGTAAAAATATACACAGCAAAGAAGAAAAGAAAACTTATAAGGAAGCAAAGAAAAGATGGACAGTTCTCAAAACAACATGTATTATTTATCATACATGTTTTTTTGAAATGAAAATTTATCGTTACATATTTTGAAACCTCTTATGTTCTGTGATGCACATGACATGCCTTTGAGTCTAAAACAAAAAAATAAAGTAATAACAATTTAAATTATGTTTTTAGGGAGAAGAAGGGCCAGTTGGACCCTTTGGAGAGCTGGGTCCACGGGTAGGTATTATGTAAATAATATTTTTTGAAAACTAGAAGTACTTCTCCAGAATATAAGTCCATATCTTACACAATGAACGATGAATAGCCAGAGTATACCCACTTGAATTCTTTGGAGACTTATTAAAGGATAATATATATTGTTAAATATTTACTCATTTCTCTAATAGCCATAGGCATTTATACAAATGATGTCTAATGTTTCTCTAAATTTACTATCATGACAGATAACTTTAATCATTCTCCTAGTATGCAGATAATATATTTTCTGTGTGGGTCAACAAAATTGCAGAGAATAAAGATGTACTTTTGCCCCTCATTCCTTTAAGGAATTTTTCTAGTATAACTTAGGAAGTGTTTTCAAGTTTTGTGAATTAGTTTTTAGAACATTTTTTAGTATAATTAATCCCCCACCCCTACAAATTTGTTCAAGTATCATCTTTTATTAAGATATAAGCAATTTAAGGGGAATCCATCAAAGCTTGAATTGCATCTCATTTTCCTTTATGACTAGCAATAGAATGGAGGCCTCCAAATTTATATGCTTTTCAAAAATGATGCTTTCTCTATCCCCTCTTACTATCAGTATCTCTTTGGTGAAAATGATGCTACTTTAAAGTTTTTGTTTTAGAGAAATTAAAAATATCCTGGATGAATAGAAGCTTCATCAGTGATCACATTACTTTTTAAAAAAAAGATGAATTTTGTCTTACGTGACTCAGAGGGCTTGTATTCTCAAAGTTAGAAAAATGTAGGATTTGGGTGGTTTTTTTGTTTGTTTTGTTTTTTTCTTTACTTCATACTATTAAATTAGAAATGAACTGATATTTTTTCCTAGTCGAATTCTTTCTCTGATAGGAAGAATGCATGGCTATTTCAGAAGATTAATCACCAAAGTCATTTGATTAGCTTGTAAAGTTAACAGTGGTACTGCTACTATTGAGAGAATAACTTGCTAAGACCATGTCTACCTAACCAAAAAAAAAGAAGAAGAAGAAGAAGTACAGTGTTAGGAATTTTCCTTTTAATTGGACAAGCAAAAATTCATTCAAGTCCCAAAATAGATTTCTTAATCTAAGTTATACTAGTTTTTGTCTCATTAATCCAGTTTTAAATTCAATGAGTATTTATGAATGGAGAGACAGCATATGGTATACTGGATAGAATACTGGATTAAAAGCCAGGAAGACCTATTTTCACATCCTGCCTCTGACCCTTATTACATCTGTGATGATTTGGTCATGGTCACTTAACCATTCAGAGCTTTAGCTTCCTTATCTCTAGAATGGGCATAGTAACACTTGCAGTAATTACACTACCTACCTTATGAGGGTCTCATGTGGAAAGCACTTTACAGCCTTTAAAATCTTACATAAGTACAAATTATTATTATATGTTATGTATACATTATATTATACATTACATATAAAACTATATATAAGACACTGTGCTTGGCAGGTATGATTTTACTTAATTTGCTTAATGTCAATTTGGGAAACAATCTCTTTCTTTTTTGTTCCTTTGCATTGTAGGGAAAACCAGGTCAAAAGGGATATGCAGGTGAACCAGGACCAGATGGTTTGAAGGTACAACTTTTCTGTTATTTATGGATTTAGGAAGAGAAACACAGACAGAGGGAGACAGAGAACATTGAGACCTGAAATTGATTGATCTTAAAAATGCTTTAGTAATTGAACAATTCCTAACTTCCCTGGAATGGATACTGTCTCCATTGACAATAGATTGCAATCCAGTTAGTTCTTTAAGAATTGCTGGGTCTAAAAAACTCATTCTTTGGACAACCTGGTGATGACCCTCTCCAAACAACTGAACACATCCTTATGTATTAGGCATATATAGTGAGTCACTGAGTCTGTATTTGAGGCCATTTCCTCTTGGTAGCAGAAACTAAGCTCCACAAGCAGAGCCTCTACCTCCTACTAACGTGGAAATTAAAGGATATTATGATCTAAAAATTTTTTAAATTTGAGCAGTATTGAAAAAGATAACAAATATTTATACTGTTTTTTTCTGAAAGCTATGGATTATCATTTATATCAGACTTATCTAAGCTCTTTTGCAGCTCAAAATGACCCTTGGCATTTCTGTGACACTGAATAGTAAAGAAAGATAAGAGTTAGTGAATAGTTTCTCTAAATTCTCTTCACCAACTTTCATAGTCTTAAATACATAATAATAGAGATTCTGCTTTCCAGCATCCTATTAACCAGACAACTCTATTAACTGGTACTCCCTGACTGGCCCTTAAACATGCCTACAGTATAATGATGATGATGTTTTGTAATCATGACTGGATCATTCTAAGGTCCTAAAGTGTCTTTTGGAGTAGCAAAGAAATATTAAATTCCTTTTGGTCCCTTTAAGGTTAGATAAGATCATATAAAGTACTATTCCATAAAACAGAATGTAACATTTATTAGCCTTCTGAGGACAGAGTTGAAAGTTTGTCCTTTCTGCATGCTTCATTGGGAAAAAGTTTGTGGAAAGAGTAGGAGAAGTACTAGAGGCAGCTAGATGGTGCAATGAATAGAGCACTGGACCTGGAGAAAGGAAGATCTGAGTTCACATTTGGTTTTAAAAACTAACTCTGTGACCCTGCAAAAGTCACTTAACTTCTCTCAGACTCAATTTGCTTTAACATATGTATAATAGCACCATCCTCTTAAGGTTGTTATGAGAATTAAATAGGATCATATTTGTGAAAGTGTTTTTTTCAAACTATAAAGCTCTATATAAATGTTATCAGTGTTATAAGAAAAAAAGGAGAAACCATTGTACAAGGGTGTTGATGAAGGTGAGAGATTACATTTTATTTTGCATGAGACAGGATTTGAGAGGACTTGAAAATAAATCAAGGGAAGAGGAGAAGGGTTGAGCTGAAGGAGAAGATATCAAGAACTTGAAAAGAAAGAAGAATTAAAGCAAAAGGGCAGGAACTCCACAAAAAAGGAGAACAGTAAGAAAAGGGCTCAAGATGGAGAAAGATTTAAGAACTAGGAGAAGGAAATTAATAAGACAAAGTTAAATAAAAATCGGCAATACAAGGTAAGAGGAGAAGGTGAAAGAGATTAAAAGAAAGGTGAGGAAATGTTAGAACACAGGAAATAAAAAGAATTCCACAAGAGGTTTGTTGTAGAAACTCCTCAGGGGAGCTATGACCTAGCAGATTCAGGGACTGGAAATATCACTTCTAGCAAGTATGGAAAGAAGAAATCTGTAATCATCTGTATAGTGTGAGATGTTTAACTGTAGCAAAATATAAACATCACATACTCTTTGCAAGTTATGCTTCACATACTTTTTCAAAGTGAGATCTTTAGTACCTTGTCCTGTTTGCTTCTAGCTCCTCTAGAGTCCTTCTGGGTCAAACTATCTAGAAAAGTCTATAAGTCCTGTGTTACCACTCTCCCTTATAGTGTTAATACCTAATGACAAAGTAAACATTTAAAACAAAGAAACAAAAATTTTCTCCACATTCATAAAAGGAAAGGCATCAGGCTTCCATGAAGGTAAAGAGATACATAATGACTAACCTAGGGTTATGAGCCAGGTGTGCCCATACATCTGCTCCTCTATACTTCCACTCTCCCAGACACACATGACCACCCCCTGAATAGCTCTGGAAATTTCCCATGCATGCTACTAGGAGCTGAGTTCCTATGAGTCTGGCTCCTCTCTGGACCCATTCAAAGTGGACTTTCAAGGATCCTATAGTCTCTATTACCATTATTGTGGGGGGTTTTTGTGTTTGTCCTTTATTCTTAAAGAGGAGTATCACCACTACCTTCAAAGGCAGCTACAAATCTGTGGGGGTTTTTTTCAAAAAGAAAAAGTACCCTTGCCCTAGAATTCTCAGAACCCTTCCTAATTCTTCTCCCTTAGGATGTCAGCTCTGAAGCCTGCCACCTTCCAGAGAGAAAGTCCTAGTCAAGTCCAGTCAACACACACTAAATGCTTACGCTGTGTCAGGCACTGTACTAAGTGTTGAGGATACAAAGGAAAGCAAAAGCAGTCCCTACTCTGAAGAACCTCACAATATGGTAGAGGAGAAAACACAAACATCTATATACAAATGAAATACATAGAGGGCATATTGAAAATCATCTCAGAAGGAAAGCATTAAGATTAAATAGAGCTGGAAAAGGCTTTCTGAAGAAAGGTGAGGAGTCAGGTATGCATGAAAAGAAACAGAAGAGCAGGATCACCAAGACTTAGAGAGAAGATAGCATCAAAGAGATATCTGATCATGTCAAAGGCTGAGCATAAGAAGGATGAGGATTGAGAAAAATCCATGAGATAAGGCAATAAAGGGATAAGTGGTCACTTCTGAGAGAGTAGTTTCAGTCAAATGATGAGATCAGAAGCCAGTCTACAAAGAGCTAAGTAGAAATTTAGAAGAAAGGAAGTGGAGACACTTATTGTTGGTCTTCCCAAGTAGTCTAACCACGAAAAAGAGAAGACATGGGATGATAGCTGGGATAGGCAGATCAAATGATTGGACTTTGAGTGTTTTTGTTTTACAATGGGAGAGGGATGACATGAACCTGTGTATAGGCAGGAGGGAAGCAACCAATGATCAGGAAGAGATTGAAAATAAGTTAGAGAGTAGGGATGATAGAAATGGCAATTTGCTAGAGAAAATGGGAAGGAATTGGATCACTTGTGCATGTATAGGGGTTTACCTTAGTAAGGAGAGCCATCTCTTAATATGAGACAGAGGTGAAGGAAGAGATAGTACAGGAAGGCATCTGAGTGATAGAAGATAAAGAGGAGGACAGAAGAGGGAGCTCTCGGCAAATGGCCCCAACTTGGCAAGAGGGGTGTGGGTGAAACCTGTGGCAAGGTTCTTAAGTGAAATGTTAGGGGAAAGAGGAGATATGGAATGTTTGAGGGGGAAGAAAAGATCTGGAAATGTTTCTGTGATAAATGGGATTGTGAGCTGATTAGGAAATACAAAAGGATTTTCTTGCTGCCTTGAGTGCCCAGTTGAGATTATCTAACATAAATCTGTAGCAGCCCCAGTCAACCTGGTTTGACAATTTTCTCTGGTTTTGTTTAGCAGCACATGAATAGGAGAAAAGGTAGTTAATGCTAGGAGTAATATAGGGCTGAGGTTTGGCAAGGCAAAGTCTTCAATAGGATAATAAGGTAAAGGACTTAAGTGATCAGCATAGAGTTGGACTGGTTTGCAAAAGAGTCAATATGGGGAAAGGAGGAGAGAGTAACTTGTTCCAGGAAAATTGTCTGGGAGAGACCTGAGGGACTGAGGGATTGGATGTCACAGGACTGAGAACAAACTCTAGGGTGGCAAGACTCAGGGATAAGTGGAATGGCAACAGATTATGATAAATTAACGGAATTTCAGAGTTCATGAACACGGAGTTGAATAAACAATCTTCACTTTGTCTAAATTCTCTAGAAGCCATGATCAAATGTATTGACATCCTGCTGCACTAAAAAAGTTAAATATTCAAAAGGAATCTCCCAACATTAATTAAGGCTATTTATTCAAACAAACATTTTCCAGCAATGTATGCATATGTATATGTGCTTATATAGATAGAATATGTCCTTCTATAATTATATGGGATAATAGAGGATTCTCTTTACTTGTATACAGTGCCATTGTTTAAATACAGGCAAAAAAAAATTCTGTTATTGACAGCCGGGACTGTGGGTGTTTATATTTTTATCCACAGCACCTAGCATAGTTATTGATCTTAATAAGTGTTTGTTTAATGAATGACAGTAGAATAAACAGATCTCTTATGAGGCCATTCCCTGCTGAGCCCTATATAATGCAAACTGCTGTATTAGTTCATTGTCACATACATTAATGGTGATAATTCCTAATGACTGCTGAGGTTTGTTCCAAATCTCAACTTTTAGGATTCTGGTCCACTCGTGGTTGGCCAGTTGTTTCAGTATGTCTAACTCTTCACGACCCCATTTGGGGTTTCCTGGCAAAGATATTAGAATGATTTGCCATTTCCTTCTCCAACTCATTTTACAGATGAAGAATTGAAGTAAACAGGGTCAAGTGACTTGCCAGGGTCATGCATCTAGTAGGAGTCTGAGGTCAGATTTGAACTCAGGTCTTTCTTACTCCATGCCCAGAGCTCTATCCATTGTGCCACCTAACTGCCCACTTACATGTAGGAAATGCCATGTTGTGTTTGTCTAAAGAACAAATAGATTCTCAGGAGGATCCAATTTACTCACTTAGTTCTAATATAATTCATATAACATCTACTTAGGCCATTTTTCTCATACCAATAATGCTAACATATAATTTTGGCAATCTTTGATATTTTGGCTCATTTTGTAGGATCATTTCCATTTTATCATTAACCAATTTCACCTCCCATTGACATTTTCAATCTGATATTTTTAGAGGAATAAACAACAGTTCTATCTAATCAAAGTTTTCCTTTCTATCAAATATACTGTCTTTTCAAGCAAGTTAGAGCATTTAAACAAATCAGAAAAATACTGGTTTCTTCCTGAATTCACCACTTTTATGACTAAAATTAACACACAATAGATTATCTACTAGTGCAAGAAATACACTAGATCTGCCATATTTGCAACCAAAAAAATTAACAAAATGCTTTATCCAACACAATTATGGATGGGCCTCTGAAAGAAGTAGAAATGATAGCAAAGAGAAGGAATTCAGGAAAAGCAATTGGATTTTAGAGAAGGAGCCACAGAGGAGATCCATGAGATAGGAGAAAGAGTTGCAAAGAGATTTTAGGACCAATGGAAAGGAAAATGCTAAAGATGTAGAAAGAATCTTGTACCCTGATAATGACAAAAGTGAATGAGAAAATAATAATTACTGACCTATTTGCCTGCTCTCATATCCATATATGGATATTGGATGGATAATGGAACATTTGGATGGAAATCCAACAGTTTGTCCAACAGTAGATGGTACAAGTTGACTCTAATTTCAGTTCAGATTTGAACAAGGTGAGGAGAGCAGGCTAGATTACTTTTTATAAATTAAAAAGCTCTTTTACTATCCCTAGGCTTTCCATGAAAGCCAAGGCCCATCTTTTCAATAGCAGTTTAGCAGTATAGCTATATGGCAGCGAGATATCAAATGCCAGTGCCTCTAAAGAACTAAAAACGAACAGCACTCAATGGGCCATAGAGAAGTACTTGTTGGGTAGTGAGGAAATGCATCATATGAACAATGAGGGACATGAAAGAAGAACGAGAAGGAAAAACAGTGTCAGGAGATCAGATGATAAGATGAGAACATGGCTTGATCATGAGGCAGAATACTGGATGATAGGTGAACAGTCAAAATAATACTTTTTCAATGTCTGAAAAAAGCAAAAAAATATTCCAACATCTTAGAGACTCACTATGGAGAACTTTTAAAAGGATAACATCGCAAGAATCACATCGTCTGGGCAAGCAGAGTATTTGAGTATTTTATATCTACCTGATATAGAATTTCACCAAAATGTTAAACCCAAATGATAAATTGTATAATATGTGTTATTTTATTTAAATAAGTCTTCCAAATTTATCTTTTTAAGAATACTGATGTTGCCCCAGAATGCTACAATCATGGAGCACCATAACCTGCAAACAAAATTTCAAATGATTCAAAGAGGTCATACATATAGTGTGAACACATAAGCTACAGTATTATCAACAATGACATGCATGCAAGAAATAACTAATCCAGAAAATATATAATCAGAAAAGATATAGGATGGTTATGCAATGAAAGTGAGGAAAAAGAAAAGGACAGCTCAAGGCCTCTATTCACAATTCATGAAAGACATGATAAGACATGGACAAAATTGACATAGAATGAGGTATTATTATCTTTCTATCTGAACCATTAGAGGGAGTACCTATAATAGATCACTTATTTGTAATTACATTGACGTGTAATTATAAATCCTCTACTAAAGTACTACTCCAATATCTGGGTTTGGTACAGAGATGCTACTGGGTTCGTGAAGGCTATGAAGTTCTGCTGGGTCTTACCAAACAGGAAAAACTATGAAAAGGGGCCTGGAAACAAACAAATAGACAAAAAAATTGTATGTCTCTTGGGTGAGGATTAGCCTAGCTAAGTTCTAAGAGGCCTTTAAGCAAGTTGGCTATAGAGGAGTGATTTTTTTTGAACCACTACAATTTTGATTTTTGAGTTAGTCTCAAATAAAAGAAAACTAAGTTACAGCTTTTGCTTTGATAAAAGGAGCACCCTCATAACAAAATCACATACCCTGTAACTGTTGAAGGAAAATTGAGTGTTTGCATGCATGTGTAAATATATTTACATATATGTAAAATATTTTTAAATATATATACTTATATTTATATATTTTATATGCATACACATGCATAGTATATGGATAAGCTTTCCAAAAGATTATATAAACACTATGGCAAGAAATATACTAGTTACCTAAACATATGCAAGAAAAAAAACTTTTTGTAAAGTGGGAAAGTTGAGCTAATCAGTCGATTTTCTTATTATTGCTAAATGATTTCAGTCGTGTCTGACTCTTTGTGACTTCATTTTTGAGCTTTCTTGGCAAAGATACTGCAGTAGTTTGCTGTTTCCTTCTCTAGCTCATTTTACGGAGGAGGGACTGAGGGGAAAAAAGGTGTTAAGTGACTTTCCCAGAATTACCCAGGCCAGATGTGAACATATGAAGATGTCTTCCCGCTTCCAAGTCTAGTGTTCTATTCAATTTGCCATCCAGCTGCCCTAATCAGTCAATACATATTTATTTCCTTAGGGCTCCAACGTTCCAGACCTTGGAGATTCAGAGGCAAAAAGCAAATGGTCCCTTCCCCCAAAAAAGTTAAATTCAAGTGGAGTAAACAGTACATAAATACATATATACGTATGTATGTATGTATGTATGTATGTATGTATGTATACCTACAAGAAAATAAAGAACATAAAGGAAGTAAAAAGTAGGTACTTTGAAGAAAGGTTCAATGAGTTGGAAGAATGAGAAATGTCTGATTTTAGGAGGAAACACCTGAGTTATTCTATGAAGAGAAATAGAGATTCTTTTTGTAAACTTTATTTTTCTCTCTTTTCACTTATTTTTTCATGTAGCATATGTGTCTTAGCAATGCAGTAATTTTAAAAATACAAATAGTGTCCACTTTAAATACTTGGCACTTAATATATTATTTGTGTTAATGAATTCTCTCCATTCCCAATAGCAATAACGTATAATTACACGTCAATGTAATTACAAATAAGTGATCTATTATAGGTACTCCCTCCAATGCAATTATTGCAATAGCAGTAAAAATACTATCTCGTTGAGGTAGTGCATTCAAACGTTTTTTTTCTTAGTAGCAAAATAATGCAGTAGATTTTTGCCATTCCTCTTCAGTCATGCAGCTCAGTGACTGAGTTTTAATTCAAAGCAACACCACTGAACAGCATATTGAAATC
This sequence comes from Bettongia penicillata ogilbyi, assembly GCA_023548195.1. Lineage (NCBI taxonomy): Eukaryota > Metazoa > Chordata > Mammalia > Diprotodontia > Potoroidae > Bettongia > Bettongia penicillata. The sequence goes on from JAJHZJ010000213.1 coordinate 6,039,853, forward strand.
GACATGGCATAAATAGCCTCTGGGCTTTTATTTTTCTTTTTTAAAATTAATCTGTCCTCAAACACTACCTGATCATTGAATAAATTAAAAGAAAGTCAAGTCCTTAATGCATAGTTACCTAGTTCAGCAAAACAAATTCCTACATTGGTCATGTCAAAAACTGTATGTCTCTTTTGGCATTTTAAGTGAATGACCTCTCTGGCAAGAGATGAGTGCTATGTTTCATCTTTATTCTTTTGGATTTGTGCTTTATCACTGCATTGATCAGAATTCTAAAGTGCTTCAAAGTTTTTTTTTTTCCATATATGATATCACATAAACTGTTTTCCTAGTTCTGCTCACTTTACTCTGCAGCAGGTCATAGTCTTCCCAGGTTCTTCTAAAACTGTCCATTTCTTCATTTCCTATGGCATGGAAATATTCCATTACACCCATATATCATAATTTGTTTTGCTACAGGTTACCACAAAAAGAGCTGGTATTGGTAGTATCATACAGAGAGGTCCTTTTCCTCTTTCTTTGATTTCTTTGGGGTACAGGCAAGGCAGTAATGTAACTAGATCAAGAGATATTCATCTTTTATTAATGTTTTGGGCTTCATTCCCAATTGCTTTCCAGAGTGGCTGGGCAGATTCATGGAAATCTAAAAGGCAGAAATGAAGAAAGGTTGCATTTCAGGCATGGTGCAATAGCCTGGGGATCAGAGAAAGAAGGCTATTTGTGAGGAACAAGGAAGCTAGTCTGGTCAGATCATAGAATATTTGAAGGAAAGAAATATGGGGAAGAAGCTTGGAGTCAGCTTCTAAAGGGTTTTAAAGGAATTTGTATTTGATCCTTGAGGCAATGGGTGGCTAAGGAGCTTCTTGAGGAAGGAACTCATCTGGCCAGATCTGTGCTTTAAGAATTTTACTCTAGCATTCATCTGGAAGTTGGAATGGAGAAGAGAGAGATTAAAGCAGAGAAACACATAATTACGTATTGAAATTGTCCAGATGAGTGGTGATGATAGCTTGAACTAGGGTGGTTAAGGAGGAGCCGAGAAAAAGGGTTGTTAGGATGAAGCACTGACAAGACATGGCAGTTGATTGGATAATGGAGATTGGGGAGGTGAATTATCAAGAATGACTCTAAGATGATTGAAAAATTGATGTCAAAAATATTAGCTTTGATTAACGTTGCATTTTTACTGGTATAGAATCATTCCACTAGCTTATACCACCACCTAATTAATTCTAAAAATTCTTAATCTACCAATTACTACTATTGTCTAGTTCACATCTCACCATTTCGTCAACAAGAATTGTATAAAAGACTTTGGCAAATGCCTTACTCAAATAGAGATATGTCAACAATATATCCAGTATTTCTTCCATTACTCTAAAAAGTACATTATCGGACCTGGCAATCAATTCATTAAAGCTTCCTTCTTTTTACTTTACTTAGGGAATCACAGGATTTTAGATTCAGAAAGAACCTTAGAGGCAAACCTAGACCTGAACAAAAATCTTCCCTGCAATATAACTGATATGTGGTTATCCAAAGTTCATCCTTCACCCACCACTTCCAGATGCAGGCTTTCCAATTTTGGTTAGCTCTGTTTGTTAGGAATTTTTTATTCTTACATTAAAACTAAAATTTGTCATTTCTATCCATTACCTGTAGTTTTACCCTTGCTGTTCTATCTGCCACAAGTCTCAGTCCATTTCAGTCCATCCTGTTTCTATCAAAGTGATTTTCCTAACACATAGATATAATCTTAAGACCTACTACCCATTTCCCCTATTCAGTAAATCCCAGTGGCTTCCTGTCACCTCAGGGATCAATACACAATCCTCTGTTTAGTATTCAAAACCCTTCATAACCTACCCCTTGCACGTATCCAGTCTTCTTACATTTTACACAACCCTCCATATATTCTTTGATCCAGTGACACTGATTTCCTTGCTCTTCCATGAATAAGACACTCCATCTCTCAGCTCTGGGCACTTTTTGTCTGTTCCCCATGCCTAGAATTCTCTCCCTTCTCATCTCTACCTCCTGGCCTCTGTGGCTTCCTTCAAGTCCCAACTTAAAGCCCTCTCTTCTACAGGAAGTCTTTCCCAATCCCTCTTAGTTGTAGTACTTTCCCTGTAAGTGCAGCATATCATAACATAAATATCCTTTAGGGTTTTATTTTTCTTTTTTTAAAAATTAAATGATCCCCATGCACTATCTGCTCATTGCATAAATTAAAAGAAAGGAAAGGAAAGTCCTTAGTACATAACCGCATAGTTCAGCAAAACAAATTGCTAGATTGGTCATGTCCAAAAATATCTGCCTCTTTTGCATCTTTGTGCAACTTCTCTCTATAGCATCCCCCTGATCTAGCAGTAGTAATGCTGTAATAAAAGTAAATGAAGATAGTCAGGCATAAATTTTTCTTGATGAAACTGGTGACTCTTGGTGATCACTACTTACTTTTCTAGGTTTTCTTGAACTATCTCTTTATTGATATTTTCAGAATTTTGCCAGGCATCAGAATCAAAGGTGCTGACCTTTGATTTCCAACTTCATTCCTTTCCTGTTCATGGAAGTAGAGACCACATTTTCCTTCCTCTAATCCTGTGGTACTTTTGCTCGTCTTCCAGATTTTCAGAGATCACTGGCAGTCACATCTGCCGATAGCGTCAGTACCAATCATATAGTTCATCTTGACCATTTTCCTTGAATTAATTAAGCAGCTAGATCTGCCTTACTACCTAGTTAATGATTATTATGATAGCTAACACTTATGTAATGCTTTAAAGTTTGCCAAGTACTTTACATATATTATCTCAAGTTGGATATTAACTAACTCTCTATTGACTATTTTTGCTAAGTCTATTTTATTTCTTTAAATTGAAACTTTGTGTTGTAATTCCCTGCTGTATCATTTCCATTCCAAAAGTAATTCTCCTAAATAAAACTGAAGTGATGAATCGGGCAATTCTGACTTCTGTTATCCACTAATATCCTCTCATCCACACTGAACAATATCTTATTCCTCCGTTTTTTAAATCTTTAACACAACATCAGATTTGGACAATATCTTTTTGTTATTTTAATATTCATCACTAATCTCAGTTCGTTCTGAGCTTCAGGACTCATGATATAATACTTCTAGTATTATGCCATCCTTTAGTATCCATTGTCATTATTTCTTTCTTTCTCTCTGTATGTCTCTGTCTCTATATTTCTGTTTCTCTTTGTCTGTGCCTGTCTCTCTCTGGCTCTCTCTCTGTCTCTATCTCTGTTTGTCTCTCTCTCTGAGTCTCTGTCTCTCTAAGTCTGTCTCTATTTCTGTGTCTCTATCTTTGTGTTTTTCTGTCTCTGTCTCTGGGTCTCTCTTTCTCTCGCCGTGTCTCTCTCTGTCTCTGGGTCTCTCTCTCTCTGCATCTCTGTGTGTGTGTGTGTCTCTCTGTCTCTCTTTCTCTGTCTCTGCCTCTCTTTCTCTCCATATAATTTAAGTTTGGTGATGTTTCTTGAATATTCACATCATTCTTTTTTGTCAATCTGACCTTTTCTTCCTTCTCAGAATCATTTGTCTTTGGATTATGCAAAAGTAATTTTTGAAATACCCCATGTCTCTTTGGTCCAAATTCCCCTTTGAAATATTAGGATATGGGATTCTTTTGATGAATTCTTTGCAATCTGTACTCCCTCCATCAAACTTTCATATAGCTTTACATTCCTTACACACCCAGAACTCTTAAGATGGGGGAGTTCCATCCAGCTTTTATGAAAATTCTATGCGGGCACATATGTCCTGTTCTCTAGGTCACCCTCTTCCTTCCTGAGCACGTACTTTCCAAATTGGTCTAGGTGAAGCTCAAAAACTTTCCAGTTCAGATAAATAATACTAGTCCAAATCTGATTAACAGCAGCCTTTCATCACTGCTACTTAATATGGCTGTTGTTCAGTCTTTTCAGTTGTGTCCGACTCTCCATGACCCCATTGGGGGCAAAAATACTGGAGTGTTTTGCCATTTCCTTCCCCCAATTATTTTACAAGTGAGGAAAATGAGGCAACTTAGAGAGCTGGGTCTAGATCTTCCTGAATTCAGACTAGCTGTTCTTCAATGTTAGTATGTAAATTGTGCCAGGGGCAGGACCTTAGGATTCACCCTGCACTCGATTCCTTTTAGGTTAAGGCTCCATACTGCCAACAGCCCTTAACTTGACCTGTCTCTTTTTCTTCCATATACACTCGTGGAATCCTGAGCTCCCATAATCAAATGTCTTTCTTCACTACATATGAGCTTCTTCAATATAACTACTGAAATGCTCTCCTACTTAGTCTCCCAACTACTCAAGACATACTTTCACTCTCTAACTATAGTCCTTTCTTCATTAAACCCATGCCAATTTCCAACCTCCCAAATTACCAACAAATTAAAGGCAGAGTGGTGAATTGAACTGAGAACATGACTCAAAGTCAAAAAGACCTACGTTAAAATCTCATTTCTGGCACATATTGACGGTCTGATCTTGGGCAATTTCCAGTATTCTTGGTAAATTTTCAAATAGTTCTGGATGGGATCATAGCTACTCCTCCCTTACCTTAATTCTATAGCACCACCACTACCACCATCACCACCCCCACCCCCACCACCACTACTACTACTACTACTACTACTACTACTACTGCTGCTGCTGCTGCTGCTGCTGCTGCTGCTGCTGCTGCTTCTGCTGCTGCTGCTGCTGCTGCTACTGTTGCTGCTACTCAAAATTACTACTACTATTATTACTACAAAGTTACTAATAATAATAATAGCTACCATTTATATAATGTCTGTTTTGTGCCAGATATCACACTAAGCATTTTTCAAACACTTCATTTGATCCTAATAGCAACCTTGGAAAGGAAATGCTATTATTTTCCCCATAAAACAGTTGAAGAAAATGCAGTGACCAGTGTTCACATGACTTGTCCAGGGTCGCACAGTTAGTATGTGTCTGAAGTAGGGTTTGAGCTCAGTTCTTTCAGATTCCAGATCCACTGCTCTTCTACTGCACCATCTCCGATACTTCCCAAGGCTCTTTTTTTTCACTTGTACAACCAGTTCCATCCAGTTGTTTAGAATCAGATGTGTTTTATGGCTTCTCTTGTCACTTGCTCAACATATCAACAGACCACTTTCTTTAAGAGGTCTTTTCCCTCTGAAATTACTTCTCGTTTACATTGTATATAATTTGCATATTCTACCAGTTTGCAACTTGTCTCTCCCATTAGAATATGAGCTCTTTGAGGAGTGGGAGGATTTGGGGATTTGAGTTTTTGTTTTGTTTTTGCCTTTCTATCCCTAGTGCTTAGCACAGTGCCTGAAACAGTCCTCAGTAAATGCCTTTCAGCTAATGAGATTACCAGTAAAGGCAGTCAAGAATTTGTCAACTTCTCTACATTTAGTGGGGAGAGAGGGGAAGAGAGGGAGAGGGAGAGAGAGAGAGAAAGGATAGAGAAGGAAGGAAGGAAGGAAGGAAGGAAGGAAGGAAGGAAGGAAGGAAGGAAGGAAGGAAGGAAGGATCGATCTAGATGTCTACACAGCTGAAGTCTCCTATCACTGCTATATCAGCCTTCTATCCTGGCTTTGTGATCTGTTGTCTCTCCTCATCATTTCTTTTACTCCTGATAGTTTTACACCCAATAAAATATGATTTCTGTTACTCCTCCAGCTGACCCTCACCAGCATTTTCTCTATTACACTTGCATGAAATTCTCACATGTTTATGGCATGCAATCTGATCACCTCTTTTACTTAATTGGTTCTTTTTTACTTCTGTGTTAAGTTTTGAATCATTCCATTCATGACTCACATCCCATAGCCTCAGTGGTAGATGTCACCACATAAGGCTGAATGTACTTTTTATCTTTTATAATTTTTAAAATTTCTGGCCCTCTTTGCTGATATTATTTTCTGTATTCTCAACCTTCAGCTAGCTTCAAATGATCTTTCATTGTTCTATGTTATCTTTTAAAACTCAGTGAGCGGTTTTTTTCGAAGATTCTTCAGAAAAAAAAATATGCCTTTTGAATTCCTTAACATTTAGAGGTAGCATATGCGCATTCAGACACAAGCATGTTGCAAGACATCCACCTAGTGACCAGTCTTTTACTTGTTCAGGGCAATGTCCCTGCTAATTTGAAGGGTCTTTTCATTAGTACCTTTAATAGGGAAACCAACTTGATTCCAGCATAAACCCAAATATAGCACACTCTCTCACACATTGGACAATTTCTTTTTCTCTCCTTATCTGATCAGACTTTTCAGTTAGATAATTCTCTTTTCTCCATAGCTCTTGCTATTAGCTCTTATGGCCAAATCTCCTAATAAAGTACCCTAACAAAGGGCCAGTTTATCATGCTCCCCCATCATTCATTCTATTCATTCATCTTCTGAGTAAGGCCCCAGGAATTACTTGTTCACTTGAGCAGTGGTCTGATCAGTGCTTAGCAGATGCTTGACAATTCATTTCAATTAAACAAAATATTTATTAAACACCTACTGTGTACAAAGCATTGTGCTGGATGCAAGCATTAATTCAAACAGGGGCTCTACTCAGTTTTTGCAAATGAGATTTTATATAGAAATCCTGCTTCCAGTTCCTTATTGTCTTTTCTTTTCTCTCTTCTAACTTCCTGATTAGACTTCAGATACCATGTGTATCTGGCCTCTCTACTTACTGGCATTTTCTGCCTTTCTAGGTCATGAACAAGTTTGAAGAAAGCAATTTTAGCAAAATTGTAGGGATGAAAGTGAAATTGCAAGAGAATTCTGAGTGAGTGAGTAGGGAGGCAATGGAGACAGTTACTGACACAGAAAATGTCGTAGCTTGAGCGGGTAGCAGTATCAAAAGACAGAAAAGGGTTGATTAAACATGGAAGGTCTTAGAAGAAAGGGGATTGAAGATGGAATCAAATGTTCAGATTGAGAATATTGTAAACTTGAGAAGAGATACTGTATTACTTTTCAACTTTGTATCTCCAATATCTACCATAGAATGAGCAGTACAGATAGAGGTTGAATTGAATTGAGGGGTCATCCTTGGCAAAGAGAACTAATCCATCCTCTGAGATTGAAGCATGGGGGAAAAGATGCCTGATGACATAGAAAGGGTTACAATTGCAGAAGAAGGAAGTTGAGTAAGTTCATGTCAGATAGAAGGACCCATACTTTTATTAGGCACTCACATCACACTTGAACTAAGCAACAATGCAAAAAGGAGACATTCGATGCCTTCAAGGAGGTCTATTAGCTTCATCTAGTGGAGGAAGATAACACACAAAAAGAAGCTTAAAAGTTGAGTTTGGAGTGGGGGACTCTGGAAGTCAGAAATAAAGCTTAGAGGTGAATGAAAAATGGTGGTCCTGATAATTTGTTGTTTAAGTTTTTCAGTTGTGTCTGACTCTTCCTGATCCCTTTTTGGATTTTTGTGGCAGAAATACTGGACTAGCTTACCATTTCTTTCTCCAGCTCATTTTACAGATGAGGAAACTGAGATAAATAGGGTTAAGTGACTTGCCCAGAGTCACAGAACTAGTAAGTGTCTGAGGCCAGATTTGAACTCAGGAAGACGAGTCTTCCTGTTTCTTGGCCTCAAGCTCTATGTGACCTCGTTGCCCAGTGGTGGGCCTGAGACTCTCAATAAAATGGAGGCCCCAGTAGGAACTCACCAATGAGAGAAGGGGGCCAGCCTATGGGAAATGTTCCAGGATAAAAAGGCTGCAGATGGATGTTCCAGTTTCTATATACTGAGAAAAATTCTAGAATGAAGTAGCAGGTGAGTATGGTTTTGCATCCTAGAATTCAGGATCAGAGACTAAAGTAGAAATGGTTGAGTTCTCAAGTAAGTTCAACTTTGCTGAAAGTGAAGGATGACGATGGGACACAGTTGACGTTTGAAGAGAGAATAAAATGTATGGAACAGATGGTTAGGAAAATATGATTCAAAATCAATAGGCGGTGAACTTTTAAAAAATAACATGGAGTAGTGAGAGTTCAGTTGAGGTTAGATACAAACTGATAGTAGACCATAGCAAACTTTCAAGATTTTCTCCAGCCTTACTCCGCTTAGGAGTAAGAGGAGAGAGGATGATGTCGGGAATTATCTAGCATTGTAAGTTAGTGGGACAGGTTGAATAGAAAGTCAAGAGTACAAAATGCATGATGGAATGATGGATAACTGTGTCAAGGGTAGACGAAAATGATCCCTAGATGCCAAGGAATGTCAGTGAGACTGGTGAGGATAAGGAACTAAAAGAATAAGTAGAGGCCGTCAAACTGAAAGCCACAATAGGCATAATTTGGTAGGCTAAGGGAATGAAGATAGATGGAAGGACAGCAAATTATAGGAGAAAAGGGGAACTTCAAAGCTAAAGATCTGGGCAACTGAGTAGTTTTGAGTAACGGTCAAGTCTAAGATATGCATGGGACTTGAGGCACTTGAGGAACTAGTCTCTATAGATAGTAACAACGACCAAAATTCATTATAATACATTACAATGCACTATAATAGATGCCAATTAATTATCTTAGAATTTCTCTTGCTTTACTATATACTGTTAATGTTCTGGTTAAATCTTACATAAAAAGAGAAAATGTTTCTCTTGAAAAAGCAATGAAAGTTTTTTGCACAAACAAACCCAATGCAACCAAGATTAGAAGGGAAGCTGAAAACTGGCAGAGAATTTTTGCAACTAATGTCTGTGATAAAGGCCTCATTTATAAAATATATAGAGAACTGAGTTAAATGTACAAGAATATAAGTCATTCTTCAGTTGATAAATGGTCAAAGGATATGAACAGGTAGTTTTCAGAGGAAGAAATTAAAGCTATCTATAATCATATGAAAAAATGCTCTAAATCACTATTGATTAGAGAGATGCAAATCAAAACTCTGAGGTACCACATCACACCTATCAGAATGGCTAACATGAGAAAGAAAGAAGATGATAAATACTAGAGACAATGTGGGAGAGTGGGAACACTAATTCATTGTTGGTGGAGCTGTGAGCTGATTCAGCCATTCTGGAGAAGAATTTGGAACTACACTCAAGGGGCTACAAAAATGTCCATACCTTTTGACCAGCAATATCATTTCTAGGATTGTACTCTAAAAAGATCATGAAAATGGGAAAGGATTCCACATGTCCAAAAATATTTATAGCAGCTCTCTTTATGGCGGCCAAGAACTGGAAATCAGGGGGATGCCCATCAATTGGTGAATTATTGAACAAGTTGTGGTATATGAATTTAATGGAATACTATTGTGCTATAAGAAATGATGAAAAGGAAGACTTCAGAGAGGCCTGGAAAGATTTATATGAACTGATGCTGACTGAAAGGAGCAAAACCAGGAGAATTTTGTACATAGAAAAAACTAGTGTGTGAAAATTTTTTCTGGTAGACTTAGCCCTTCACAGCAATGCAAGGACCTAAAAAACTTCCAACAGACCCTTGAGGCAAAATGCCATCCACATCCAGAGAAAGAACTATGGGATTGGATTGCAGAATGAAACAGACTATTTCTCTTGTGTTTTGGTTTGGTTTGACTTAGTTTTTCTCATGGTTTCTCCCATTCATTTTAATTCTTCCATGCAACATAACTAAGGTGAAAATATATTTAGTAAGAATGTATGTGTAGAACCCATATAAGATTGCATGCCATCTTGGGGAGGGAGGCAGGAGAAGGGAGGAAGGGGGATAAAATCTAAGATTTGTGGAAGTAATTGTAGAAAACCAAAAACAAATAAATTAATTAATAAAAAAAGAAAAAGCAACGAAAATAAAGTTATTTCATCTGTTTTACACACACAGGGAGAACCAGGAGATCAAGGACATCTTGGAAAAGTTGGAGAGGCAGTAAGTTTACTTTATCTTTTCTGATCTCTTGTTAAATTTTTACCATCTATACACATTTTCTAACAATTCTGTTAACCAAGTATAGTGCTAAAAAAAATCCAGTATATTTCTCCTTCTATTCTAAATCTACCAACTTAGTATCTATTTCTAAATTCTTCATGAAAAAATTAAACCTAGGAAGGAAATAAGAAAATATGGAGATGATACAATATAATTTATACCACTACATGATCATAGTATCATTCATTTCATTGTGTAGGTTTCTTTTAGCTTTGTTTAAATTCTATCTGAATTTTATCATTTGTGTTCATATAAAAGTCACAAATTATTCAAACATAATTTAGTGCTAATTTTCTTTTGATTTTATCTGGTAGTTAGTCAAATGAAATGAACAAGAAATACAACTTTAGCTTTTTAAAATAACTTGAGAGAGTTCTACTTAATCTAATTCTAGTCACTGTTAAATCACGAGGCAAAAATATTTTTAATTATGTTGTGAATTTACACTTTCCATCTAAAACTGTTACTAAGCTAATGATATTGGACAGATTGACAAAAAGAAATACGCTGTATCCTATTCTGTAATTGATAGATATTGTGAGTAGGTTCCAATTCATTCTATTTGTGGGAAATTGATTTTAATAAAATAATAAAAATTGCTCTCAAAAGGGAGAAATATACTGGGATGGCATGGTAATAGCTCCCTCAGATCAGACTTATGGACAGTCCAATATAGTAGAAAAAGAACTGAATTGGAGATGGGGATGGATAAAGGGATAGATGGCTGAATGGAGAGAGAGAAAGAGAGAGAGATAAAGTAATGTTCGACCACGATTTGCCACTACATTGTTCAAATACCAAATATACGCTTTCCTGAAAGATTACTTTATGGAGAACTCACACAAGGTAAGCATTCATGTGGTGTTCAGATAAAGCAATACAAGGACACTCTCAAGATATCTCTGATGAACTTAGGAAATGATTGCATGACATGGGAGACACTGGCACAGGACCACCTAGCATGGTGTGCCCTCATCAGAGAAGGTTTTGCATTCCATGACTCTGAGCAAAGACAGAATTGCAGTAGCTCAAAAGAAACATGAGATGCACAAATTGAGTCGCATCTGCACTCCAAATGTTCACATGGATTATATTTGCCTGACCTGTGGTAGAGGCCTCCCGAGCTTGTATTGGTTTGATCTGCCATAATCGGACACACTGTATTTTGATCCCAACATAGCGATGTCATTTTGGCCTTCTTTGAAAAGGAAGGAAAACAAGAAGATGGTTGTGACCTTGGTCAAGACATAACTTTTTTGGACCTCAGCATCTTTATTTTTGAAATGAAGACACATAATAGATTTCTAATATTCTATGACTAATAAATCCCATATTCTTATAGTTGATACTTATATTTATAAATTTGTCCAAATGCTTACAAAAAATTCTAGTCTACATTGCTACCACCTCTTGATGCATTTTGCCTTAAGGAAGTTGATTAACGATCATGTGAATTGATACTGCTTTTCTTTATTCTAATCTTGTATTTATCAAGTTTAAAGGGTGCCCCTTAACTAAGCATCCTTTTGGATACTTAAAATTTAGTTCTGTCTTCTCTTGAGGGCACACCAACTAAGCTGAATTTGGCCAGCAGGTGGCAAAACTGGGTCATAAATCAGGTGACAGATTGAAGAAGCTGGACAGGGTTGGCCAGGCCATGAATCTGATGAGATGGGCTAGGATCTAACAAGAACTGAACCCAGGGTGGACATAAGACAAAGAGCCAAGAGCAAGTAGTCATGGTGTAGGTGAAAGGCTGATTCAAGATCTAAAGCTAGAGGATGGGCCACTGGGCCAAGTCCTTGACATGCAGTAAGTCCTCCAGGCTCAAAGATCCAACCATTTGTGATGTGCCTAGGTAAACAGCTTTGCCCAGGGGTCCAATAGATGTCCTAAGAGAAGGGAGACTAGTCAAGTAATATGTATAATCCAATCAAATTTGTTGCCCAAGAGGACCTGGTAGATAATAGTAAACTAATGGAGCAAAAGGAACCAAAAGAAGCTCTTGGACATCCTGGTTTATCCTCTACCTCACTCCCCTTGAACTCGGTTTCCCCATCTGTAAGATGAAGGGATTTCACATTCAAAAGTGTTATTTACTCGGTGGATAATGTTGGACTAGTTAAAAATATACAGCTTCCTGTTGGGATTATCTTGTTCTGGCGATCTCCGATGTCTCATTCAGCTCCAAGTCCTCTGTAGGTTACAGACACTTTTAAAGAGAACCTTGCAAGTCATTCCAGCACTCACTTGGGAAACCACTTATGTTATTCCTAATTTACTAAGAAACTGAGTGCAAATCAGAAAGCAGAAGAATTTTATAGAAGAAAGGAATAAAAATCTATTAGATAACCCTGGGGCTGAATCATTGTTTTGGATCCTAGTAATTAAATTAAATAAATTAATTTAGGATATATTATCAAGTGTTATTAGTTTCTGAGAAGTAGTGAAACACGATAAACTAGCTGCATTAATGAGTTTAGAATGTGAAGCAGAATTTTATTGGAGTTGAGGGAAAAAAACAAAGTGATTTTAAAATGCTTAACAAAAAGGTTCATTTGCTACGGTAGTCAGCCACAATACCCTGCTATAAATTTGCCTTGAGATCAGTGTTCTAGCTTGATGGGATTTGATTTTGTTTCATTTAATGAGCCTTATTCTTTTTGTATGAAGAAGACGGTTGGCTGTGTGTAAACTTTCTAGCTGTCCAGGAATTGGGGAAACACTCCATTCACCTAGTTGAGCACAGACTCTTCTTTGGAGGATTCCCTTAGTGTGCAGTTACTGGGTTTGAGAGTGTCTGCCACCCACTCTGCCCTAGAGTCCCCAGTCTAGTGTGTTCCATTTTTGTGCTCGTTATTTAGTTAATTCAGTCATGCCTGAGTCTTTGTGAATCCGTTTGAGATTTTCTTGGCAAAGATAATAGAGTGGTTTGCCATTTCCTTCTCCAGCTTGTTTTACAGGTGGGGAAACTGAGGCACACACAGTTAAGTAATTTGCCTAGGGTCACAAAGCTAGCAAGTGTCTGAGGCCAGATTTAATCCATGTCCTCCTGTCTCAAGGGCTGTCTCTTTATCTACTGGTCTAGTGAGCTACCCCTGCACCCCAAAAGACAGACAGTAAACAACACTGTGGTAGAGCTACTGTAAGCCTCATAAAGCAGAAATTGGATTTTTTTTTACTAAACTCAGTTAACAAGCTTTTATTAAATGCTTTCTGTTTATCTGGCACTATATTAAGTGCTAGGGATACAAAGAAAGGCCAGAACAGGATCTCTGCTCTCAAGCACATGTACCTCTGCATATTTCCAAATGAGATCATATCCCAGCTAGATATATGACTTGGGTAAATCACTTAAGCCTCAACTTCCTCATTTATAAAATGGAATAATAATACCTATATCATCTCCTTCAATGGGTTGTTATGAGTAAAGTGCTTTATAAACCCTGAACAACAAATAAAAATGTGGGATGTTATTATTGTTAATAATTATTATGGATTTCATTGACAAGACTTAGTAAGATACCAGGTCTCCATGTTGGTCATAGGATCACAGATTTAAAGCACGAAGGACCTTGGAGGGCATTTAGTGAGAAAACGGAGTCCCAGAACAAGAAAAGGACTTCACCCAAGTCAACCTGTTATAAATAGCAGAGCTGGGGTTTGAACCCAGGACTGTAAATAATATTTGGCTTCCCTTAATACATCACTGCAAGAACCATATTTTTTCTGTTAATTCAGCATACTATTATGAGACTCCAAAAATTAGAAGCACATTATTAACTGCTGGGTTGTGATTTTGCACAGGATTATAGAATAACAAGATAAGGTTGCATTTGTCGTTCAGTGGCTATATGTCTGGTAACTGTAATCCTTGATTTGTTGGTAGCATCACATTTTCAGATAAGAAAGTCAGAATTCTTAAATAACACTAATATAAGATGTTTTCAAAGATACAAAAATGGAAAAGTTTTTTAAATTTATGGTCAGCATAAAAGAAAAACAATCGAAGGTATTGATAGGCAGCCAGGTGACCACAATGGCTAGATGTTGGGTCTGGAGTAAGGAAGATTGAAGTCAAATGTGGCCACAGACACTTAATAGATATGAAACCTTGGGCAAGTCACTTAACCTCTGTTTGCCTTGGTTTCCTCTACTGTAAAATAGGTGCAATAACAGCACCTACCTCCCAGGGTTGTTGTGAGGATCCAATGAAATTATAATTGTAAAGTATCTGGTACATTAAAGGGGCTTCATAAAGGTTTATTGTCTACTAAATGCCCCTATAATTCCCTGTTCTGTCATTAATGAGCATCACAGGCGTCAGAGATGAGTTGAGAGAATGAAAAACAAAAGGGTTTCACGCTTGAGTGAAATATTCCTTTCTTAGTGAGACAGTAAAAAGTTCCAATAAAAATGTAACAGGATTTGTTTAAGAGAATGAGCTCCCAAGTAATATCCAGGTGTGCTGGAGAGTGTGCTTACACAGGTGTTGTAATTGTCGTGTCCTAGAATGATTTGCCATGTTGTTTGCTTGATATCTTGAATATGTCATCTTGGGAAAAGCCTTCTAGGAAGAAGTAAACAGTGAGAGGGGCATGCTAGTCCATTGTCCCAATAGCAAAGAAGAAGATCCTTTCAGGGAAAAGAGATTTAACGGTAAACTACTTTTCACAAAAACAAATAGGTTTAGGTTTTGTAATGAAAAATGGACCTAGGTTATATTTCTTTTTTAAAAAAATTTACATTGATATTTCCCAAGGACATTCCATCCCCTACTTCCCCCCTCCCCCCAGAATATCATCTCATAACATGAAATATAGCAAAGCAAAAGGAATGGACAATTGACCATGTTGTACAACATAGGCCTCCTTCGTCAACTGTAGTCCAAGATTGGTGCCCTCTAACAGTTTAAGAATTGCCATGGGGATGAAGAATTAGACTTCTGTGTCCAGAGAAAAGAACTATGAGCCACAGGTGGAAGGAAGTGGGAGGAAATTTTAAGGAAGTATATTTTAGCTTTGTTAAAGGGAAAATGTTCTAAACCATCAAGCTGCCCCCAAATAGAAATGGTACTTCAAAGGGTAGTGAATTCTCCATTACTAAAGGTCTTCAGGTAGAAGCTGGATGACTGTTTGTTTAGAGTAGGGGGAGAGGATGGACAGAAGGTGTTCATCATTCTGGGAGGGATTGGCTCTTGATCAAAGTGGTCCCAAACCAGATTAAGTTGTAATTGGGAAATATTGAACAAAATAAATAAAAAAACAATAGAGGTAAACAATGTTAATATGAAATTTTCTAAGGCATTATGCAGCCTACAGGGATGGATCTTTATGTATGGTTTAATTTTAATTTCAGTTTGACAGCACTGATCTAGATGACCAAAAAGATCTCTTCACAAACACCAAATTAAATAACATTTCCACTCATAAAGGAAAACAGCAAAAGAAGATTATGCATGAAATTGTGATTCATTTAAACTTTTAATTTAAACTTTCCTTTAAATTACTTGAATTGCAATAAATTCAGCATATAAGTTTCTAAGATATCCTACCTATCCGTGTTTCATAGATTATGTAGACAGATAGATAGATAGGCAAACCTATTCTACCCCTTCTTCCTCAAATGCCAGCTGCCCATCAGAAAAAAAAGGAAAAACAAAAACAAAATCTTGTAGCAAATACATATAGTCAAGAAAAGTCAATCCCTACATCAACTGTGCCCAAAAATGTACATCTCATTTTGTACCTTGAATCCATCATTTCTCCATCAGGAAGTACATCACATGCTTTCTTATTGGTCCTCTGGGCTGATGAGAATTCAACATTGCCTTTCAAAGTTGCTTTTTACAATGTTGATTTTATAATAAAAATTGTTCTTCTTTTGCTCACTCCCTTTGCATCATGATAGGCATAAATTAAAATACATGGCAGAGAATACCACCTGAGAAATAAAAATATCACAAACTAATGATCTATAGGATACTGACAGCAGCCCAAGTGTTCGGTCATTTTCAGTCATGTCTGACTCTTTATGATCTCATTTGAGGTTTCCTTGACAAAGATGCTGGAGTGGTTTGCCATTTCCTTCTTCAGTTCATTTTACAGATGAAGAAACTGAGCAAACATAGGGTAGAGTGACTTGCTAAGGTTCACACAACCAGCATCAGAGGTCAGATTTGAACTCATGCAGATAAGTCCTCCTGACTCAAAGCCCAGTGCTCTATGTACTATGTCACCTGGCTGCCCTCAGTGACAGTAAAATGTTAGTGAATATAATGAGCTTTCTCTTTTTAAACATAGATATGTATATTTTAAATATCAATTTAACCAGTGCTCTACATTTTACAAATATTATTATAAATAGTTGAAAGAATTCTGGAAAAGTAGAATTCAAAAACTCTAGTTTGAATCTAATGTCCCTCTTCCTCTTTAAGTTTTCCCACTAAGGCAGATTGTACCTTTCATCACGAGGCATCAACTGCAAAATGTGACTTCTTCAGATGTTAACTTCAAATAAAAATAAACCCAAATTAATGCCCATATTTTGTGTCTCTTTTGCTGATTTCCTATATGGTACATTAACATAATGAATTAATTTTTAGTGATATGTTGACCACATGTGTTTCCACGGTTGCTCTGACTAGAACATGACATCTGTTCCTTTATAAACTTAAGTGTTATTGGGAAAACATTTTTTTCAGAACAATGAAACCTATTCTTTTCAAATTCACTAATGACTTTTTTTCTGAATATTTTGCATGTGTTCTGAAGCCCTATATTAATATGCTAATCTTTCCTATAGTTTGGGATTTTGTGAATTTTTCTTCCTTAATCCTTTAGGAAAAGTTGGAAAGGAATTCATTACAGTTATATTTGTCATTCAAATAAGGTTTTTGCTTTTGAAATTTGTTCTATTTGTGAATCCTCATTTTTTCATGAACTTGGTAACACAGCCTAAATGGGGGCATCACTACCTCTTGTGGGGGCAGAAGGAGAGAGAAAAAAGTTTCATTGAATGTTTAGCTTTCATAGTCCTTTTGACTTTGAGAAAAGTCATGAAGTAAAATCTGGATTTTATTTTACTCATAACCACAGCCAGCTCATATTTAAAAGAGAATTTTTTATAGGTATGAAATCATTTCACTGTTTCCTTCACTGTTTAAAAGACAGTAGCTAGGGCAGTAAAAGATCTATATGGCATGTTCGTTTTCCCTTTGTGACCATAGAGAGAAGGAACCAAAGGCTATTTAGGGTGAAGTTAGGGGAAAAGAGAGATGGATGAAAGGGAAGGACATTGAAAATAGTCTTACCCAGCCATGTTTAGTGGCAAATGCTTTATCATTATGGATAAATAATTTTCCAGTAGGACAGTCAAGTTTCCAGCAATAATTATTTTTCATTTTGATCATATAGGGAAACTTTTCTTCACTGTATAAATGCTACTAAGACAAGTATCACAGGGTAATAACATCCAACTGAAACTGAGATTTCTAGTTCAAGGTCTCGGCTCTGCCACAGACCAGATATGTGACCTTGGGCATGTTACCTTATCTCTCAGAGCCTCATTTACTTTATCTGTCCAATGGCAATAATTCTTCTAAGTATACAATTTAATGAGATGATGTACTTTAGAAAGTACTCTATAAACTTGAAAACACTATGTAAATTGAAATATAAGGTATTTATTAAAATATGCTTATGTTTTCCTGAGATGTTAGTTAACAAGGCAATCATAGAGTGAGCAAACTGACCAAATAAAGATGGGGAAATTCTTGGCTAGACATAAAGGTCTCATAAACATTCAAAAGAACATAGTTGATCATAAACTGATAGTAAATGGGCAGTGTACCACTGGGACCAAAAAACACATATGATATCAGAATATTTAAAAGTTAATATGAAATTTTAAATTCAAATGTCACCTAAGTCAGCAATGACTGTTACCCTTCAACTGGTTATTTTATGTTTATGGGTATTTATAACCTGTTGTTTTTCTCCACTGGGGACAGAAAAACAAGAAATAGACAAAATAAACTAGGAAAGTCTTGATTTAGATGTAGTAAAAAAAAATTTCCTACCAGGAAAAGGTGCTAAACATTATAAACAAATTTTTGAGAAAGATCTTGCAACTTATTTCCAGAGATCAGTTCAGTTTAATTCATTGAGCACCATCTTCAGAAGTGTAAATCCAGCCTCTTATTAGCTGTGTGATTCTGGGCTAATCATTTAATCCTATTTGCCTCAGTCTCCTCATTTGTAAAAGGAACTGAAGAAGGAAATGGCAAACAACTCCTATATCTTTGCCAAGAAAATCCAAAATGGAAACACAAACAGTTTAACATGACCAAACAACAATACTGAACACCTATTAAATGCGTCCTATGCGCAGGAAGAAAGACAATATTATGGACAAAATGGAAATCGAAGTCAGGAAAACCAACTTCTGGCATCGACTTGCTGTGTGATCCTGCAAAAGTCTCTTCACTTCTCAGTGCTTTTGGTAACTCCAATGGACATGGTGCCAACCTGCATTAATAGAGGAATATATTCTCTTGCCAGTGAACTAACAGGTTCAGTCTCTGGCCTGTTATGTCCAAATCACTGTGCCAGCCATTAAACATACAAAGATAAAAACTAAACAATCTCAGTCCTTAAAATATAGCAGCTTTTATTTTTTTTAGCAATATGAGATGACTTGCATGTAAATCCCTCTTTGAGTTGGAAGAGCTAGGCTAGAGATTTTTTCAAGGCTCTGTTCAACTCTATAAAGATGTTAATAAAGCCAAACTCACTTATGCTTCTGGTCTTCTCTTAATGATCTTGAGAGATTTTTTTTTTACTAGACCTAGAGTTTGAAAAGTTAAATCAACATTTTAACAGATGAAGCTAGACACAAAGGATGGAAGAGCATGATGTAGGTCCACTGTGTAAGGAACCAATGGAGATGAATCCCAAAATGTTCTTCAATTGTAGTTTTATACGAAGCATTTGTGTGGTAAGATCTATACTTAACTCTTATTTTTGGTAATGAGGGATGGGAATAAATGAAAAATATCCATAAATCAGGAACTTTATTTTCACCATGAATTTACCCAGTTTATCAAAGCTCATACAAAGTGATTACATTGACTGTTAAATTTCACCTTTTGTACTTCTCTCTATGTTTTAATGGACATTTTAATAAGCAGCAAAATAGAATAGACAGAGACAGGCACAAAGACAGAGAAAGAGACAAAGACAGAGAGAGGAGAGAGGAAAAGAGAGAAATACAGAGAGATGGGAGATACAAAGAAAGGAGAGAGAGAAAGAGAGAGAGAGAGAGAGAGAGAGAGAGAGAGAGAGAGAGAGAGAATAAAAAGGAGCTCAAATAATTGACTATATCTTCAGCTACTAAATAATCAAAAATTATCCATTTTTTTCCACAGAATCACATAGAGTTGAAGGGATGTTAGTTATCTAGTCCAATCTTTTCTTGAATACCCAAATCCCTATTCTGACAAACCCAAGAGGGGATCACATATCCTGTTCCTAAAAACTTCCAATGAGTAGGGTGCCTCTGAGGCAGCACATTAGATTTTGGGGATTGTTCTGTTAGGAAGTTTTTCTTGACGTCAAGCTTATTTGCCTCTGTAACTTCTACCAATTGTTCCTTGTTCTTTTCATGCCATGTATTCAAATCCACCCAACAAGTATTTATTGAGCTCCTGCTATTTGCCCAACAGTGTGTTACCTAATACATAAGAGAAGTAAAAGGCATAATCCCTGTCATCCAAGACAATGATCTCATTGAGGAGACAGGACTTACACATACAAAACAGGAAGGAAAAAAAACAACTCAGGACCCAAGAAGGAGGTGAGACAAAGGAAGATCTTCCCAAGGGAGAAAACATGAAGAAGTTCCAAAGGGAAATCTCCCAAGGGAAAGAACAGAGAGCAAAAAAAACAAAACACAGATACAGATTTATTGAGCTACACATGGCCCTCAAGATGACTGCCTCCATGTGGGAACCCCTACATGGGGTCCCCTCTACAGGGAACCCCATTCTCCTAGGAATCAGAGCCACATGGAGATGAAGAGAAAGAAAGAAGATTCCCCAATGAAAGATAAGGATTCACAGTTTCAATGAAAAAAATAAAAGAGGAGATGAAGACACCCAGCCCCACTAAGTCCTACAAAGAGGCCTATAGTTTGCCATCTGTCATTTGCCAAAATGTGAAGAAGGATTAGTATAGCAGGAAACCATTTGTATTTAGCAAAACCCAGTCTTAGCACTTTGTAGGTACCTGTTGCAACAGGGTAAAGCAGAGAATGATAAGGCCACATGTACTTGTGTTTGGATTGATAAGACATTTAATAAAATCTCTCCTGACATCCTCACCAACAAGATAGAGAGGTATAACAATACCACATTTATGTGTAACTTTAAGATACACAAAAAACTTTGCACTTAGAAATTCTCCAAGGCAATGGTGTAAATATTGTCTTCATTTGGCAGATGAGAAAAGTGAGTCTAAGACAAGGTTACCGACTTACCTATTGTAAGCCAGGAATTAAGTCTGGTAAAGTCTACTATCGTTTTCAGAAAAAGATCAACATTTGTATACTAGATGATAACGCAATTAGGTAAATTTGGAGCCGGCTCAATGGCATTCTCCAAAGAGCAGTCATAGGTGGTTCAACGTGAACTTGGAGGGATGTCTTTATGGGGCCAAAGGGATGTATATTCAACATTTTTATCAATGACTTGAATGAAAACATCACATATTTATCAAACTTCTACATGACTTGAGACTGGGAAGGAAAGATGACACATCTTAGGGCAGCTAACCATGGTCTCTCCTTTACAGAACAATATGGTAATAGAATCAATATCCAAAAAGATCTCAAAGACTGAGCTGAATCCAAGAAAATGCAATTAATAGGGACAAATTTTAAGTTATACTAGGGTTCAAAAAATCTTCATAAATATGAAATGGGAAGGGTTATCGAGATAGCAGTTCATCTGAAAAAGAAATGAGAGTTTTAAGGAATTGCCAACTCAATATATATTATAGCAACCAAAAAAAGGCTAATGGCATTTTAGTCTATATTTCAAGGGTATTAACATCTAGAACATGTCACATGATAGCACCGCTGTCTACATTATCCTGGTCAAACTATATATGGAATATTATGTTCAGTTCTAGGTGCTTTCTAGATTTTAGGAGGGGGATTAATAAAGTAGAAGGCCTCTAATAAACAGTAGCCAGGCTAGCAGAGTCTTGAGATCATGCCATGATAACTTGGGATGGCTTGAAGAAACTAGGGATAGTTAGCCTGGGAAAGACTTGGCAATGGAAAGGAGGCAACATAGGGCTATCACTTAGAAGAGGGAATATTTTTGTACTACCTAGCCTTGGAGCAGGGAACTAGGAGAAATAGGTGTGGCTCAGGAGAAGAAAGTGAGGTTGGTGACCTTGCACAGCCCTACCTCACTCAAACCAAAGTCAAGTGTAAGTCAAGCCATCATCTTGATGTCATGGGTCTCTTCAAGAACGAAGGACAAACACAACAAACTAAAGAGATTCCCATGAGGAAAAAAATTTTGAACTATTCCAGATCTACTGAAAAGGAAATACACTGCTTCAGAAATTAGTGGGCAACTCTTTGCTGGAGAACTTCAGACAAAATTGGATGTGCAGTGCTTGGAGATGTAGAGGGAATCTTCAAAGAGGTGTTGAACTAGACAGACCCTGAAGGCCTCTGTGGGTCTGTGACTAAGTACAAGGTAAAATCATGAGAGACCACTGCAGGGAAGTGGAGCAAAGGGCTTGATCTTAATCTTGACCTAAAGTAGGTTTGGAGAAATGAAAAGGAAAGAGATGGACATTCCACTCTAGGAGAATAGACTTCTAGGGTAGCTAATCATGATCTCTCCTTTAGAGAACAAAAAGTATTTGAGAAAAAACAAATTATCCCCAAATCAAAACACAATGGCAAGAATTCTTGCTATATAATTTTAAAATTATTTCACTGTTTAAATTTCACAGGAGCAGAAAGCCACAGCAGCATGCTGCCTGCCAAAATTTCCAAAACTGTTCTTCCACCCCTCCAAAGACTACTGCTAGAAATAAATTGCTTTTTGAAATAATGTTTTTTCAAAGAGTGTGACATAAGGCATTACTATTGTTAGCTTAGAATAGACCATTTTTATTTTAGGATGCAACACAAACTTCATCCCTTCTTAAGAAGCTTTCTACCTGGAATGCCAATTGAGGAAGTTCAGACAGATGCACTGAAAAAAAAGAAATCTTAACTTTCTTAAGGGTATTTGGCTGTTCTTCAGTGGAAATACCCATATTTATTCTATGTTTTTCATTAGCAACCATGATAAGATTGCTAGGAAATACTCAGCACAGAAGCTACACTCATTCTCATTTATTCTTGATGTTTCTTGCATGATTTCAGAAAATGTGGCATTTGTGTTTAATAGGATTTTGTAGCATCTCAACAATGTTGAAAATTAGGATTTCACATTTAATTTAATTCTTCAAATATTTATTGTATGCCTAGTGTGTGCTTGTCCAATTGAAGAGAGTTAAACTGAGGCAAGTCCTCCTAAGTGAGTTGACATTAGAAGTTCCAAAGGAGCCTGTTAAGAGAGAAAAGGAACACATGTAGACATAAAGTGGTTGGGATCCTAGGAGCATTTAGGAAAAGGTTGACTGTAGTATATATGATGTGCTCAGATAGGCAAGTCAATTCAATTCAACAGCCATTAAATTCTTTCTATGTGGGAAGCACCATGGGAATTCAAAAACGAAAGAGTCCCTGCCCTCAATGAGCTTCCAGTCTACTTATCAATGTGACATGTCCACAGATAAGTAAACATAGTGTAACAGCTAGGGAGATCATAGAAGACCTATATGGAAGAGACAGCACCTAAGCCAATTTATAAAGGAAGACATTGATTCCAAAAGGCAAAGATGAAGAAAGAGAACATTTTAGGAATGAGGGAATGGCAAATTCAGACAGGACATTAACTTTAGGGAGCAGCTAGTAGTTGTGTTGGTAAATTGAGCTTTACAGGACACAGAAACCTGAAATAATGATGGGAAAATGTTGAAGCCAGACTGTGGATAGACTTAAATTTCAGCCTGACCAGTTTGTGTTTTATCATCAAGAAAATGATTTATCCAAAGATTTGAGAACCAGAAGTGACCATTAGTTACATGATGAAGTTAGCACTCTCTAACCTCCCTCCTGCTCTCTCAAGAGCAATTTAGTTCATGTGACTATTGGAAAGCCATTTGACTTTGACCAAGTCATCCAATTTTTCTAGTCCTTAATTTTCTCATCTGTAAAATGAGACTAGACTAAGGAATTCCCAAAGTCCTTTCTGGTTCTTCTATATGTGTCCAACAGCATTTTCTCAGCAGCTTATAGCTGAAAATAGTTGTATATAACTTTGATCAGTGAAAGGGAAAGTAGAAGACTTGTACAGTTCTTTTCCTATAAAAAGTTGCAGGAACTTCTCTAATATCAACTCGCTAACATTGGCAGCACCTCTATAATTTCAAAGGTGAGGAGTGGCAGGAAAGGATAGACTGCAGATCCTCCATGTTGGAAATGACAGCCAGTTCTCATTAAATCACATCCCAAAACCCAAAAAGCACTAAAAGGGAGAACCGCTATTCAGGAATTTACACTCTCTGCCAAGAAGATGACAAAAGGTGAAAAAAATATAAATATTTTCATGAAGATTGAGAAGCACAGACAGAAATATTTCACTGAGAAGAAATTTGTATCTTAAGATAGTGTGTTAGAAGAAGAAATTATTCATTATTTTGTATAACTCTAAGATTTGCAGTGCTTTCCTCACAACAACCTTGTGAAGCAAGTAATGCAAGTATTTTACAGTCAAAGAAACTAAGACTGTGATAGGCTAAGCGAACTAGACACCAGATCATAATAACCCATGATCAGAGAGATAATAAATATGTAAAGCAGAATTTGAACCCAGGATTCCTGATTCCAGGTTTAATATCATTTCTACTATACAAAGCAGCCTGTTATGAATTTAAAGTAGTTTATCCATGTCTCTCCTACAATGTAGTACCCAGAATTGAGCACTTTGCTCCACAGAAACTCTGACCATGGTGGAATATAGAAAGATTCACTTAATGCTGCTTAAAACAATAATTTTTTATTTATGAAGAGTTCATAGTAAATAAAAATTCTCATATTTTTCCTAATAAACTGTCTAGCCAAACCTTTCTAATCTTGTATCTGTAGAATATTTTTTTCTGAATCAAGCATAAGATTTTACATTTATCTCCATTAAATTTCCTCTTGAGGCAGCTAAGAGGCACAGTGAATAGAGGACTGACCCTGGAGTCAGGAGGACTTAAGTTCAAATCCAACCTCAGTAACTTAACTAACTGTGTGATCTTGGGCAAATCACTTAACTGATTGCCTTCATGAAAAAAAAACTCATCTTATTTGACTCAACCCACTCTTCTAACCTTTCAAGATTCTTTGGGATTCTCAAGCTAGTATAGTTACTGTTCTCCCCCAACCCATCCTTATATATCCTCTGCAAATATGATCAGCTTGTCCTCTCTGTCTCTATTCAAGTCACTAGTATAAAAAATGTTAAGTAGTACAGAGCAGAGTGAAGATCCCTGGGTAGTTTCACTAGATACCTCTTTCCAAAACAATATTGAATTATGAATGACTACTCTTTGGGTTCAGGAACTCAGATGTTCCAAATCCATCTATCTGGATTAGTGTACAGCCAAATCTCACCTTCCTTTCCGCATGAATAGCATGAATTTATCAAATGCTTTGCCAAAATCTAAGTAAACTCTATCCAGATACTGAGCATGTCACCCCCATCTCTGTCCAGAGTATTCCCTTGACTGATCAGTCGATTCTAATTTTCATCTTTCTTGGCCTCTCTGAAGCCTTTCGCAGACTATGGGTCACTCTCTTCTACTGCGTTCTCTGTCTTCTCCAAAGTTTTTATGACACCACTCTCTCCTATTTCTCCTTTTTGCCTTCTCAGCTTCCTTTGCTATTTTTTTAATTTATTTTTTCAAGTGAAATTTATCTTGCTTCCTTCCCCACCCTTTTTGACCCACTGAGAAAGCAAGAAAAATAAAACTTTTGTTACAAGCATATATAGTCAAATAAAACAAATTTACTCATTAACAGTATAAAAAACAGCCTCAATCTCTGTTCTGAGCTCATCACTTATCAACAGGTAAGTGTCATGTCTCATCATGAGACCTCTGGAATTGTGATTGGTCTTTGCGATGATCAGTGTGTTGTTCTCCTGATTTCATTCACTTCACTCTGTATCAGTTGCTTTGGGTCTTATCTAGGTCATGCCATTTAACCATAGGTGTCCCCCGAAGATCTGTCCTCGGCCATCTTGTCTTCTCCCTCTGTACAGTTTCTCTTGGTGATATCAATTCCTATAGATTCAATTATCGTCTCTTCACAGATGATTCTCTGATCTGTTTAACTAGCCCGAACCTCTCTCTTGACATCCATTTTCAAATATCCACTTGCCTATCAAACATCTTACACTGGATATCTCACAAATATCTTAAACTATTCATGTCCCACGCAGAACTCACTTTCTTTCCCCTCCATCTTTCCTTCCATCAGAACTTTCCCATTACTGTTCAGGGCACCATTTTCTTTCTCCAGTAACTCAGGTTCACAGCCAAGGTTTCATCCTCCACTCCTTACTAAATTCATACCATGTAATCAAGCTATTGACAGGTCCTATTACCTCTGCATTTGCCATACCTCTTATACACACCCACTTCTCTCATGTGAAACAACCACTACCCTGATATAAGCCCTCATAACATCATACCTGGACCATTGCACTAGCCTTATGGTTGGTCTCCGTGCCTCAAGTTTCTCCCTTCTCCAGTCTATCATCAATTCTGTCAAATTGATCTTCTTGAATAACAGGTCTAACTGTGTCACTCCCCTACTCAATAAGCTCCAGTGGCTTCCTATTACCTCCAAGAACAAAAATAAAATCTTCTGTTTGACTTAAAATCCTTTACAACCCAGTCCCTTTCTACTTTCCCAATTTTTTTACCCTTTGACTTCATCCATATTTTATGTGACATATTTATGGTCTTCCTTCTGTTTCTCACTCCATCTTCTCACTTCATACCTTTTCGTTGACTCTCCCCCACGCCTAGAATTCTCTCCCTCCTGTGACTAGATAGATAAATAAGATCCTTCCTAGACTTAAAATTCAATTATTCTGTTCCACTAGGATAAGGAACTTGTTTTGAGATTGAATTTATGAGATTACTTGACTTGAGCTATTGACATACTTCAGGCTTTAAAGTTTGAAACATCTCCACAAAGCATGTACAGCAAACACTCATGATATATGCCACTTGTCAGTCTCTAGAATATGCAAGTTGCTGATATTTCTCCAGTGCTCAATTTGAAATGTATGAGAATCCCAACCCATAACGCAAGTGCCAGCCTTGCATAGTACCCCAGAATTTGATTAGTCTTCTATCCAGGTAGCAGTGACATCGCTGACCCTATTGTGATTCAATTTACATAAGCATATGGGTAAGGACTGAATTATAATTCCTATTTTGTCACAGTCATAAAATATTCAGTTGGAAAACTGAGGAGGGAGTTACTTGAAATATTCTGGGAATTTCAGTTGTGTGAAATTAAGAAAAACAGTGCAAAATTCATCTCTAACAGTTTCTTGCAAGTTTATTTTAATGGAAGCATATTGTTCTGAGAAGCAGTCATCTGGTACAGTAAGGAGCCAGCTCAAATTGCGCTGTTATTGGCCAAAACTCACTGTTAAGATCAAAATAGATCTGAGACAATGGAGAAGCTGTGAGAAGAGAATATTGTCATAACGGAAATTCTTCCAAAATTAAAACATTCCTCTTCTTAGTCTTTTTTAAAGTCTAATCCAACCTAATAGTGAAAAACAAAAACAAAATAGCATCAGGGTTATTCTGTACTTTCATACTTTTTATTTTATTATGTGCCTGATGTAGGGTGGTTTTAAATACATACCTATTAATGTTTCTTGTTTGACGGTATTAGAACTGTTTTCTATAGGTGAAAATTTCAAAACAAAATGGATTCTTATAAGATAAAGTTTGTGGCTCCTTAGGAATATTGTGTATGTAATTTGTTTACTGATGAGAAATGTTGTCAAGAATAAGTCTCTGTGTTTCTCAAGTTCTTATCTCTGATCCAGTTAGGCTGCTCATATTGAACTTATGAAATTGTCTTTGTCATAATAGTTTGTTCATTTATTATTTGTATGTATCTCCAACCCTTATGGTGGTTTTTACAATTTTCAGTAGTTTGGGACTATTATTATCTGAAATTTACAGAGAAACTGTAGTAATGCCATTCCTTCAGGGTATAATAAAGTCAAAGGCAGTTCCTTTCACTTTTTATTATGATTCCATTTACACAAACTCTTTTGAGTGACTATAAAAATTATTTAGGAGTTTATGCAATGTTTCTGACACAAGACCCATTTCCCAATTTAGAGAGATCAAAGGATATGAGCAGTTTTCCAAAGAAAAAAATCAAACTATCAACACCTGCATTAAAAAAAAATGCCTTTGCATTGGGAATTCTAAGTGTCAAAAATCCTACCTTAGAAACAAACTGGTTTTTTTGACCCTAGGCAAATTACTTGACTTCTCTGTGCCTCTCTTTTTTCACCTGCAAAATGGGGATAATACCTTGGAGTTCCTGTGGGGACAAAATGAATTAAGTATGCAAAACAGTTTGCTACCTACATGGTCCACCCTAACACGAAAGGAGATAACTCAGCCTTGAAGTTCCAGACAAAAGCAAGCCAAAGAACATGTTTAATATCACTTAAATTTCCTTTACTAACAACATGAACGATATGACACCTTAAACATAGTACTGTCAGATTGTCCCAAGTTGATAAGATAGAGAGAAGGCTGCATATCCTCAGAACCATTGATTGTTGGCACTTTCAGACTGGTAACTCATGATGTAAAGTTTTCTTGGGCATCTTTGTCTATCGTACTGTAGTGTATGAATCTGGACTCCATTTTGTTTCTCCCAAAGGGACCTATTGGTTTACCAGGAGAAGTTGGTATAACTGGAGGCTCTGGTGAAAAGGTAAGCTTGTTATTCACTTTTGTTTATAACTAGGGGTCTTAGGCTAAGTTCAAAGATGGTTTTATTTCCTTTAGTAAAAGGCATGCACATTGGGTCCCATATAAAATATATGTTACACATAAACCCTAAGAGATTAAACCTTAATGAAGCAAAATTGATCATATATTGATTCCCTTAAAGACAAGACATATTTTTCTTAGTGAAGAAACAGTCTGAAAATAAAATATGTGATTGCCAGCCAAGCACTGTGCCTGTAGATTTTCTCTGAATCTTTATCAGGAAAATCAGCTAAAGGAGAATGTAAGCTCCTTGAGGACAGACGGTCTCTTTCTTTTTGCTTATATTTGCATTCTCAGACATAGGACCTGCTTGGCATATGTTAAGTACTTAATAAATGCTTGTTGACTTTGACTTTGAATAAAACAAGGAAGCAAAAAATTCCTCATCTTAACAGAGCCAGTCTCTGTTCCAACGTCTTCACTCACAATAGAATAATCTGGTAGTTTCCTCTGAGTGAACCTGGCTATAAACTGTGGAAATTTTAATTTTATTAATGAGGTCTGTGAGATTATTCCCCTGAAGTGATTTTCCATGATGAACTCCCAGACTTGAAAGATAAAAAGATAAAAAAATTAAAATGAGTCTCCATTTGGAGTTGGCAAAAGCATCATTCCTTCTTTTCCTTTGATCCCAACTTTATTATGACTTACAGTTAATAACCATGAATAAATACCTGTCTTCTGGCTAAAGCTTGATTTACCCTCCTACAAATTGAAAGGATGGCGTACCACTCCCTGAAAAAAGTCTTAGGGTAGTTTCCATTGCACACAGTGAAATGATGACATGAGATGAAATTAATTAGATGATATTACCCCTGGTTCTAATTGCCTACAAGCTATCTCTACCTGGATGCCCATTCTCCACCATGAAACTGGTCACGTTGGAAACAGAATTAATCTTTCTTTCTCGTTAAAGCTGATGCCTTTCAAAATAATTACTCCATTTCTAGGATTCAGTGGTACCATCATTCTTCCAGTTTCCCAGAATTGAGATATTGACATCAACTTTGACCCCCTACATCCAGTCTGTCATCAAGTCCTATCATTCTTTCAAAATTTGTTAAAATTCAATAGTAGTCTTATCCCTCATTACCTCATGTATAATAACACACTCTTACCTCCCAAAATTATTTTCTATATATTTTCTAATTTATCATTGATATCCACACTTCCCTTCATAGAATTTTAGTTCCTTTGAGACAGAAACTGAAGATTTTTTTGTCTTTGTATCCCCGGCACAGCACGTGGAACGTAGTAGGTACCTAATAAATTCACATGTAGTTTATTTAAGTTAAATTATTTACTCACCTTACTTCAAGTACTTGACAGATTAATCTTCCTAAAATATCACTTTCATCATCATAAAGACATTTGCACTTCCAATAGAGTTTAGACAAGATGGTCCTTTCCAATTATAAGATATTTTTCATGATTTGTCTGTTATGCTGCTGCTCAGGAATCCCAAGTTGTTCCTCCATGCATCAATTCCATGTTCCTCTACTTGGATTCCAAGGCTCTCAACAGTCTAGTAACATCCCATATACCCAATATTTTTTTTCACTAGTGCCCAAAAATATACTCACCTACTTCCCTATAAAAATAAAAATACAAACAATAACAGAGCTGGAAGGAACTTCACCTATTGTCTAGATCAACTCATAACTGAAAACTAATCAATATACTTGGTAAGTCGTCATCTATCCTTTGCTGGAAGACATCTACTGAAGAGAGAGAGCCTCCCAAGAACTATTACTCTTGTTACTGTTCAGCCATTTTCAATAATGTCCAACTCTTAATGAATCCATTTGGGGTTTTCTTGGTGGTAGTTTGCCATTTCCTTCTCTAGCTCATTTTACAGATGAGGAAACTGAGGCAAACAGAGAGAAGTCATTTGCTTAGGGTCACACAGATATTAAATGTCTGAGGCCAGAGTTGATC
Organism: Bettongia penicillata ogilbyi; assembly: GCA_023548195.1. Lineage (NCBI taxonomy): Eukaryota > Metazoa > Chordata > Mammalia > Diprotodontia > Potoroidae > Bettongia > Bettongia penicillata. The sequence continues at coordinate 6,069,953 of JAJHZJ010000213.1, forward strand.
TCAGGAAGATGAGTCTTCCTGACTTGGCCCAGTCCACTGTCTACTGTACCACTTAGCTGCCCAATTCCTCTTTTGGTCAGGCCCTAATGTTTAAGACATTTTTCCTTTTCAAGGAAAGTTTCAATTTACCATTTTTTAAGTAAATTCTACACATTGTTCATAGTCTATGTACCGTAGCAAAAAAATTAATCTACCTTACCTGACATCTCATCCAGTATTTTAAAATATTGTGTGTCTTTCCCACACCCTCTACCATCTCATCTGACTCTTCTCTAAGATAAACAACTTCAGTTTATTTAACCACATCTCATATAGTAGGAACTCAAGACTCTTCATCATCTCAAATCTCAATTTCCCTACCCTGACTCTCCAGTCAATGTCCTTACTAAAATGTGGTTCCCATAACTAATCAGAGTATTCTAGGTGAATCCTGACCAAAGCAGAGAACGTAACTATCAGGCTCAGATATTGAGAGCTGGAAGCAATTTCAAAAGTCCAATTCATTTAATTTCTGTGAGGAAACAGAGAATTTAAGTGACTTGTCCAAAGTTTCATTACCCCAAGCATACTGTTTCAAATTCAATGCTCTTTCACCATACCATGATCCTTCATATACTTATACGTACATTCTCTGCTTTTTCAAATATTTCCTAATATCACATTAGTCATTCTGAATGTCATATAGCATTAATTAGTCACATTGAGCTTGTGGTCTTCTAAGACCTCACCCCCTGATCATATTCTGCTACTTAATCATGGCTTCCCTGTCTTATACTTGTGAAGATGATTTTTAACTGAAGGATAAGACTGTTGTGGTTCTTATTTGAGGCAGTCCATTGTCCTAACTTGTCAAAAACTTTTTTGAATTTGACTCAGTGTATTAGCTATCCATACCATGTTAACTGTCTGTCTTAGCTTTTGATCTTTTGCCAATTAGATAAACAAACCATCTATAGCTTTATTGGAGCCATTAATAAGATATAAAGCTGAACACAACCAAGGAGAGATCCAGAAGGAACTCTACCAAAGACCTCATTCCAAAGTGACATTCAATAATTAATGTCTATTTTATGGATCCAGTGTTCATGCCACTTTACCATTATCTACCGAATATTATCATCATCCTTTCCAAAAAGAAGTGAATAGAGAGACTTATCAAGTTTTCTCTAAAATCTGGGTAAACGATTTCCCACAAAATTTCCCTGTTATACTAGTTCAATAACCCAAACCCTGTGAAAAGATGTGGTCATTGTGGCAAGATGTGTTCTTGATTAAGCCATGCAAATTCTTTGTGATCATCATTTCCTTTTATAACGGCTTACTTTAATAATTGTCCTAGAATTTTGTCAAGAATCAAAGTCAAACTCACTAACCTCTGGCCTGAAGTTTCCATTCTATTCTCATTTTGGAAAATCAAGACAACATTTGCCTCTCAGAAGTCATGCAATATCTTGCTCATCTTTCAAAGATTACTGGCATTAACACCCTCTACTCCTTGCCTACATCTGCCAAGCTTATTTTTGCTTTTAAGCTCAATTGTCCCTTTATTTGGAATGCCTTCTCTTCTTTCTTCTTTTGATCCAAATCTGCTTCAAGGTCCAGTTCAGTCCCCTGCTAAACTTCATTAAATTTTCATGAAATACTAATTTCTCCTTTTCTAACCTCCTATAATATTTATAGTCAATGGCACACAACTTAACTGTATTTTTTCAAGTGAAATAAGGTTAGTAAAGCCTATTGTAAGTCATGGATCATCATATAAATTTTAGCTCATTATTGTATTGATCATAATTCTGATGTCAGTGATGATAGTAGTAATGAGAACAAAACTAATTTCCTAGTTTTTCATCTGTGTAAGTTTTGTCTTCCCAACCAAGTCATAAGTTCTTTAAGGATGGAGTGTCTTCAGGATATTTTAAGAACAGTAGGATGTATGATACATCTTTTTTGTTATATCTCCCTTTCCCATTCTCTAATATCTAAGACAGTATCCATTTATTCATCGTTTATAAAGCCCACACTATGTGTCAAGCATTAGAGATTTTCAAAGACTAAAAAAAATGTTTCTGCCCTCATTACATTCTGTGGAGGAGAAATAACATACACTTAAAAATAAATGTAAAATATATAGAGAGTAGATACCAAGTAATTTCTAGGAGAAGCTTACCAACAACCAGAGGAATCAGGATAAGTTTTTTTGAAGGAGGTAGCACTTGACTTGGGTTTTGAAGGAAAGGAGGGATTCTCTGAGAACAAGACAAAGAATTGCATTCCAGGCACGAGGGACAGCACATACAAAAATCCAGAATTAAGAGATAAAAGGACATGTACAGCAAATAGTCAATAGGCAGGTATGGTCAGAATATAGGTTGCAAGAAGACGGGGAAGGTAGAAGAAAGCCAGATTGGTAAGGTTTTCAAATCTCAAACAGAGTGGTTTATAATTGATCTTAAAGAAACAGGGATCCACTGGACTTTCTTGAGTAGGAGAATTGCATAGTAAGACTTGTGCTTTGGGATTAGTACATTGGCAGCTTTGTGGAAAATGGATTTGAGAGAGGGGAAACTAATGCAGACATATCAATTAAAAGACTATTATAGTAATCCAGGTGAAATAGAGTCAGAATTAAGATGAACAAGTCGAGTGAGTAGAAAGAAAGTGTGAAATGTGAGAAAAATTATGAAGATAGAATTGGCAGTACTGGCAAGTGATTGGATATGAGGGATGAAGGAAAGGGAGTAGTCAAGGATGTCTCTGTAGATATGAATCTGGGTGACTGGAAGAATGATGATACTCTTAACAAAAATCAAAAAGTGAAAAAAAAAGGAAATCAATCTAGAGATGGGGGTGAGGGGATTAGGAGTTCTGTTTTATATATGTTGAGTTTGAGATGACTAAAGACATCCATTTAGAAATGACCGAAAGGTAATTAGTCATACAGATCTGGCTTACAGGACAGAAACCAAGGATGGATACAGAGATTTAGAGTCATCTGCGCATAGATGAACCATAGGAGGTGATGTGATGACCATGAGACAAATATAAGCAAAGAAAGTTCAACATTGAGTCCCTGCATATACTTACTCATACAGGTCTGGGTGTGGATAATGATCTAGTTGAGGAGATGTAGGAGTGGCCAGAGAGGAAAAGGTGAAACAAAAGAAGAAAGGATCCTACTCCACCACCCTCTTCTCTCTGTTTCTGTCTCTGTCTCTCTGTCTCTCTCAGTCTCTCATGCACACACACACACACACACACACACACACACAGAATATTGTACCTAAAAGGGAGTCAACAGTATCAGCTGCTGCAGATTGATTGAGGACAAAGCCTGAAAAAAGTACACTATATTTGACAGTTAAGAGCTCATTGGTAAATTTGAAGGGCCCTGTTTTAGTTGAGTGTTAAACATGTCATATTTGAGCAGCAAGTACTAGCTGATTATTTGTTGAAAGGTAAATTTAATGAAAAATAAAAATCAGTACAAATGGAAACTTTTCAGGACGTTAAATAAATGATTTTCATCTTTCTAATTTACCTATACATGTTGACAATCCAACTTGCTGCTCAAAGTTTATAAAAACTCAACTAATATTAACAGGAATTAATATTTGCTACTCATATACACAATACTGTTGCTGTGTTTGATTTATGTCCAGTTTTAATTAGGGTTGCCCCTGATTCTAAGAATGTATTTTGTAACACAACAAGTGAACAAGCTAAATGAACAGACAAGGGTTATACAGATTAATTAGCAAACATTTGCAATGTACAATAGAATTCTCAACCCTCATGTTTTTTCACATACCATCAAACCTTTAGAATTCTCCACTTGCAAGGTCTTTTCATATGGCATATGGATATTTTTGTCCTGTTGACACAGGCATTATCTAGAAGATCATTTGATCCCTGGAACTCACATTGCATCAGACCCCTATTCCCCCGGCCCCTCTCCCTCCCATTGATTGGAAAGGTATAAATTATCAAAAACTCAATAGAGTACCCAAGCCAGCCATATCTTTATTTCCCATCACACTACACTCTTCTTGACTTTTCCATCATGCTTCTCCTTAAGGTCCCTTCCCCAACCTCCCCTCCCCTCTGTTACTTTTCAGCTTCATTTTACGTGTTGATGTGTTGTCCACCCGATTGTAAGCCACATGAGGCCAGACACTCAGCCATTCTTTGTATTACCAGTGCTAAGCATGATCCCTGGAAAATAGTAGGTATTTAAAATGTTTGACTGACTGTATTTGCCTCAAGTTAATAAGAGTTTTCCTATCTGGTCCTTGAAAAAGAAATTTGAAGATACTTCCACTATTCTAAAAGTATACTTATTTTTTTTAAGACAAAGCTTCTTTATACAGGCATCCTAAAATTCTTAGTGTAATTTTGAGCTATTAGAGCTTAAAAATTATTTTTAGAAAAAAAAGCCGAGAAAATTTAAAAGTTTGGGAATTGAATAGTATTAGAGAAAAAGGAACATTGCTATGGATAAGTAAAACACCTGAAGATTCTTCTTTTCTTTCTTTTTTTAAAAGGGAGAGCGTGGGAGCCCAGGCCCGGTGGGCCCACCTGGAGAAAAGGGAATTATGGTAAGCAGTCAGTGATTTGAAAAGCATTTCCTTCCAAAGAGCTGACAAAAGGCACTCTGAAAGCAGATGATCTTGTCTGGAATTCAAGAAAGTACAAAATATCATTTTCTATAACACATTTCTATTAGTGATTTTTTCCCCTTTAGGGAATTCAGAGAATTCACAGGCTATCATAAAAAAATTATAGAAAATATACATCAGCTGGCATAGTCAAATGTGAGCAAAGAACTTTAAAAATTTTAGGTATATAATGAAAGCATCAGAGTAGTTAAAATATAAGAAAATAACATTTAGGATTCTGCTACAGCTTGTAATTTCACCATGTAAATTTGGAAATTGTAAATTTACAATTATGTTCCATCGTGACCTCTGTGTAAACTTCAGAGGAGAATTATAAAATTATTTATGAAGTTACCATGATATAGGGTGGGAAACTCTCATGTAATTCTCACACAATCACAAGAAATCTCAAAGGTTGCAAAATTCAACCCATATCTGGATAAAAAGAATTTCTTCTGCAGAATTGCTTTCAAACGGTCATCCGGTATCAGCCAAGAAAACTAGATAAGGAACTTATTACCTTCCATAATGGCCCATCCCATCTATGGAAAGATATTGTTAGCAGCACTTTTCCCCTCATGCTGAATTGAAATCTTCACTGCAATAGCTTCTCCCCATTGTTTCTGTTGGCATTTAGAAGAACTTAGTGCTTATAATTAATCTGCATTCTTCTTGCACATACTAGAGAGCAATAATTGTATTTTTCACAATAATTTTCATAATAATTCACAGTAATATTTCACAATAAGATAAAAAATTGAATGTTATTTTATCAATTTCTGAATTTTTCTTACTTCCAAGATATCCCAAGAGATTTTCATGTCCCAAAAGTATCCCATGATGTTTCTAATGTTGCATATTTCAGTTTCTCACAATCATTTCTTAAGATCTTCCCTTTTGTTTTGAGGTCTTTTGCATTTTTGTCTGCTCTTGGCCAAAGAAAGTTTAGCAAACTTAAGACATAAACAGTGAGAACCAACCATGTCTTGAGGGATTTGCTGAATCTTTGCTACTATCATAAAATAGAGGAATGACTTCAGTACCTTGTCATATTCTCCATGAGCACATTCATGTCCATATCTTTTAGTATTGCTTAGACAAGGCAAGTCACCTTTTTTTGAGTTTTCAGAAGATGGTGTCATTGAGCTGCTTTTCTGTCCATGACTAGAACCTTTGGTATGAGATGAGGCATGTACTGTGGGATACACGCTAGCAAAAAGAGGTTCCCAATATTGCTCTACTCATGACATTAACAATCACCCATCAGGGGCAGAGGGAGATGGAATGAAATGTGCCACAATATCCTTACAAATTTAATTTTCATTATTAATATTTTCTTTATCATTTTAAGTCTAAATAGTCAATAAAACAATGAAGTCAATTTGTATTATTTGCCAATTTCCAAGATATAAATGCTTACACTAAAAATTAATAATCAGCTCTTAGGAGCCAGATCCAGCACACTCCTGCCTCTTCCTCCGTAAATATATCAATTTTATTTCTATGGATTATACCCAGGGCATCTTCTGTGGTGTTCTATGTCTTGGGATGACAAAGAAGTTTTGCTATTAAAAGGTTGAGAGGGATGGTTTTGTGACCTACTATCACTTGTCTTCAGTGTGAAGCAGCTGAATTGAAATTTATATAATACTTTTTATATTTTTATTTCAATTACAGGGCTATCCAGGACCTCCTGGAGATCCAGGGCCCATAGGTCCTCTTGGATTACCTGTAAGTACAGAAGAGACTTTCATTGTTTCCATCTAAGACCTGCTTTTAAACCTATCTTTCTATTGAGCAATCATTGTGACCTAAAGGAGCCAGAATTAGCTTTGGATTCAAATGACTGGTTTGAATATTGCCTCTGCTACTTTTAACGATGTGACCTTTAGCAGAGGACTTTACATCTCTGTGCCTCGCTCATCTATAAAATAGAATGCTATCTCGTCTAACCACCTCACAAACTTACTGTGAGACTCAGATGAGAATGTATGTAAGGCATTTTGAGAATCTTCAAGAACTGTGGAAATGTCACTATTATTTTCATTTATATTTTAAAATCTCATCCTAAAATTGGCCCAAGTTACATTTATCACACTTAGTGCAATAAGAAGTATCACTTTAGGAATTTCCTCACTTAACACATTCCTGATGTTGGAAATGGCAGATGAATCTACAACCTCAGGCTAAAAGCCAAAAGCTTAAAAAACCCTACGTAATTGCTGTGTATAAGCAAATAGGGCCATTGAGCCTTAGTTCCCAAAGAAAGACTACTGCACATTCAGACCTCAATTCTAAATACATTCTCAGGACATAGAAAGATTTCATGGAAAGTAGGGTGGATCTTTGTTTACAATAAATTTTGATTTATAAATACTTTAAAAAAGTAAATACTTGCTTCAAAAATAAACTTTTAAAATTTAATTTTGTTTCAAAAGTTTAAAAGTGTACCATTTGTACCTTGTACAAGTTTTGCAGGTAAGGAACAAAATGTTTTCTGCCTTAGCTGCTTACAAACTGTATCAGTTGCTGTGCATTTGAATGTGAAGTCATAGATTTAGAGCTGAAAAGACCTGAAAGATCATTGAGTCAAATGAATCTGAGCCTTCAGATCCCCAGAGCAGTGATGACAGTGGATACCAATCCATCGTTTCTGTTAGGGTTATTGTATATACTTAAAGCTAGCCCTCTCTTTTAGTAAGTTCCCAGGTGATACATTCATATGCACACATAGACACAAAATGGTTCCAAGTTTAAGATGTTCTGAGATTCTATTGAATCTAAGCCTTGTTTAAGCAGACCAGCCCCTAATGCTATCTCAGTGGCTAAATCTGATTTTCCAGTTGTCTCTTTGATTTGAAGAGTGTGACGAGGGCTATAATGAATTTTAATTGGCTTAATAAAAAATCCATTCATTCAATAAGCATGTATTAAAGTACCTTCTATGTACAAAGAATTTTGCTAAACATCTAGACTACAAAGACAAATCTTTCTCTAAAGGTGGGCATTTTTACTTTCAAATAGATTTTTCTCTGGTATTTTCAGTAATTTCAGAGGATATACACATGCACACATATACACACCTATATGATATACATGTATGTATTGTGTATATGTATGTATGTCATACATTATTTATAATATATTCACATGTATATGTGTGTATGTATATATATATATATATATATACATATATATATATATATATATACACACCCCAGCCCTTAGCATAGTAGCTAGTACATTGCAGGAACTTAATAAATACTTGGTTCCTTTCCTTTCTTTAAAAGATCTTCTGATTTTATTTTCAGGACTTTGGGAAATCGTATTTTTATCAGCCCTTATTAGATATATTCTGTTCCTGGTTCATAGCCCCCAGTTATTTTAAGTTGGGATTAAAAATCCACAACCCCTTCTCATTACATTTTTAAAATGATCTCTTTACTTTCATTGTGGTGTGGTATAAAGAAGTCACTGAAATGGGGATTGAAAGATCTAGGTCCTAGCACCGGTTCTGCCCCTAACTAGTGGCATGACTTTCACCAAATTACATTAACTCTTAGGGTCCCTATGTCCTCTTCTGTAAAATCTGAGTGTTGAACTGCATCATTTCCAAGTTCACTTTTAAAACTGAAAATTCTGAGTTTTCATATTCTTATGTGCTCCCATTCAGGGTCACGTAGGAACAAGAGGGTTACCTGGGCTACAGGGTCCAAAGGGACGGAGGGTAAGTAACATTGGACTATAAAAAGTGTCTTAATCAGAGAAATAGTTTCAGTGGAAGTATTAAATATTGAGAAAACATCAATGTAAGCTCTCAGTTAATGTATTTGTCGAGTTTTATTGGCATGGACTCAGTCCTCATGTCAATATTAACTGAAATGTATATTTCAGAAGCCTCATAATGCCACAGCAATTTTGAATCTCCCTTTCTCAAGAGCTCACTGTACACCAGAGTTTCTTAACCTCTTTAGCCACATCCAACTCCCCCATTTTCAGTCACTATGAATGCGAGAATACATTAAGTAAAAGGACTCCCCATTCAGAGAAACTAGATGTATCAGGGAATTGGTCCATCCATGACATGATAAGAGAAAAACATGAAAATATAAAGACAGCAGAGAAATAGGACCAGAATAAAGAGAATGAGTAGTGAAACTGGAAACAACCAGAGTGACGCAAGTTTTATTGAATCAGTAAGTCATTGCATGCTGGAAAAAATGAGATAAGGAAAATTTTTCTTACTTTAAGAAATTGATGAGTTACTCATTCTTTAGACCACAGAGTACTGAACATCAATCTTATTTATACTATAAACATTTTTTAAAGATTTTCTGAGGCATCTAGATGACACTGTAATAAATCTGTGCCCTGGGGTCAGAAAGATCTGAATTCAAATTTGACCTCAAATACTTGCTTTGTGACATGGAGTGAGTCATTAACCAGTCTCAGTCTCTTCATTTGTAAAATGAAGATAATAACCTCCCAGAGTTGTGTGGATAAAATGAAATAATATTTGTAGAGTGCTTTGCAAGCCTTAAAGTGTCATTCAAAGCCAGCTATTATGATTATGTAGGTAACTATATTTTAAGCTATAGGTCATTGGGTGAGGGAATGAAGAAAAAAGCTTTTTTTTTCTTTTTAGCTTAATGGGTTCTCAGTTTCTACATCTGTTTTAAAAATAATAACAGTAAATAGTAATATTTGTCATTATTATTAGGAATGTTTTATTTTCATTTTTATCTTATTTTTAGGGGCCTAGAGGTCTAGATGGCCTCCCAGGAGAGCAAGGAATACAAGGTATTAAGGTAATGGTTGATTTCTTCTTTGTATATTCACTTAATTCCTACAGTTCTGCCCACCTACCTCACAAAGGCACATAACATCTGGTTAGCAGAACTCAGTTCTGTATTCTCTCTTAGTTAACAGGGGGAAAATACTAATAAATTTTCCTCCCAATGCACCAATATCAAAACCAAAAACTAGCAAAAAAAAAAAAAAAAACAAACCCAACCATTTCCTTTTCACTATGGAATTGTATACTTTGTTTATTATGTCGTGTGTTTGTGTGTTTGTGTGTATGTTTGTATACAGACATGTACACGCAGGTATGTCCGTGAGCACTAGCCTACATTTATGTTGAACTTATTTGATATAATTCTTTGTTAGGGAGAAAAAGGTGATCAGGGGAAAAAAGGTCTTTATGGACTTATCGTAAGTCATCAACATATTTCAGATTGAGCATGAATATTCAAATTTGAACTGGCTTTCTTGGTTATTTATAACCTAACCTAGCTTTTCCTTTTTCTCTTGTCTAGGGTAATGCTGGAAACCCAGGAGAGAGAGGTGCTCAAGGTAAACCAGTAAGTAATGAAAAATCAGTCCTGTCATATCATAATAAGAAAAGTATGGCCACAAATGGTGAGGGGAGATTTGAGCTCAGATCCTTTTTTCTAACCATTAGTAGCTTTGCGACCATGGGGTAAGTTCCTTGGCCTCTCTCAGCCTCAGTTCCTTCACCTACAAAATGGGGATAATACAATAACATCTATAGTTCTCACCTCACAGGATTGTTCTGAGGACCAAATGAGATATGTATAAGGGACTTTGAAATATTAAAGTGCTATGTAAATATCAGGTATTTTTATCTTTAGACACATCATACACATATTTTTTTAGAGACATATATGTGCATATATGTATATATTTATGTGTATATGTATATAATAATATAACATCTATATTTTTGTACATACTACAATATTGTTATATAATACAAATAATATAAAAATAAATCTTTGTATACATATTTTATATATGCATTTATATAATATATCTTACATATATAAATATATTTATACATATTATATGCATATGGCATATTATCTTGTGCATATATCACATGTAACATATGTTATTAATGATATATATTACCTGATATATTTTATCTTATTATAATTGTTGATATATGATTTTAATTGATAATATATTAGATTATATGTTAATGTGTTCCATATTTTATGCACATATAACATACATATTTGTGTATATATGTATATACACTGATATTTAAATGTAGATTCATATACATATGTATGTATGTATCAAGCACTAGGAAAAATATTTCTGAGTCATCCTCCTCCTTTCTTTGATTTTGTGCTTATATTGGGCAAGTTACCTTCTTTGGGTGACAGTGTCCTCATTTATAAAGTGAAGGTGGTAATTATTATATTTCACAATTAGACTGAGCCTTTTACAATAGTGATAACAGCTAACTTTTTTAATAGTACTTTAACGATTGTGAAACTCTTTGCAAATATTATCTCATTTGATGCTCACAACAATCCTGGAAGGACAGGTGCTATTTTTATCGCTATTTTGCAGATGAGGAAACAGAAGCAAACAGCGGAAGACTAACTTGCTCAGGGTCACAAGGCTAGTCAGTATGAGTACAGTCTTAAACTCAAGTTTTCCTGAATCTAGCTCCAGTATTCTTTCCATGGTGTATTCTAGCTGCCTTGAAAATTTTAAAGGTATATTTTTAACTTACCCTAACTTTAATCCTTTTCAATAAACTCAGTGCCTTTTAATCACTATAAAATGTTTTATTTCAAATTTTTTTGCATTACTTGATGACAAATTTATCAAGTCACAGATGTTGTATTTGGCCTTCTAAATGAAGTTCAGGCTTATTAGCCTGGTAGTTAAGACTCTCCACTATCTGTCACCGCCTTGCCTTTCTAATATATTCTCAGTATATTTCCTTCTACATACTTTAAATCTCCGGTAGAATGGACAGATCACTTTTCATTCTCTCATCCATGCCTCATTTCTTCCCACTTCTCTTTGCTGGCCTCTCAGCACATCAACATCCCCTGTAGCCTTTAATACACAACTCAAATACTGCTTCCTCCAGAAAATTTTTCCTGATTTTCGCCATCAATAAAAAATTCCACTCTCCCAGACCTCATATACAGATTTACATGTACCTCTTTTTCTCTTCTTAAATATTGCTTTGTATTGTAGCTATAAATGGATTATATCCACCTATTAAACTTCAGTCTCTATGAGAGCAAAAATCATGCTTTAAGCATTAAGTAGGTACTCAGTATTATCTATACAATATATCTCATCATTAGATAGTGATGTCTTTGAGAACAGAGATTGTCTTTAACCTTTCTTTGTATACACAGTGATTAGCACAGAGCTTGGTACGTAATAGGTGCTTAGTAAACACAAGTTGATTGACTAATTATATCTCTCCTAGCCCCTAGCACAATGTTTTGCTACGAAGTAGGTTTTTTACAAATTTTTTTTTTATTTTATTGAGGTTTGGTGATAGGGAAAATATGTCAGTCTTTTGAAGTTAAGAAGAGTATTTTTCAAATTAATGTTGATGTGTGTGTGTATACACATATACACATGGAGACAGACACAAGATAGAGAGAGAGAGAGAGAGAGAGAGAGAGAGAGAGAGGAGAGAGAGAGAGAGAGAGAGAGATGGATGGATGGATGGATGGATGGATGGATGGATGGATGGATGGATGGATGGATAGAACTCTGTGACTAATATAACTAGACTTGGAAATGAGAGGAAGAGGGCTTACGGAAAGTGAATGGGACAAGGGGGCAGAACGACTAATACAGGAAAAGAGGAAGGAGGAAAGGAGTCATCCTGCAAGGTGAAAATAGAGCTTAAAAATATTGGAGGGGGGATGGCCAGAAAATTCTATTGTTATAAGATTTTGAAAGCACAAGACCAGCTCCAGTCATTCATGAACAAATATCTTAGGGTAAATGAGATTGTACCACAAAAAAAGTACCTACCTATCTATACTTCAGTGCATCTTCACAGAGGACACTAGTTAAAAGCCCAAGAGAAATATAAAAATTAATTTACTTCTGATTCTTTCAACTAGAACTCTCCATTAATCAGCACTTTCGCATTTTACCAATTTTAATAAATGTTTATTAAACACCCACTATGTACAAAACACTGTACCATGACAATAGTGACAATTAGTCACCAAATACTTCTTAATCTTGTGCTGGGTATCAGACACTATACTAGGTATTTTGGATACATTTATAAATATGGATATATTTGACGTTCACATTAGACTCTACACAAGTAAGACTAGCCTTGAGGGACTTCTCAAATGAGCCTACAGGGACTGGCTTACTTGACCCTCCCTGTTCTCTACCCAGAAATACTGTGTGTTCAACTTCTGTCCTGTAAAGACTATCCCTGGTGAGAGAGATTTCCCTTTTCTCATACTCACTACTCATTAAACACACCCCAACCAAGGCTGCCCAGAGGAAAATTTTAATGAGAGTAAATTAGACTATGCTTCACCATTTTAAGGGGAAAGAAAACCACTGAGACATGGGAATATTTAGAATCATCTTAGTGTTGAAGATATTTCATTCTTTTCTCTTCTGAAAGTTGAACATCCTGTATGGGTCTTCACTTCTATAAAACACTTTGCAAACCTTAAAGCACTATATAAATGACAGCTATTACTACTGCTACATTATTATTATTATTTAGAATATCTGCCAAGTTACCAGAATATTTCATTTGCTGGCCATTCTGGATAGCAGAGTTTACTGCACATTTAGCCCAGTGCTCCTTCCAGCAGTGGGGTAAGTGAGGATGGGCTAGCTCATAGATACTTGACCTAGCCTGTCCTCACAAAGCCTTTGGAAAGAAGTGTGTTGCCGCAGGAAGGAGCATAACCCAGGACTAGGACAGAACAGAAGACAAATATGGTAGAGTTAGCAAACATATTCATATATGTCAGCAGATAAGTTTACCAGTTCCAGGATACTTCTCACAGGAACAGAATGTTACAATCATCCAGAGGCTAAAAGAATGAGATTTGGGATGGCCCTTTTCCTTATAACCAAGTGATAACTCATTCTTCTTCTTCTTCTTGGACCTGGGGTCAGGAAAACCTGAGTTCAAATCCGGCTTCAGATACCAGCTATGTGACCCTTGGCAAGTCATTTAATTCTTATCTGCTTCAGTTACCTCATCTGTACAATGGGGATATTAATAGTGCCTACCTCCCAAGGTTGTTATGAGGATACAGTGAGATTATATTTGCATAGCACTTTGTAAATCTTAATTATATAAATTCTTCTATTGTTGTTATTAATACTGACTAGACTTGGGAGACATGATAGAGCTGTCAAGGAGAGGGTAGAAGAATCAACCAAATCAATTTTTAAAAAAGATTTAAATTTATTTATTTATTTTTAGTTTTCAACATTGAGTTCCACGTTTTCTCCCCATCTTTCCCCTCCCCCCACCCTGAGATAGCATGCATTCTGATTACCCCTTCCCCAAGTCTGCCCTCCCTTTTATGATTCCCCCTCTTATCCCTTTCCCCTTTACTTTCTTGAAGGGCAAGATAGATTTCTATACTCCATTGCTTGTATATCTTATTTCCCAGTTGCATGTAAAAGCAATTTTTAACATTTGTTTTTAAAACTTTGAGTTTCAAATTCTCTTCTTTCTTACCTCCCCACCTACCCCCATTGAGAAGGCAAACAATTCAATATAGGTTATACATGTGTTGTTATGCAAAACACCTCCATAATAGTCATGTTGTCAAAGACTAACTATATTTCCCTCCATCCTATCCCATCCCCCAATTATTTTATTTTCTCTGTTGAACCTGTCCATTTTCTAAAGTGTTTGCTTCTGTCTACCCCCTCTTCAAATCTGCCCTCCCTTTTATCATTCCCTTCCTCTTTTTCCCTTTCCCCTACTTTTTGAAAGGGTAAGATATTGAGTGTGTATGTTATTCCCTTCTTAAGCCAAATCTAATGAGAGTAAGGTTCACTCATTCCTTCTCACCCCTCCCCTCTTCCCTTCCATTGTGAAACCTTTTCCTTGCCTCTTTTATGTGAGATAATTTACTCCATTCTGTCTCTCTCTTTCTCCTCCCAATTTTTCCTCTCACCCCTTAATTTTATTTTTTAGATATCATCCCTTCATATTCAATTCACCCTGTGCTCTCTATCATCTATCTATCTATCTATCTATCTATCTATCTATCTATCTATCTATCTATCTATCTATCTATCTATCTCCTCCAACTACCATAATACTGAGAGAGGTCTTATGAGTTACAAATGTTATCTTTCCATGTAGGAATGTAAACAGTTCAACTTTAATAAGTCTCGTGATTTCTCTTTCCTGTTTGTCTTTTCATACTTCTCTTGATTCTTGTAGTTGAAAGTCAAATTTTCTATTCAGCTCTGGTCATTTCATCAAGAAAGCTTGAAAGTCCTCTATTTCACTGAATGTCCATTTTTCCCTCTGAAGTATTATACTCAGCTTTGCTGGGTAGGTGATTCTTGGTTTTGATCCTAGCTCCTCTGACCTCTGGAATATCATATTCCAAATCCTTTGATCCCTTTATATAGAAGCTGCTAGAGCTTGTGTTATCCTCACTGTATTTCTACAATACTTGAATTGTTTCATTCTGGCTGCTTGCATTATTTTATCCTTGACTTGGGAACTCTAGAATTTGGATTCAACACTCCTAGAAGTTTTCCTTCTGGTATCTCTTTCAGGAGGTGATCAGTGGATTCTTTCCATTTCTTTTTTTGCCCTCTGGTTCTAGAATATTAGGGAACTTTTCCTTGATAATTTCTTGAAGGATGATGTATAGGCTCTTTTTTTGATCATGGCTTTTAGGCAGTCCAACAATTTTTAAATTATCTCTCCTGGATCTATTTTCCAGGTCAATTGTTTTTCCAATGAGATATTTCATATTCTTTTATTTTTTTCATTCTTTTGATTCGGTTTTATAATTTCTTGATTTCTCATAAAGTCATAAGCTTCCATTTGCTCCATTCTAATTTTGAGGGAATTGTTTTCTTCAGTGAGATTGTGTACCTCCTTTTCCATTTGGTCAATTCTGCTTTTTAAGGCATTCTTCTCCTCATTTACTTTTTGGACTTCTTTCACTATGTGGGTTAGTTGTTTTTAAAGGTGTTATTTTCATCAGTATTTTGGGGTCTCCTTTAGCAAGCTGTCAATTCAGTTTACATGAGTTTCTTGCATTACTCTCATTTCTCTTCCCAAATTTCCCCTGCTTATCTTACTTCATTTTCAAAATCCTTTTTGAGCTCCTCCATGGCCTGCAACCAATTCATATTCCTCTTGGAGGCTTTTGATATAGGAGTTTTGACTCTGCTATCCTCCTCTGGTTGTATGGCCTGATCTTCCTTGTCACCAAAGTAAGATACTATAGTTTGAGTTCTTTAATAATGCTTACTCATCTTCCCAGCCAAACACGTGACATTCTAACTCTTTGTCAAGGTAGGACTCTGCTTCCAGTGGGGGTGAGGGTGGGGCTGGGTGTACTGTCCCAGTTTCAGAGATTTTGTATTACAGTCTGTGGGCCCAGAGCTCTGGAAACAGCCTCTACTGCTGCTGCTGCCGCCATTGCTGCCGTTGCTGGATGCCACTAATCCTACCCCCATCATTCTGGGACTAGGGCCAGATCCAGCCAAACCACATGCTCCTCTTTCACTTAGGTCCTGCAGAATTTTCCCACTGACCTTTTTGATATTTATGGGTTGAGAAGTCTGGAAACTGCCACAGTTGCCAATGATTCAATCCCCTGAGGCCTGCTCCAACTAGTCTGTTCTAGTGTGGCCCACACAGGACTACACTCTGCTCCCTGTATGGTATGAAAGTCCTTTCCTGTTGACTTTCCATGTTGTCTTGGTCTGGGGGGTTTGCTTTAGTCTCTCATTTTGTGGGTTCTATAGCTCTAGAATTTGTTTAGTCATTTTTACAGGTATTTGAAGGGCATTGGGGGAGAGCTCAGGGAAGCCTTTGCTTTTACTCTACCATCTTGGCTCCACCTCCCTAATCAAATTTTAAAGAGCATTTTTACATCTCTTTAATGCATGGTAATCTAGACTTACTATATTAACCATTTTAAACAATAACAGCATCCAGAAATTTTCATTTGGCTCAAAATTTATATTTGCTAATGTGTTAGAAATTACCTGTTCTCCTACCCATACTTCATGGGTTGCCATGGCTAAAGAATTCATTGCCAATTGGTGAGTCACTTGGTTGCATGACTAAAAGTAATAGAGTCCTACATGCCCACCAAAGATAAAAACTGAGTGTCATTTAGAAGGCAATAGAGAGTCATATGGTAGGTGGGTGTAAGGCATAAAATCTAACCAATAAGGAGCCTTAAGGAATATCTGGAGTAGAAAGTGATGTCAGAAAAGAAATAAATAATCAAAAAAGATAGAATGATCACACAGAGAAAAGAATCACAAATGAACAGCTATGTGTTCTACTGCTATCTTCTGAATGTTAGGAGAAAGAGAGAAAGTTTGAGTAAACCCCTTGTAGCAAACTTATGGAGGAATATAGAAAAGAGTATTGCAGAATGGACAGCCATAGATCATCAGTAATCAACTTTGTTTGAGTGATCAGCATTATATTGATGAGAGCACAGATAGAGTTGAATATTTTGAATCTTCCCTTGCCTAGCCAGTCCAACTCCTCCATTCTTAGAAAACTGAAACTATTTCCTACAGCAAACATGGGTTTTTTTCCTACAAATGTAGATGTAGGTTTATGGAAATGAATGAGAGAAGACACTGAATTTCTTTAAAGTACTATAATAACATAGTGTGTTTGTGCTAGAAGAGAACTTGAAGATCATCCACTCTAATTTTTTAATCATAGAGATCAAGAAATGGACCATGAAGGGACTTACCCTAAGGCTACACCCCAAGGGCAGAGCTAGAACTTTGGGAGTTTTCAATTCCTATCTATTACTTTGTGTCTTTTAGGTTCATCTTGAATGTTTTCTTCTGGTCCTTTGACACGTAGATTTGGATTTTTTTTTTCATTTTTATGGCTGTTCTAAAAGTTCTTCTTTGAAACAAGAACAAATAGTTTCCTGCATTTCTTTAAAAATTACACCAGTCTCCCCAAGGAGAAACAGGAAGTCCTGCGGACATCAACCCTGATGGAGAAAGCACAACCTGCTTGTAATAAATGAGTCTCATGAAAGGACTGGTTTACTTTTCCATAAAAAAGAAAAAGACTCAAAGATATCATTTTAAATAACTGATGACATTTTGTATAGTCTTAAATCTGAGGAGCCAAAGGGTGAAAAGAGAGGAAAGGAAGTAGAAAAGCTTTGGTATAAACAGCCCTCAACAGAAGTATCCCCACAGGAGGCTCTACAGATGGAAGCTGGTGTAGCAGCTGTTAATGCGGTCATACTCCTGCTGTTTTGTCTCTGGAAGTCTTTGCTGTCCCCTGCTGGTGGCTTCCCACAGGAGAATCACAGCTGCCTCAGGCAAAGGGGAAAACCCAGCTGACTAGAGACATAGGTCACTGTCAGAGAAAGAAGAAAATGTGTGTGTGTGTGTGTGTGTGTGTGTGTGTGTGCGCATGTTTTAAGCTGAAGTTATCTGCCAAAGACCACCTCACAAACCCTGACATTCTTAATCAGATTCCTTCTCTATTCATTTTATTTTTTTTGTAACTTTGAACATTTGGCATATTGAACCCAAAGCTGACCCCTTCTTGTTGCCATAGGTCCCTTGCCTTCCAATTTTGATGAAGATACTCTTACTGGATTCCCTTTCTCAGTTTGACTTCTAACCCCATCCATAGTGTTGGCAAATTTCTTGACTTTATTTTCAGTCAGCAGAATGGGTCTGTGAAAAAAGCAAAATGATATTTGGGCTCCTAAGTCAAGTAAAAGATGTTGTAAGAACCATTTCACATTTATTTCTTAAGTCATTCTTTTTTAACACCTACATTTGACCCTACCTACTATATTCTCAAGCTATTATCCTATATCTTTCCCCTTTTTATATCCGAATTCTGAGGAAAAAGCTACCCACACTTGTTTCCTCCATCTTATAACCTAGCTTCTGACCCTATCATTTAACTGAAACATCTTTGTCTGAAATCCCACCTCCAAACTATGGATTAGATCCTTAGACCATGTCCTGGCCTTTATTCTTGTCTCTGTATTCTATCTCTTCTCTGTGTGTCTTTTTCTATCTCTCTGTCTCTGTTTCTCTCTCTGTCTTATCTCTCATCTCTCTGTGTCTCGATCTCTCTGTTTCTATTTCTGTCTGTTTTCTCCATCTATCTCCCTTTCCCTCCCTTCCTCTCTCCTTCTTTTTCCCACTCCCCTGTTGATATTTATATAAATCACTTTAAAATTTACCATACTCTTCTCACAACAGCTGTGTGAGGCAAGTTTAAAAAAAGCATCTATTAAGTACTTACTATGTGACAGGTATTGTGCTAAATGACATGTAAGGCAAAATATAAAGAATATTTTCCCCATATCACAGACAAGAAAGGTGCTGTGGCATACATAGTTGATAGAGAAGTCAAGAATTCAAATACTGTGTGAGCCTGGTTACAATCACCCACAGCTCTAAGCAATTTATTAAGCCTGTAAATGGTCTCCTCCATCATACTGTGAGCTCCTTGAGGCCAGAGACCGTCTTTTGTGTCTTTGTGCAACCTCAGCACTTAGCACAGTACGTGTCATATAGTAGGCACTTAATAAATGTTGAAGCTAATTTCCACTCTCCACCTACATTTTCTTCTCATAAGAAAGAGGTATAATGTACAAAACAATACTCTAAATATGTTTCATTGACTTTGGGGGCTTTGGGATTGAGGCAGAGTCTGAGCAGAAGCACCCCCAAGGTGTTGAGAAAATTTAAATAGATCATGAACAAGTTGTTTCTTTTTATAAATTTATTTATCTATCTTTACTTTTCAACATTCATTTCCAGAAGATTTTGAGTTCCAAATTTTCTCCCCATCTCTCCCCTTACCCCACCCCAAGACACTGTGCATTCTGATTACCCCTTCCCCCAATCTGCCCTCTCTCCTATCACACCCCTCCCTTCCCTTACCCCATCTTCTCTCTTTCTTGTAGGACAAGATAGATTTTTATATCCCATTACCTGTATTTCTTATTTCCCCGTTGCATGCAAAAATAATTCTCAACATTCGTTCCTAAAACTTTGAGTTCCAACTTCTCTCCCTTCCTCCCTCTTCATCCATCCCCACCAAGAATGCAAGCAACTCAATATAGGCAATACATATGTAGTTATGCAAAAGACTTCCATAAAAGTCATGTGGTGAAAGACTATATTTCCCTCCATCCTATCCTGGCCCCCATTTATTCTATTTTCTCTTTTGACCTTATCCCTCCCCAAAAGTGTTTACTTGTAATTACCCCCTCCTCTCATTTGCCCTCCCTTCTGTCATCCCCCCACCCCACTTATCTACTTCTTCCCTACTTTCCTATAGTGTGAGATAGATTTTCATACCAAATTGAGTATGCATGTTTTTCCCTCGTTAAGCCAAATGTGATGAGAGCAAGCTTCGCTTTTTCCCTCTCACCTTCCCCTTTCCCCCTCTGTTGAAAAAGCTTTTGCTTGCCTCTTTTATGAGAGATAATTTACCCCAATCCATTTCTTCCTTTCTCCTCCCAATATAGTCCTCTCTCACCCCTTAATTTTCTTTTTTTAGGTATCATCCCTTCCTATTCAACTCACCCTGTGCCCTCTGTATGTATGTATATATATGTTTGTGTATGTATGTAGGTATGTATATAATCCCTCCAACTACTCAAATACTGAGAAAAATCTCAAGATACAAACATTATCTTTCCATGTAGGAATGTAAACATTTCAACTTTAGTAAGTCCCTTATGATTTTTTCATGCTTTTCTTGATTCTTGTGTTTGAAAGTCAGATTTTCTATTCAACTCTGGTCTTTTCATCAAGAATTCTTGAAAGTCCTCTCTTTCACTGAATAACCATTTTTCCCCTGAAGTATTATACTCAGTTTTGCTGAGTAGGTGATTCTTGGTTTTAATTCTAGTTCCTTTGACTTCTGGAATATTCCAAGCCCTTTGATCCCTTAATGTAGAAGCTGCTAGGTCTTGTGTTACCCTGATTGCATTTCTACAATACTTGAATTGTTTCTTTCTGACTGCTTGCAATATTTTCTTCTTGACCTGGGAACTCTAGAATTTGGTTACAATATTCCTAAGAGTTTTTCTTTTCAAAACTCTTTCAGAAGGTGATTGGTGAATTCTTTCAATATTTATTTTACCCTCTGATTCTAGAATATCAGAGCAGTTTTCCTTGATAATTTTATGGAAGAAGATGCCTAAGCTCTTTTTTTTGATCATAGCTTTCAGGCAGTCTCATAATTTTTAAATTGTCTCTCCTGGGTCTATTTTCCAGGTCAGTTATTTTTCCAATGAGATATTTCACATTATCTTCTATTTTTTCATTCTTTTGGTTTTGTTTTGTAATTTCTTGGTTTCTCATAAAGTCGTTAGCTTCCATCTGCTCCATTCTAATTTTTAAAGAACTATTTTCTTCAGTGAGATTTTGAACCTCCTTTTCCACTTGGCTAATTCTACTTTTTAAAGCATTCTTCCCCTCATTGGTTTTTTGGACCTCTTTTGAGATTTCAGTTTGTCTATTTTTAAAAGATGTTATTTTCTTCAGCATTTCAGGGATCTTTTTTAGCAAGCTGTTGACTTGTTTTTCATTATTTTCTTGCATGACTCTCATTTCCCTTCCCAGTTTTTCCACCATCTCTTACTTGATTTTCAAAATCCTTTTTGAGCTCTTCCATGGCCTGAGACCATTGTATATTTTTTTGGAAGTTTTGCGTGCAGAAGCCTTGACTTTTATATCTTCCTCTGAGGGTCTGCTTGTTCTTCTTCATCCAAAAGGATGGAAGAAATTACCTGTTCACCAAGAAAGTAACCTTCTATAGTCTTATTTTTCCCTTTTTTGGGGCATTTTCTCAGTCTGTTACTTGACTTCTGAGTCCTTTGTCAAGTGGAGGATATACTTCAGGGACCTATAAGTTTTCAGTTCCTCCAAGGTGACACAATCAGGGGAGAGGAGTTTATTCCTCTCCTGGTCTGTGCTGTAGTCTGTGAGCAGGATTCCCTCTCCAGAGCCTCCAGCAGTTTCACCTCACCAACACTGTTCCTCACCCCAGGGCTGCCACTCAGCAGACTCAGATCAGCTGCTCGATTCCCCCAGGGTCTTTAGGCCAAGTGCTCCAAAAGTGGATGCTGTGTCACTGTGTCACAAAGCTGCCATAAAAGGAAGCAACATAATATTAGAGAAAAGGCACTTGCTAGAAGGTTAGGAGACCTAAGTTCTGGTTAGTCCTAGTTCACTATGTGATTTTAGACACATGGACACTATGTGACCTTGGTCATCTAAATTCCCTGGGTCTCAATTTTCTCATCCATGAAATTCAGGGGTTGACCCAGCACCAGGCTTGGCAAACAACAATCCATGGACCAAACCACAATCCATGAGCCAACCCTAGCCCACTACCTGTTTTTGTATAGTCCTACAAACTAAGAATGGTTATTATTTTTTTAAAAAAACAACATTTAAAATACAAATTTAAATACAGAATTGTGTTTTGAAATGTAAAAACCATTCAAAGGGTTATATAAAAGTAAGCGGTGGGAAGGATTTGACCAACAGGTCATACTTGGCCAACCCCTGGACTAAAGAACTTTTTACAAAGTGACCAGGAACTATTCAAAAGACTAATAAAAATCTATCTGTCCATCAATCAAAGTGGTTCACCACTTTTTCCTATGTGTAGACCTGGCTAAAGGAGAAAATCATGAGTGGAAAACATCATCTAGCTTGACAGCCTAGATAAATGGTAGTTTGCAAGCATGGGAGATTCACCAGAGACAGGAAAGGGGGAAAGGAAGAAACATTTAAATGGCACTATATTAGCAGTAGCATCCTCAGGGTCTAAAAGGTTTATCCACATGGCATCAGTCTGTGCTATTTCCCTTCATACACAGGAGGGATAGGAATAGGGACTAGATATATGATTTATTAGAATAACTAGAATAATATTAGGTAATAGAATTCCCCAAAGAGGAAGCACTCTCTACCAGCATAGGTCAACTTCTCCACATTTTATGGTCTTAAGAAATTTGCCTAGGATACTAAGGTTACAATTACTTGCCAAGTTTACACAACCAATATATGTTAGAGGAAGGACTTGAACCCAGATTTTCCAGGTTCCAAGACCTGCTCTCTAGATGCTAAGCCATGCTGCACCCAATTCTAAAATAAAAATGAGCAAGTGCCATTCAATAACGCCCCTGACCTTGGAATGAGTCATTATCTGTTTTGTAGATACTATATATTATAATACTATATATTAGATACTATAATATAATAAGTACTATATTATTATTGTGTATTTTCATGCAATTTCAGAGAAGCGTTATGTGACACCTGTCAAATTCAGCAGCTGCAGCCAAATGTATATCTCTTTCTTTGTCATTACATTTATTAAGCATGTTTATATATTTAAGTTTTGAAGAAGTCTAAAATTCCCACCCTTTCAGGACATCAAATGGCTCTAAAGCTGGGGGGGAGGAGCAGGTTTCAGTTGCCTACCCAGCCACAAAAGGAGCATAATTGCCCATTTGGGGGAAAATTCTGGCAACTGTAGGTAAGATACCATTACTTTCCATGATTTCCATTACTTTCGACTCAGTGAGATAAAATCTGATTCCAGATGTTTCTCTTTTTCAGGGAACCATGTCCATCTCACTAAAGTATCACTTGTTATAACTATAAAATTGCACATAGTTAAGAGACCCAATAATCTTTCTTCCTCTTTCTAATTAATAACATGGTTTAATGATTATTTTCTTTTTAAATTTTTTGTTTATTTTATTTTTAGTTTATGGAATAAAACAAGCATTTCCATAACATAGTATAATTTTTTTAAAAAGATGGTTGCACATGAAACTACATATCTATTATGTTGAAGTTTTCATTCCTTTTAGATATATATTAAAATTATGTAATTTTTTTCCTTTTTTCTTCCTTCTCCACTGTAGAGATAGCTACCATTAGACTGAAATATGTATGCATCTGCAAAATCATTCTACACATGCTTCTATTTATCAATCCTTTCTTTGGATGCAATAGCATCTTCTTTCATGTGTCCTTTGTCCTTCATTTGGGTATTATAATAGACAAAATGACTTTGTCATTGAAAGTTATTCTTAACACTAAATTGCTGTTACTATACAGTGTTCTCTTGGGTCCATCCATGTTGTCCTTCATTATCTTGTGCAAGCCTATCCTTGTTTTCCCAAGATCATCGAGTTCATCATTTCTTATAGCACAGTAGTATTCTATTACAATCATATACCATAACTTCTTCAACTATTCCCCAATTTCTGAAAGAAACTAGTAATTGCAACCAGTGATGTTGTTAACCTTTCAAAGTCAGTACAGAAAAAAGTAAGAATGGGAACCAATGGGGGTGTGATACTGATTACCTCATGTCTGAATGGGAGAAAGTAGACAGCCTAGGGAGATTGCTGAACATAGCCATGAATCCCAGAAGATATTTTGAATTCTTCATCACTATCATCACCAGTTTCTGGATCCTAATCTCTTTTACATTAGTTCATTTATTAATTCACTCTTTGATTAAATACATAGTAAATGCCTACTATGTGCAAGGAAGGCATTGTCCAAAGATCCAAAGATAATTAATGCAGTCTCTGTTCTCATGCAAAAATAACTATAATGCAAAGAGGAATGTTAGGAACCTAAGACAGGTGCTAAGTATTTCAAGAGTTCTGAGGAGGAGAAAAAACTACTCCTGGGTCGGGGAATCAGAGATATTTGAAGGCAATTCTTCTACCATCTTGGTAATTATGATCAGTGCTAAAAATGGAAATAGAAGAAAATAGGGAGAGATTAGTTTGATATTTTTAAACTCATAGGTTTTTGGATTCCTCTGACTTAGACAGCTTGGGAAGGAATATGTTAGACCTGATTTTATGGAACCAGAAGACTATAATAAAAAATCATTGCTCACTCAAATCCAAACATTTTTCAGGATAAGAAATTGGAGGTAGCTGAGAGTAGAAGGGGGACAGTGAGAGACAAAGAGAGAGATTGGAGGAAAAAACAGATTGGGGAAGAGAAGAGGGAGCAAAAAGATTGTCTTTTGAAACAATTCCAAATAATGTTTTTTCTACAAACCTGCTTTTATTTTTTCAGGGCTTACAAGGAGCTCCTGGGAGCATAGGAGACAAGGGACCTCCTGGAGAACCAGTAAGTTTATCTGCAAAGTTTGCTAAGAATGGACAGTCTTTAAACTTCTTGTACCACGAACTCCACTCTGCTGTGGCTGAGTATAATTAAAAGCAGCCTTTACCATTGATGGCATAGGCTAATGACATTATGCAAATGTTTTATTATGAATACAGATTTTAGTGCTTTTCTTATTGTTTTTAGTGCAGACAACTATTATTCTTAGACTACTTATGGTGGATATGTTAGTGTTAGAAACAAAAAAAATTCTGTTGTATTAAATCTCAAAAATTCTTGCTTTGAATGGCTTGCTGCTATTATTACATTCACACACACACACACACACACACAATTTTATATGGCCAGATCTGTAACAAAAGACACACAGTGAAGTCATATACTACAAATGACGGACCCAAAGGTGCAAACATGACAAGAATGCAATTATGTCAACACAAAGAATGACATCATGATTTCATATATGTGAGAGAGTTTCCATGGAAAAACTGATTGTGAAAGGGAAAGACCTTGTCAAGCCCACTCTCTTACATTTGGTTCTTTATTGCCCATGAAATCATTCTTCTGGTGAGTCATGTCAAATATAATTGAACGTAATGTACTTCTAAGGTTTGTGATACAATGTGATCTTTCAAGCCATGAGCCGAGCTTATCCATCAGTTGACGCAGAGGTTTATAGGTGAGTGACAGTTTATAGGTGAGGAAAAATTCCAGCAGTCAAATAGCTATTCTTACTGAACTCTGAGGTTATTTCCTCCTAAACACATGTATTATACATGCTCCAACTGTACAAGCCTCACAGACAATAAATCCAGATTTAGCTCTTTAAGTAAAATACTTATTTCCTACTAAGTAGAAACTTTATACATACACACAACAAAATAAGGGATGTATCTAGCTTTCCACTTGTGAATGGGTTTTTTTGGTATGGACATTTATTTATTTGTTTATTTTACATTAATTTATTTGTTTTATGTTTTCTGCAATCACTTCCATAAATCTTAGATTTTTCGCCCCGTCTCCCCTCCTCCCTGCCTGAGACAGCGTGCACTCTTTTATGTGTTCTATACATACATTCTTACTAAATACATTTTCGCCTTAGTCAAGTTGCACAGAAGAATTAAAATGAATGGGAGAAACCATGAAAAAAAACCAAACCAAGCCAAAACATAACACAAGAGAAAATAGTCTGCTTAATTCTGTGATCCAATTCCATAGTTCTTTCTCTGGATGTGAAGGGCATTTTGCCTCAAGAGTCCACTGGGAATTTTTTAGGTCCATGCATTGCTGTGAAGGGCTAAGTCTACCAAAAAAATTCCTCACACACTGTGGTTCTTATCATTACCAAGTTCTCCTGGTTCTGCTCCTTTCACTCAGCATCAGTTCATATAAGTCTTTCCAGGTCTCTCTGAAGTCTTCCTGATCATCATTTCTTATAGCACAATAATATTCCATTACATTCATATACCACAACTTGTTCAGCCATTCCCCATTTGATGGGCATCCCCTCGATTTCCAGTTCTTGGCCACCACAAAGAAAGCTGCTATACATAGTTTTGAACATTTTTCCATTTCTATGATCTCTTTGGGATACAGTCCTTGAAGTGATATTGCTGGGTCAAAGGGTATGCATATTTTTGTGATTAGTTTTTCACCTTTTGAACCTCCAGTTCAATTCTCTTTCCTTACCAGGAGCCATCTCCAGTCATCCTGGTCTATACTTTGCCACAAACCCCAGATGACTCCCAAAGAGAAAGCGAGGCTGGTGACTTTGCACAGCTCTCCCTCACTTAAATCCAATTCACTTGCATCACCTCCCTGATGTCATGGTCCTCTTGGAGAATAAAGGACATACAACAGCATTTCCTTACTAATTCTGTTTGAATCAAAATAACACAGCTTTCTCACAGTAGTCTTGGAAATTTACTTCTACTTAACAAAGACTTCCTAAACACTCAACTTGCTGAAGGCATTGAAGATACATAGATAATATTGACCCAGTCCCTTTCATTCTTTCGAGGAGACATGTGCACATATAAATATAATATGAGGTGGGAAATGAAAGGACCAAAAGAGAGGTTCAGGAAAAAGTGCTCTAGGAATAGATGAGAAGAGAAGGGAAATTTTCATCTGGAGGAAAAGCAATCATCAGTATAAATTTCCCCATCTGTAAAATGAGCAGGTTAAAGTAGGCAATCTAAGATTCCTGGCTTTGAATGCCTAGAGCAAGTCTGTAATTGATGCCAACAGCATCATTTCTGGCTTTTATATAGCACTTTAAGGTTTACAAAGTATTTACAATGTACATGTTATCTCATTTTATCCTTGCAACAACCATGGGAGGTAGGTGCTATTATTAATCTCCCTCCCTTTTACAGTTGAAGAAATCAAGGCCAATAGATGTTAATTGACTTGTCCAGGGTCACACAGCTAATAAATGCCTGAAAATGCATTTCAAGTCAGGACTTGCTAAACCCAAGTCTGATCTACTATTCCACCCCAGGGGTGGGGAACCTACAGCCTTCAAGCCACAGGCTCCCCAATCCTGCACTAGACCATTAAAATAGTCCTAGTTTAAGTTTAAAAATTAAATTTCATTAAAAATTTCATTAAAAAATTAAATTAAACTTGTTTTTATAAGTGTATCACTGGAGCTGTGGCAACTCAAAAGACATGTTCTGATTCTTTGAATAAGGAAATATTCATTACTTTACAAAGTTCTAAGTTTTCAAATGACCCAATAGTATCACACAACACAAAGTCTGTGTAAGAGCCTGGGAATCCAAAAGTGACCATTCAAGTTATAAAATCAGGTGCCTGGTTAGCAAACCATTGTTTGGCAGATAATAGACATGAAATCACACGTTTTGATTTCCAGTTCTAATCATGGAGACTTGGAGAGCACTGACAAACTCAAGAGAGAACCTGAAACTTTCTGAGAAGTACATGGAGAAATGTTTAGCTATGGAAGGATACTTATATTAAAAAGTCAAGAGTCATTCCAAATCTACAGCAGAAACCTGAAATGATTACATTTTTTTCTGAGAAAAGTCCAAATTGACATCGCCATAAGCATCCAGGAGTATCCTTGGCTTGAGTACCTGGTTCGATGAAGATGTAAGGAAGGTATTTGTTGCAGTATCATCCTCAAACCCCCAGCTTCCCTGAAAAGACGGTGTGGATAAGGATGTTTCTAGAATGGTCTTTGCCAAGCAAGCTGGGGAAATTCCCATGAGGCAACATTTCCTGGGGCAACGGGCTACTGTTGTAGCTTCGCCTACTCCAGCAAAGTGCAAACAAAATAACTAACCCTACAGATCCCTGGGGAAATGCTGAGCATGCTGTGGTTTCTAAATATGAATTTGTTCATCTATAAAAATTCCATAAAGATGCTTGAGCACGGAGCTTCCCCCACAATCGACAAACAGATCCATTGATGTGGGCAATTTTAATGTTACTACAATAAGCTAATTTATTCACTGT
This sequence comes from Bettongia penicillata ogilbyi, assembly GCA_023548195.1. Lineage (NCBI taxonomy): Eukaryota > Metazoa > Chordata > Mammalia > Diprotodontia > Potoroidae > Bettongia > Bettongia penicillata. Next base: position 6,098,284 of record JAJHZJ010000213.1, read on the forward strand.
CCATTCACTTCAAAGATCACTCTTTATTAGTACAGTCTTCCTTTGCTATTAAAAAGCCCCAGTAAGCACATCATTATACCTTAGTGTAACTGTATAATACAAATAATATTAAATCCATAAAATGAGCACAGAGAAAGTATTCAACTTGAGTCTATACCAGACAAGACTGTTCACCAAACAGAACACAATTACTTGAACATAGCTGTTTTTTTTTTCTTAGAAGACCATATTTGGTGTAAAATTCATGCTAATGGCATATTAACCGTTAGTGAAAAGGAATATGTCTTTGAATCTATTAGACTTCCCATAACTTAACAGTGATTGTGAGAGAATTTACTATCTCATGGTCTTAAAAAGATACTATGATATAATAAGGGCAATAATAATGGCTGATATCTATATAAAACTTTAAAGTTTGTAAAGTACTATGAATACATTGCTTCATTGGATCTCCCAAATAATTCTGTATGTAGTTACTACAAGGAATGTATTGTTATTATTGCCATTTTACAGATGCAGAAACTGTGCCCAAGTAGGTTACACAGTCAGTTAAGTGACACAAATAGGATTTGATTCCCAATCTTCCTGACTTCTACTAATATTCCAATGAATAGGATAACATTTCTAATTAATGCCATGGTTTAGCATATGGCATATGCCATATTTAATATTCTGTATTTATTGAAACTAATTTAATGTCTGATAGTCAAGGTTTCTATTTTTTTTTAATGTAGGGGGCACGGGGACAACAAGGTGATGCTGGTTCTATTGGAGAAATGGGTCCTGAGGTAAGTTTCACTTACTTTTTTAATTATGAAAAAATAAAGATATATTGAACATGTGACAGACAACCTACAATCCAGACACTGGATATTTTAAAAATAACTATCATTTTTAAAATGCTTCATTTTATATAAGAGGAAAACAAATTTGTATATCTCCACCTAGTAAAAAACAACAAGGATGACTTCATGAATGTTGCTAATTTTCTACTTTTGAACACTTCTTGAGAGGGATTGTAATGTGATGAGAACTGGGCCTTGGAGTCAGCAAGCATGGATTTAGGTCCAATCTTTGATCCATACTGGCAGTATTGTGCTGGGTAGATCACTTGATCTCTCAGTGCCCCCAGTCAGCTCTTTAAGACTACAAATTATGTAACAACTGCCAATGTACAGTAATAGAGTGGGTTTCCTCTGCAGGGAACTCCCTCCACCAATGAAATTATGGATATGGACCCCAAAAAGATCCTCTAATGGCAAGTAATTATCTCAGATGGAGAGTTGACTTCACTCAATGCCTCCCTTCCAGGCTTTATATCTCCTTTAAAGAGGCATAATGGAACAAGTTGAAAAATAAGCCAGATTGATTAAAAAAAACATCAGTCACACTTGCTCCGAGAATAGGGAAGGATAGAAAGGGAATAAGTATTTAGATAACACCTACTATGTGTCGAGGACTATGCACTAAACACTTTTATAAATATTATATGATCTTCATGACAACCTTGAGAGACTCTATTTCATATATGTGGAAACTGAGGCAGACCAAGGTTAAATGACTTGCCCATAGTCACACAGCTAAAGTCAGAGACTGGATTAGAACTCAAATCTTCCTGATTTCAGGCTCAGATCTCCATCTACTTTACCACCAGCTGCCTCTACAAAGTAGATACTACAAAGTAAAATCTCTTTATATCTCGTTTTTAAATTTTTTTCTTGAAAACAATCAATTGCCAAAAAGGTCTGTTTGGGGAGATGAATTGAAGATGACCCTGAGTGCAAACTTGGTCAGATCCCTATCAAGCTCGGAAGTCTGCATATGGCCCAATGCTCAACTTCATGGATGTCTGTCATCTTTAGACCACTACAGTTCAATACAAAGAGGCTTATGACTGAGTTAGCCACAGACCAATGAATGTTTTTGACTGCAACAACTCTTGAAAGCTAGGTGGAGAAGAGATGGGCTCTGAGTTGATTTCTGGAGTTCGCCTTGAAAATGCAAAGCCTTAAATGTGTCTATTTAAGGATAAGCATAAACACTTATATTTGACAAAAAGAAAATGCATGATTTTCTAAAGGAATTCTTTGGCAAAAGGATGTGAAATTTTGATGGACTTTTGTTTAACTAAAAGTCATGAATTTGTCCATAGAATGTGCCATTCTGGCAGTGCCTAAAGATTTCTGGGGCATTACTTTGGAGATGTATGCTCAACGTTTTGTCTGTCCTTCATTCTCGAAGAGGACCATGACATCATGATGATGACATGACTTGCAGTTGACTTTGATTTGAGTGAGGGAGGGCTGTGCAAGGTCACCAACCTCACTTTCTTCTCCTGAGCCACCTGGGTCCAGTAGCCTGATATTGATCAAGACGACTGGAGATGGCCCAGGATGCATTGCATTGTATGCTCAATGAGAGGCTCCTTAGAGAGGAGGGAAATATCTCTGCTCTGCTTCTGAAGACACTGGCTTCTCTCCTGTATTATTTATAGAAGCAAAGGTTATGCATGAGAGTTCTTGAATCTTTTAGTTCATAGGTACCATATTATTGTGGTTATTGAAGAGAAGCTAACATTTATTTTATAAATTCTATATCAAAATATTCTCTTTTAGGGACCACCAGGCATTGAGGGAGAGCCAGGATTACAAGGAGAGCCAGGTGCAAAGGTAACTTTCATCCATCGATGGTTTCTTCTGTCCATTGAGTTCCATAGAATTCCCATGTCTGGCTAATCCTTAATCAGAAATCTCAAGAAAAGGGGAGGAAGGAGGGCAGTCAGAATTCTACCTCTTTCCCTTGTGGCACGCTCACTGACAAGGGAGATTGTATGTATTCGTTTCAGTGATTCAGTACTTTACCAGTTTTATTCTACACTTCAGGGAGATCCTGGGCAAGCAGGCAGTACTGGAGCATCTGGAGAACCAGGATTAAGGGTGAGTGTGTAATAAAAATCTATTTGATGCACTAAGTTGTCTATTTTAAAGATATAAAAGTTGCCAATGTTTCCATTTCAATCAAATAACATGATAAACCTCTATGATTCATTGCAAAATAATGCTGGCCATGTTCCATAATTTTTAAAAGTGTGCATACTGGGGCTTTAAAAGTATACTTTTAAAAGTAAGCATAAAAGTATGCTTATGTTTAAAAAAAACTAAAAGTATGTTAACATTGTTAACACTATCTAGCTGTAATGTAGCTGCTTTTAGAATTCTAGACATGTATTCAAAGCCCATTTATGTAATCCCTGGGATTTTTCCTAACACTTGAGGAAAAGGAATGATACGTATACCAACATAATCACTTCTATTTATTCATCTGTAAAATTAGGGAGTTGGACCAGATGATTACAAAGGTTCATTTCAGTTCTAAAATTCTACGATACTATGATTCTATATTGTTGATTTAAATTAGTGACCAGTCCAATGGCAAAATCATAGCAACATAAAATTGGTGAGAACAAAGAATGGTGCATTGGATAGAACATGACCTGGAGTCAGAAAGACCTAAATTCAAATCCAGCCTCAGACAATTCCTAGATATGTGACCTAGTGCGTGGCGCATAGTAGGTCCTTAATAAACCGTGTTTCCTTCCTTTCTTGTTCATCAGAGGATTAATTATCTAACTAATGCACCAGAAAATTTTAAGCACTGCTAGACATGGTATATCCTGTGGACAATTTCATCATTCTGTAGCGTTTAGTTATACTACTTCAAAAGGAGTTTATCATTTCATCCTCTACTCCTTACCCAAAATATCTTTCATTCTCAACCTTAAAACATTAATGGGAACCCAACTTATTTCATTTTTGAGATCAGATAGGCTAAATTTAAACTGACCTACTAAATTCTTAATATTAATTTCCTATTAAAGATGTATCTCCTGGAACACTACTTTCCAAAAAACACATTCCTTTTCTCACATGTCAGAACTATTTGAAACAAAACAGATCTTTTTCAGGTCACTGTGAACCCACTTTGGGTTAATGTTACTATCCTCCTGCAACAAAACCTCCTATAGAGGTCTGTCTGAAGAAGACTCTAGAATAAGTATTTCCAAACTATGTAATAATATGTAAGGGTAATAAGCTCCTTGAATGTAGGTAGTGTTCCATTTGGGGCTTAATATTTTCAGTACCTGGCACAGGTACTATGGGTTCATAATAGGTACCCAATAAATGCTTGGTGATTGATTTCCACTTTGCATTTTTGGAGAATGTCTCAGTTTCATTTTGTCTGTTTAGCAGGAAAACAATATTAGAGCAGATTTAATCGAGTTTGCTTTTTATGTTTAATTTCATTTCCCCTTTCCTTTCCTCTTCCCTTCCCCTTCCCTTCTTATTCTGTTCTTTCTTTCCGTTTTTGTTAGCCCAGGAAGAAAGTATCAATAAATTTGAATTCACTTTTGATTGGCTCAAAAGAAGGGGAAATATCTACCTGTTTGGCTTTTTTTTAATGTAACTTGTAGTCAGCATAAGCTGTGTTTAAGTTCCTTTTCAGGCCCTTTCTGGTTCTGTGACTCTAGAAAAGTCGCAAAACCTCTCTGTACCTGTTTCCTCATATGTAAAATGAGGAGCCTGGATTTGATGGTCACTAAGATCCCTGGTCACTCTAAGTTTACAATACCACAATCCTATGATCTCTGTCCAGGGTGTCTTATGATATACATTTCTGTGAGTTCTATAGAGAAATGTCTTTCTTAAAGAATCATTCCTGTGGGTTTTTTTTTTTAAATTTTCATTTATACTCTGGTTATTCAAGTCATGGAGCACAGAAACATTCAAAATATAACATTGAACCATTTAAGGACAACAAAATAATAATCGCTAACAATTATATAGTACTTACAATGTGTCAAGCACTAGGCTGAGCACTTTATAGTTATTATCTCCTTGAAGATGACAGAAGAGTATGTGTAATTTTACAATGTGAGTCTGTAACAGTTGTTCAAGGACCAGGATTACAAAATGAACATGGCATGACCTTTCATCGACTAAAATTTATCTTACTAGGATTTAAATGTACTTTAGATTTATAACATTCTGACTTCTTATATCAGCCATGAGAATAAAATTAAACAAATATCATCAATTTGCTATGGAAAGGAAGGAAGAAAGGGAATAGAAAGCTTCATAATTAATTCTTTCCTCAACTATCTGGGATGTCCAGAGGCAATTATTTTTTTCAGTTAAAATACCTTTCTTAACAGTGTTAGTAAGGAACTTTGTTTTAATATTTCTGTTTCTCCCATGCAAATTAGGGTGAATCAGGAACTCCTGGAGAAGATGGTCTTCAAGGAAAAGATGGAGCAAAGGTGACAACAAAAACCTAAAATATTATTTCTATTCATCATGTGCCCTGAGTGAAGGGATGTGATATACAATAAGTGATGTAATGCAACGGAACACAGTTTTCTCTCTTGCCCCCACTTTACTTTTATTTTTATGTTTCAGGGTCACATAGGAGACAGGGGACCTTCTGGAGAACCTGGGGAGCAAGGAGAAGCAGGTTTACCAGGAATTACTGGACCTCCAGGTGGACCAGGAACAACTGGTGCCCCCGTGAGTACTGCCTAACTTTCTTCTCCAAATGCCCATTGAGCTGGTGTCCCCCTTTAATGTCTAGCAAATAGGAGGAGCTGATGAATTGAAACTAGGAAGAGAGGGTATGGCACTGCTTTTAGATCTTTCTTGGCAATATAATTAATAACTATAAATCATGATAGCATTTATTGTTGCTCGGTCATTTCAGTTGTGTCCAACACTTTGTGACCCCATTTGGGGTTTTCTTGGCAAAGATACTTGAGTGGTTTGCCATTTCTTTCCAGCTTATTTTACAGATGAGGAAATTGAGGCAAACAAAGCAAAGTGATTTTCCTGGTGTCACAAAGCTAGTAAGTTTCTGAGGTCTCATTTGAACAAAGGTCTTATTGACTCTAGACCTGGTACTCTATCAACTGCCCCACCTATGGAAAACTATTATAATAAGAAATTCAAAATATGAGAAATTCAAGGGAAAATATCAGAAGACATATAGGAATGGATGAAGAAGCAAACAGAATAAGAAAAATATACTCATTCTGAATCCACACGTCTGCCACATATTACACATCCTTCCATTTCTGCACGAGGGTATTTTGTAAAATACTTTGCTGAAATACTTATTTTGCCAGACTAGGAACTTTCTCCCAGGCCTTTTATAATTTCTACTTCTACAGATTCCTCTTTATTAACCAAAGTCTGTTCCATTCCTTGTTCCACCTTTTAAAGAATGAAGATATCATTATGGCAAAGCAAGCTGTTCTGCATGTAACGTAGAAAGACAGCAAATGTCAAGGTAGTTGAAGTCCCCAAATGGCAACTTTAGCCTATTTCTGTGCCAAGTTTGTTATCCATTTGTATCTCTATTTTTTCCTTATGTCTAGAGAGTCTTGAAGACATTCCTGCCCCAGTATTATGTCTATTTCTTCCTCCATTGATCCTTAGTCAAATATTCTCTGCCATACTTCTCCCCTCCCCCCTCAGCTTGTAGATTTCCTCATATGAGTGAATTGGGTTAATATCCAATGTTACGCCATTATCTCTCTAATCTGTCCCTTTGCAATAGGTATATACCCATTACTACATTCTCATCATAGTCATGTAATGCAAAAAATCATTATAATACATATAGTTAAATCAATCTTACTGTATTAACATTTCTATTTCACTTTTTTTTAAAATTAAGCTTTTGAAATCTTCCACTGAAGTCATATTACCAGTTGACTAGTAGCCTCAATCCTGAATAAGAAAAGAAACGCTCTATAAACTTCAATTAAGTCATTAATACAGAGGCCAAGAATAATTAAGGGATTGGCTACTGGATTTTCCTGTGGGGGGTAGTCTAGAGACAGAAAGATGGGAAGAAAGTATCATTACTTCTTTGTAGACTCACACATTTTCCTGTCCATGTGTGAATGCTGCATTTCTTCATCTCTAAAATGAGTGGGTTAGATGGGATTCCTTTGTCAGTACCTCCCAGCTCTAAAAGGGTACGTATGGTTTTATGAATCTGAACATCTGTCCATTGACCCAGACGTGATCTGTTGTATCTTCTCTTTCTCCTCCCACTTGTTAAATGTGGGGATTCCCCAAGGTTCATCTCTCATCTCCTCCCACAGTTTCAACTATTCCTCCTACAAAGATGATTCCTAAGCCTACATCTGCCAACCTCTCACCTTTGTTACAGTACCACTTTGCCTCCTGCCCACTAGAACTTTCCACTTATTCCCACATCAAGATTAGTGCATCTAAAAGTTTTGTTCATCCTAAAAAATTTATTTCCATATTCTGAGGCCTCCTGCCCTATCCCCCACCATAGACAATCAGATGCCAATTTAATCAGTGCCTAAATTGAACAGTTCCAAGGACAAACAACAAATTTGGCAAGTGATAAGGGCAAAGTACTTCAAATATAAAGAAAAAGAAATTTGAATAACCCAAAAGTAGTTGGCATAGTAGATAGAGTGGCTAGGTCTGGAGTCCAGAATACACCTCTTCCTGAGTTCAAATTCAGCCTCAGACACTAGCTGTGTGACCCTGGGCAAGTCAGTTAACCCTATTTGCCTCAGTTTCCCATCTGTAAATGATCTGGAGAAGGAAGTGGCAAACCACTCCAGTTTTGTTACCAAGAAAATTCCAGAAGGGATCATGAAGAATTGAACATAAATTCCAAAAGGGGTCATGAAGAATTGGACATGACTGAAAACACCAACAACATTCTGCATCCACTCAAAAAGAATGAAATAATATATTCCGAAAAGCAAAGGAGATCAAGATACTGCCCAAAATGACATACCATCCAAGCATGAGCTTAATCATGAATGAAAAAAAAGACATTCAATAAAAAGTGAAACAGCAGGAATGAGGAAATTATTTAACTTGCAAACACCAAAAACATAAGAAAGGCAAATGAATACAACTAACAAGGAAATTACTAGTAACAACATAAATTGTCCCATCTCTACAGACTATTAAAAGAAAAAAATCCAAAAAAAGAAATATATGAATTGAATTCAAAAGAAGAAGAAACAGCAACCATTAAGAGATTTCTTTCTAAAAAACACCCAAGAAATTCAAGATGAAAGTAGAACTTAAAGAAAGAGGAAAAATAATGGTGGAAGAGGAGACCTGAAATGACATGGATTACACCTGCCCTGTAGATGAATCATGTATTTTCTGGGATTGAATTGAACTATGAGAAGAGAAGAAAAGTGCAGGAAAGAAGTGAATTAATGATGTGCCCTAATCAAGTCTACCATCAATAACAAAGGATAGCTAGCTTTTTAAATCTCTCAGCAAAAAGAGGAAGTATAGGACACTGAGTAAAGTGGCAAAGGGGAAGGATTGAAACAGGGAAAATAAATGAGGACATCTTGACTCATGGAGATCTGGACTCCTCCATGGGTGGAGAGATATGGTCTATGTTGGGAAATTGGGACTTTTCAAGGGAGTAGTAGCTCCTGCTGGGAGTTGGTACAACAGAGACCACTTCCTCCAAAAGAACGTTGTGCTTCTGTGGACAACATCTTTCCTCTGAAGAGAAACTGGAGCTCCTAGGGGAAACCAGCACCCAAAAGAGTAAGAAGGAAGCCAGAGAGGAGATTACATGGTAAATGAGGAAAAAAATAGGTAGGGCAAGGAGTAGCATTAGACCTCATTGTATAGAATGTGGGGCTATTTCTACTGTGATTCTATGCCTTCCTGGTGAAATGGTACTTATAAGAGTGATACTTAATATTAAAAAAAAGAAGTAAAGGGATAATATCTTTAAGGCAATAACAGGTATTGGTTAGATGAGAGAACTTAAACTTGGTACTTTCTAAGCTTTAGTTCTAAGTATATAAACTATGACTCAAGGAATAAAAGTTTAGAAAAGGATTCATGAAGAATGCAAAGTTAAGATAGCCTTCTTAGGGAAAAAGGGAGTATAAAAAGAAAAACTAACAAAAGAATTTGAAAGGGTGAAGAGGAAAGGGGATTTTGAATTAACCACTTAAATGAAAAGGAAAAAAGAAGGGGAAACTTAGATCACTCAATAAAATTAAGAAAGAAAAGGAAACCACTTAGTTAAGTAAAAATCTCAAATGAGAAAAAAGATTGACAAATAGGAAGAAAAATTGAGGGTGGGGGAAAGTAAGCCTGTTGATATAGAGCTGATTTAGAGTAGATTAAGGAGAACTACGTATAGGGGCAAAGCTCTGATTTAAAATAAAAAAGCCAACATTTTAATTGAGAAACATAAATAATAATTACTAGGGACACAAATAGAGGAAAAGATACACCTAAGTTAAATTGCAAATGTATTAAATAATCTAATAAAATGAGAGTGAGTTTATAGATGAGAACAAAATCCCATAATCTGTGCCTTACAAGAAACATATTTAAAAGGCAAAGACACAAATTCAGTAAAAATGAGAGACTCAGACAAATTTATTATGCATCAGGTAACTCCAAAAAGCAGCACTTGCAATGTGAGTTTTGGAGGTATTCAAGCAGAGACTCTTGTTTTGAATGTTGTAATGGGAGTTCTTTGGGGGCATGGATTGATTGATCTAGACAGCTGCTGAGTTCTCTCACAATTCTAAATTTTGTGATTCCATAATAAGGTGATATATTTTTGGTGTGAAAGGTGAGGGAGTCAAAAATGGTTCTAAGATTGCCAACTTGTATGACTAGGAGACAGTACTATCCTTAACAAAAATAGGAAAGTTAGAAAAAATCAGGGTTTGGGGGGGAAAGACAACAAGTTTTATTTTCTAAGGGTTGAGTTGGAGATATTAATCAGATGTAAATATCCAATATCCAGGTGGGAAATGTTCAGTAGGAGTGAGTATTGTATAATTGGTTTTCAAGATAAAGACCAGGGATGGAAATAGATGCTTTCAGGTTATCTACAAAGAAATAGAAGATGATGAACTCATCAAAAGAAAAGGTATATAAAAGAAGTTAGCACAGGACAGAACTGTGGAGTACACTCATATGTGGGGATCATGGAAGATGATCCAGTGAAAGACACTGAGAAAGAGCACCCAGATAAGTAGAAGAGCCAAGAGAGAGCCATGTCACTAATACATAAAGAAGAGAGAGTTTCCAGGAAGAGGGGCAGATCAACAGTGTCAAATGTTGCAGAAAGCTCAAGAAAGACAAAGGCTTTCTTCAGAGCCAAATAAGCTTCATGGGACCACTGCCCCAGTAAGATACAATCTGTATAGCAGAATAGATGTTTCTCAAAGAATCCCTGTGTCTTTAGGGAATACTTAATTGTTCAATGGGAATCCCCAAACATGAGTAGGTCCTACTTTGCCTTTGGCATGAGGCCCTATACTGTACCTTTTTTCCCTATGAGCTCATACCCCCTCTGGGCATTCTGAGACTTTTGTGAAGATACAGTTCCAGTTTCTTGCATAGCATAATATGAGAAGTTGTCTCATTGTAAAAACATCTTCCCTTTGGCTTTATTTGGCTCTGTCCCAACAAAAAGTCACCTTTAAAGTGTTAGTGTTTCTTTTTTTTTTTTTAAAGGAATAACATACTGTTGCGGAGACAATTTATCAGACTCATTCTAATCACCTAATATGGCTATGAGAAAATGGGATGGGGGAATGAATAGTCTGAACCATCCATTCATTCACTCAGCAAATACTGATTAAGAATCTACTATATAAAAAGCACTGTGCTAATTGCTGGGGAAGATACAAAGCTTAGACAAAACACCATCTTCATCCTTATAGAATACAATCTAGGAAGATAAAACTGTGATCTTTGGAAAAGAGCATCATAAGGAAACTATCTCTAAAAATGAGGAAGAAAAGGGGATAGTAGTAGAGAAAAGGGGACAGGGAGAGGCTGAAAAGAAAATTTTCCCATTTCACAATTTTTCTTGAGTCTGGCGTGGCTTTTCTTAACATCTTTGGGGAGAGGCAAAGGGGGACGGTGCAATCATGCATTTCATTCTTTTGATTGCCATTCTGGTTGGAATTTTATATGCCCTTAGGCTCATAAGCCCAATAAAAATACCATGACATGTTTTCAGAAGAGTTTTCATAAGCCAAGGAATTGTTGCTTAATCAGACCTACTGAAGTTGGAATTGTTTTCACCCATTGAATTCTTCTTTAGGCAGATTTTGTAGTAAAGAACACACAATTCAGTTCAATTCAAAGTGCACTAATGAAGCACCTACTATGTGAAAAACACTCTCCTAAGCACTAGGGATAAAATGATACAGTTCCTGTTCACAAAGAGATTATATGCTAATGGGGTGAGCAGAGGGTGAATATGACATAGATGCAACTCTACAGAGATATTTGCTTTATTCACAAGATAGGATGTGATGGACATAAAGGAAGATCTGAAGACGAAACAAAATATGGAGGAATCAGGGAAGGCTTTGTGAAGAAGGCAAGATCTAAGCTGAGTCTTGAAGGAAAAGGAGAATTCTGAAAGGTAGCGATGAGAATTGAGCACATCTCACACTTGGAGGCGGTAGAGGAGTATAGGGCGTAGTAAAGAAGAATTAGATTCAGATCCCGCCTCTGATGCTAGTTTTATGAGCACGGACAGAGTTCTTAACCTCTCTGACTTCATTTTCCTCATCAATAAAATGGGAACACTAAGACTTTTACTATCTACCTTGAAGGATCATTGCTGGGAGGATCGCATGATATAATTTAAATTATTGAGCAAACTTTAAAACACTAAAAAGAAAATGGCAAATCACAGGAGAAAGAAATCCCATACAAGTTCATGGTGGCAGGAGACAGCAAGCCTAGTTCAGGTCCAGTTTAGCTGGAACATAGATTTCACACATGGGAATAATGTGAAATAAGGCCAAAAATATTAGGTTGGGGCCAGTTGATGGAGAGTCATAAATGCCAGGTTAAATCTGTATTTGGCCCTAGAGCCCCAGAAAGTCTTTTAGCAGGGATGTTCTTATACTTTCAGAACTGTGTTTTGCCATCTGTTTGAAAGATAGTGTGGAGAGGAAAGGGTATGGAGGTAGAGATGCCACAATAATCCAGGAAAGGAATGAACAAAGTGGATGCAGTATAAATAAAGATAATGAGTGCAAGAAATGTGGAGGAAAAATAAACAAGATTTGGCAACTGCTGTGGGTAAGGAAGAGGGAGATGATACCATTTGTTTGTGTTGGGTTTGTTTTTAGTTTATGGAAAAAACTTTGGAACTTTTTAAATGCTAGTATATGTTATTCTTTTCTCTTTTTCTTTCTTTCCTTCTTTATTTTTTGTTACATTTTAGTTTCCAAACTTAACCACCCAATCCACATTAGGGAAGGCTATCACTTACATGTCTTGAGGAATTGAGTTGTACCTTGGGGCCTGAAGAACCCAGAGTGACATTAATGTCAGATTTCTCCAGTTTGTCCCAAGTGCCAGAGTCAGAATCTCACTCTTAAAAGCAGTGAGAATAGTGCAGCCTGCCACTCCCAACCCCTCCCTGATTTCTGTTTAACTTCTCCATTAAAATTTACATCTAAAATGTGTGACAGTGAACCAATTACAACAGAAAAGAAACTTGAATGTCCCACCGGAGAAACATCTTGACTTAACATCATCTACACTTAAGGAATCTATTGCATATTAGGTCCTATCTAGGACCTAAGAGTATGTAGACAAGTTGAGTCCAAAGTTAAGTAGAAGTATATGTCTTCTGGGCAGTAGTTGATGCAGTGGATAGAGTGCTAGGTCTGGAGTCAGGATAACATCTTCCTGAATTCAAATTTCATCTCAGATGCTCTTACTAGCTGTGACTCTGGGCAAGTCACTTAACCCTATTTGCCTTCTTATCTGTAAAATGAATTGGAATAAGAAATGGCAAACCACTCCAGTATTTTTGCCAAGAAAACTTCAAGTGGGGTCATGAAGGGTCAGACACAACCGAAATACAACTAAACAAAGTTGGAAGATGTCTTATAGAGATCATCTAGTAAGGATTCTATATTTTTCAAATAAAGAATCGAAGGCCCAGAGTTGTACAAGGTTCTACAACCAGTTAATGGCAAAATCAGTACTGAGTCCAAGATCTACTTCTTTCTAGTTCTATTAAATCCTCTTTAAAGTGAAGCTTTGAGGTCAAGAGGATTGATATTCCAAACTATGGAAGCAGTCACTGTTTCTTTATCAGTTGGGGACATTTTGCCGTTACCAGCTAATTCAAGACTCTTGCCCTTTGAAAATATCTGGGGTTCAGAAGTTGGTTGAGCTTGCTCCAAGCCAAAGTAGATTCATCTAGAGATCGTGAGCTTTGTTTAGTCTTGGCTCAATTTTAATCATGGAGGAAATGTGACATAATGGACAGAAAGTTAGATGCCAAGAAGACCTGGGTTCAAGTCATATCTTTAATACATACTAGCTGTTTGACCCTGGGCAAGTCACTTAAATTCTCATTGTCTGAGGCAACTCAACAAAATTATGAATTTCTTAGAAGGTGCTGCCCTGAATTGGTAGAGGGAGTTTCCTCATCAGAGAACTCCCCATATCAATGAAGTCATAGTTCTGAGTCCTGCCCTATTAGAGCAATATGGAAATACAGTTTAAAGTATATTTACAGGCAAGAATATGTCAGGTGTGCAGCATCTTGAAGTTCTCAAGGAAAATTAAGGGAACAATTAATTTGAATTTAAATATAGAAATTTTCAGGGTTTAGGCCTTTGACTATATTGCTATTAGGAAATTATTTTTCAGTAGTTTCTCACTACCAAGCATATTAGCAACTTCTGCAACTTATTATGCTTAGTAAGTTGAATGGGGCACTGAAAAGTTAAGTGACTTACCCAGAGTCATACAGCCAATGTACGTTAAGGTGAGTTGGACCCAATTCTTCAGGAATAGCTCAACAGAAACAGGACAGATAAGCTTTCTGTCCACCACTCTACACTACCTCTCAGGCTTACTACAATAGACAGGGACATAAACATAGACATAGATCTGTATTGTTTAGCATTTTTTGAAGGAAGGAGTAACAAAAGCAAATAAAAATTGGGGGTTTAGGGTCACAACTCCCAGGATGTAGAATTCCCTAATTTATTCTCTGCAAGGGCACTGCCAAGAATAATGGTCAACACTGGCATTGAAATAACTTTCTAAGGTTGGCAAAGTGCTTTACAAATATTAACTCATTTGATCCTCCCAACTACACTGTGAGGTATCCCCAATTTACAAATGAGGAAAGTGAGGCAGAGTGATTTGCCCCAGGTCACAAAACTAGTGAGGTTTGAGGTTTGATTTCAACTCAAGTCTTCCTAAATCTAAGTCCAGCACTCTATCCACTGTACTACCTACCTTCATTTAAGTTCCATCAATGCTATATTTATTTAATATTTTTACTGCTATGGTTACTTTGATGGAACAATGATCTTATCAATATGGGAACCCCCTTCCCCATTGCCAATAGCCATCCATTCATACATTCTCATTCTTCCCGGTTCCTTCATAAATCCCATATTAAAGGATATACCTTTAAGCTGCCATTTTCTGGATTTTTTTTTTGGATACTCATGCAACACTCAGGCTGACCATCTGTTATCTGTCATTCTCACTACTTAAATAACTTTGAAATATAAAAGTGTTCCTGTGGCTATTAATAAAACCTATTCAATCTCCCAAATGTCCCCAATTTTTGCTAGTATATGAGCCTGCTGTTTTAGTCTGCAAGTATTCAAATGCCTCACCAAACACTAAATTTAAACAACCAACACCTTGGAACAAATATTGCTTATGAATGACTCAAAGAACAGACCAATCAATGAAATAAACAAACTAGCCCAGCTCTGTGAATAAAATTGAACTGACTAAACAAAGCAAATTATCTCTGGATTTATATACTTTAACTCTGGCAGACCACCAGAGCCCTCCCCCTCCCACACCCTCGGTCTTTCTATCTCTAGTTCACTGTCTCTCTGACACACATATTTAGAATAGATAGATAGGGAGGGAGGGAGAGAGAGAGAGAGAGAGAGAGAGAGAGAGAGAGAGAGAGAAAGATACATACACACAGACATCTACATTTAGAAGAAAAATCTTTGCATAAAGTATCCAAGGGAGATGTATTCTGATTTAGAATGAGAAATTCTCATAATCACTAAAGCTTTATAACCTTAAATTTTTAATAGGCACATTTCTGGCGTTTTCCTTTTTTGCCTCAGATCCCCACTGAACTTAATACGCCACCCTTTCTGATGCCATTGGAGAAAAAAAATGTAACATTTTAACATTCTCATTTATTTTGAATCCAATTTTTGGGATGGATTCCTAACTATTACTTACTAATTGCGTGACCTTAAATGCTAAAATTAACTCCATGGAGCATTAGTTTTCTCATCTATACAAGGAAGTTAACGATACTCTTATTTCCTCCCACTATAGGGCATACGTCCTGGGCTATTTTGCAGTTCAAATGTAGTGAATAGTACTTGGTATCAAAAAGTGCTATATAAATATGAGTTGTTATTATAAAGAGATGAGAGAGGAGGTGTAGTCTGGGAGTAGCCTGAGGGTCAAAAGATCTGGATTTGAGTTCAAATCTTCTATTTTCTAGCTATGTCATCTTGGACAGAGACCCTTAGTTTTTGATCTTTGTTTTTGCTTTTCTATTTCTCATATGAGCATAACCATACTGGTAAAGCATGCCTTAGAGCAGCAGCATCAAACAAACAGAAATAGAGGCCCCTCCACATGTAAAAGACCCTGTGGGCTATATGTTGACTTAGTTTTCAAATGTAATGTTATCTATGTTTTATTTTATTTTTTCTTATTTTGTTAAATATTTCCCACTTGTATTTTAATCTGATTGGGGTCTTCTCAGAACTGTTGTGGGCTCTGCAGGCTGTGTGATTGACACTTTGATTTTCCAGAATTCTTTCGATGACCAAAAGTCATGGATATAAAGCATTTTGCAAGCTAAAAATGCCATATGAATGAGTGATTCTTCTTACTGGAAGGATCAATTTAGTGAAGCAGATTATGAAAAATTATTGAATTCTTACTATTTCAAACAGACCTTTCTTAAGTACAATGTTCAAGGCACTGATCTAGGTATTTATATCCGTATCCTTGACCTATTGATATATTATATAAATGTATGTGTGTGTGTATACATGTGTGTATACATACATATGTGTACATACATATTTGTATATGTATGAGTGTGATTTCCCAAACATCTTGGTGCACTTTTAAGGCACTAAATCTTAAAAAAAAAAACTGCACCAAGACAATTTGGGACACCCTGGATAAAACAGCCATATCCATAGTCCCCAAGAGTTTCATTTTAAGCAGAATTAAAAATCCTGTCAGAAAGTTTGTCAGTGGAAGGATAATCCTAAAGTTAGTGCAACCATGCTTCCAAATTTTACATTCAGTTAGACCTCCAAGGATAGAGAGTTTAATTAATTTGTCCCCTAAGTTCAAGAGCCTAAGGAGGGTCTAGCTAGCCAAGCTCAGATGTTTAGGATGTGAGTCAGTTCCTCATGTATCTGCTCATTCATTCAAAAACTATTTATTGAGTGCCATTTATGTACAAAGCACAGTAGTAAACCCTGACTTGTTTCTTTTCTAGACCTCTCTGGAGTTTGTCAGTCTTTGAATGGCAAATATGAATTTCCATCCTTGTTTCTAAACAATAAAATGGATAGAGTAGAGAATGATTTCTTTTTGGCTGTTTTTAGAAAACTTTTCACCTGGCTAGCATCTACTTTATTTACCCAAGCCATGATTTATATGTTGACTTGTTACTCCATAAATGTAGGCCTCCCCTAAGATTTTGTCTTCTTTCCTTTCTGGGCACTCTCATTCTCAGTGATCTCATCCACTCACACATTTTGACTAACAAGTCCATATGGTTAACTCCCACCTATCTATCTCCAACCCTGATGTCTCTCCTAGGCTGCAGACTGGGATTCCCACCTGTCAACTCTTCATCTCCACATTCTTTTCTACCCCAAACCTGTAATTCCTCAATAGACGTATGATCTCATCACTGCAATGACTTCCTTCCAGTGATAAAGATCAAAAGACCTAATTCATATCTGTTCATTCTCTGCAATTCTTGCCCTTGCTCTACAATAATTTGACATGGAGGACCCACCCAAATTATTGGAAACCTTCTTCATTTCCTCCTGTAACTGTAAAAAACAATGAACCTGCAAGCTCAGTTTCCCTCACCAGATGAACAACTTTTTTTTTAACTATATGGATGTCCTTTATAATACTTCTCTCAGAATCACAGAATTTAAGAAATGAAAGGAATTGTTCTGTTTCCCTTTCCACTCAGCTGAAACTACTCTTTTCACAATTGCCAATGATCTCTTAATGGTTGAATCTGATGCCCTTTCTCAGTCTTCATCCTTCCAAATTTCTCTATCGCATTTGACACTACAGAACACTTCATTCTCCTAAACGCTCTCTCTTTCCTCATTTCCTTTATTGTGCTTTCTCTTGCTTCCCTGTCTGGCCTCTCCTTCTAAGTCTCTTTTTCTGAATTATAATTAGGTCCCACTCCCTAACTGTGAGTATCCCTGAGGCTCTGACCTGAAACCTCTTCTTTTCTCTCTCTATAACTTCTCTCAGTAATCTCATTCATTCCCTTGGGCTCAGTTATTGTTTTTAAGTTGTTATTGTTGCTGTATTTGTCCTTCATTCTCCAAGGGTACCATGACATCAAGATGACGAATGACTTGAAGTTGGCTTTGATTCGAGTGAGGGAGGGCTGTGCAAGGTCACCAACCTCACTTTCTCCTCCTGAGCCATCTGGGTCCGGTGGCCTGATACTCATCAAGATGACTAGAGATGGCCCAAGATGCAGTGGGAGACTCTGGCTCTTTCAGGCTAAAGTCTTATTGCATTCTCACTTGGAATGAGATACACCCATTCAGTGAATAGGCTTCTTTAAGTAGAGAACTCCCAGATGCACTTATCTAACCTCTAGTCTCTCTCTTGAGTTCCAGACCTGCATTACCAATTCCCTATTGAATATTTCTAACTAGATATCATAGAAGCATCTCAAACTGAACATTTCCCAAACATACTTTATTATCTTTACCCAAAAACCTTTCCTTCTTCGTATGGCCTCTATTTCTGTCAAGGATACCACCATCTTTCTCATTACTCAAGTTTTCAATCTCAGCTTTGTCCTTGTCTCTTTCCTCTTCTTCACCTCCATTACCCAGTCCGGTTCCAAGTCTTATTGCTGCTACCTCCATCACATCTCTCCTATCTGTCCTCCTTCTAATTTGGACCCCTATCACCTCTTGTCTGGAAGCTAGGTGGTGCAATGAAGGGAGAACTGGACCTGGATTCATTGAATATTTTGACTCCTTCCTGTCAAATGCTAGTTACATAAAAGATCATCACAAATAGCAAGTAGCAAGTAAATCCATTTGCCTGAACAAATAAAAAATAGAATTATGAAGAATCATATTGATTAGAATATAGCAAAAAAAATACATATGATGATCGAGCTCTACCACCGGAAATGAGATTAGTTCTGCTCAAACTAAAGGGAAAAGTCTCTGATTTCACCTAAGAGGAAATTCCCCAAAGTCTCCAGTGATATAAAATGGAACTCAGAGACATATTGACTCAACTTCCTCTAAGTGTCTGTAGCTTCTAAAGTCTCACTCTTCTTCCCCATATATTCAGAGTTGGACTTAGAGTGAATCTGAAATGATGAGTATTATTTCTCAGAGAAGAAAACAACTTCTCTCTACCAATTAGGAGAAGCACATGTAGAATACCTGACGATTGGCTAGACGCCTCTTTTCTGCATCTCTTGGAGTCCCTGACTTCCCTCAAGACTCTGCTCAAAGGCATTATTCCTGATCCCTTCTAATGTCTGTCCCATGTCTTGTCTTGTCTGCCCCATGAGAATGCAAACTTTTTAAAGTCAGGGACTCTCTTTGTTTTCATCTGTATCCCATGTACTTAACACGTAATAAATGCTTGTTCATTGATTGATCTAAAACCTAATTGGCATTAGTTCAATCAACAGCCATTCATTTAGTGCCTACTAGTGCAAGACTGCTTGCTGAGGATGCAAAAACGCAAATGAAATGGCTTGCCTTCCAGAAGTATAAAATCTACCAGGAAGATCCAGTGTATACAAAGATAAATATAGCACAGGGAAAATGAAAAAGGAGAGAGTGTGCTAACAGCTAGGGAAAATCAGACAAGGCTTCACCAAAGATGTGAAATTTGAATGTGAGCTGAACAATGAAGGAAAATAAGGATTCTGAGAGGTAAAGATAAGAAAGAAAGGCTTTGTAGGCACTCTGTGCGAAATTGGAGAAGAGAGAGGGAACTGATAGTTCAGTTTAGTAGAAATGCGGAGTTCTTGAAAATCAATAATACCAATAAGATGGAAAGGTAAGTGTGAGCCAGATTGTCAGGGGCTTTAAATGCCAGGCCAAGGTACTTGTATTTTAGCCTATAAGCAAATAAATCATGGAGTGATTTTGAGTGGGAGGATAATGTTCAAAAGGCAGCCAAGTGGTTCAGTGAATACAGAATTGATCGAACCAGGAATAAGGAAATCCTGAGTTCAAATGTAGCCTTAGATACTAGCTGTGTGACCCAGGACAAGTCATTTACTTCCTGTTTGCCTTAATCCACTGGAGGTGGAAATTAGCAAGCCATTCCAATACCTCTGCCAAGAAAAATCTATGGTTAATATTTGGCATGCATGGTGGTCCATATGATTACAAAGAGTTGGGTACAACTGAACATTTGAATGTTCAGATCTATACTTTAAATCCCAGTACCAAATCCAAGTGAAAATGAAGTCAGTCAATTCCCCTACCTGTAAATGGCTATGGAAAAGAATTCAAATTTCTAGTGAGATGTTTAAGGTATTTGATGGTAAAGACCATGAACAAGCAGTTCTGTGGTAATCAGAGCACATCTGTACTGAGCACATAGTAGGGACTCAGTGAAGGCATGGAGTGAAATTGAATTGGTCTCAGTTGAATTAAATTACAATCTTCCTAGTTAAAATATTTATCTTAAAAACAGCATTTATTTTCTTGCCAAGCTAAAGATAGTATCACTGCTTATATATATATATAATATATATATTATATATAATTTTTTAATCTTCAACTCTCAATCCTCCCCTTGTGCTATCAGTTTAAATTGCTCTTGTAATTTGTACGAGGAAGATATTGTTGAAAAGTTTCCAATTTTCATTGAAAAGGGAACACTTCACAAGTATTTTCTAGTATAATAATTGCCAAAATTCTAGACAGTTTTCTTCTTAATTCTCTGTTTCTTCTTCCCTCACAAATAACCAGGGGCCAGAAGGAACTGTGGGAAATCCAGGTCAAAGGGGTCGCCCAGGAAAAAAGGTGATATCTGACCTTTTTATGTATTCTTCCTTCAAGTTTTGTCTTCTTATTATTTTGACAAGTCATAGTTCCACAAGATGGTGCCATTTTCTGTAGCTATGCTACAAAAAGGTTTTCTGACTCTTGGCCCAAGGACATTCATTAGTTGCTCTCTAGAGCAAAAGTTCAGATGGAAAATGCACACTTGGATCAACAAAGCCTTAATTTCACTTGGACTATACAGCCATTCTTTTTAAAATTTGTGGATGATCCTAACCCTTTGCTCTGACTTCTCATTGCTGGCCTTCTTTTAAAGCCTTTTGTGAACTCACAGGTCCTGGGTAGCAAAAGAAATGAGTGAAAATCAAGTCAAGTTGATTTTTGCTCCATGTTAATGGCTCTAGGAAAGGACTTAGTGGGAGAATTATATGGATTAAAATTATCTGTGGATTTCCATTCTCCATTATTTCACTGGCCTCAAATTGCAAGGTTAAGGATTAACTGTGTTCTTTACCAAAATACACTGAAAGTTAAGTGTGCTTTCTGTTGCAAACCCATGTGATATTTTCCTGGTAAGAAAAGTGGATGTGCTTGTTTAATTATTATAGTGTGCTGTAATGGAAAATTCATCTCGGAGTAGAATTGAGAGTTTTAGACTTTTGATTAATATAGAGAAATGTTTTCATAAATCTGTTACTGGACCATATCCATCCCAGAAATATATTATATTTGACTTTAGCCTACACCATATGTCCAGTTTTAAAAGACTGAATTGTACTACTTCTGCCAACATACATTTAGTCCATCTGCCACATAATCTTTGTTGGAATGGAAAAATGAAAAAAAAACAAAACAAATCTCCATCACTGTTCTGGAACATGAAAATAATATCAACCATGGGCTCTCTTTTCACCATCCATAACCATCGAGTCTAAAGTCAGCACTAAGAATTAGAAATCAAGTGGGATAACCTTGTTACTGGAGACTAAACTCCTAGGACGAGACAATAAAACTTCATTGGTGTCCAAAATGGATCATGGATACTGTACATTCTGGCTATGGCCAAAGTTTAGATTTCCTCTTCATCCATTTCATTTTTCCAGAAAGTGAATAATGACATTTATGTGTGTCTAAGAACAGATCCATTTTTAGACCAGCTCAGTCAGTATTATGGAAAACAGAAGGTAGATTTCAAAGAAGTTTAAAATTACATGATACATGCATTTAGAAAGTAATCAGAAGCCTTCATCACACCATTCTGTTACATCTTACCCAGTAATGGGTGAATCCGAGAATACACAATTGGAGATCCTTGGTCTTCTTTGCATTAAGCAGATTTCAATAACTTTGAAGAGTTCAACTTTCCTAAAGCAAAAATTTTCCTCAAGAAAAGATTTAATTTGAAAATGAACAGTAGACATTACTGGCTTGTTTTACCAAAATGAGTTTTCATTGCACCCTTCAAAGAATTTTTTAAAAATGTAATACTAAGTTAAAGCAAAGTTTCTATTTTGAGAATTCTTTTGGGGTCATTTAAGTATGTGGTCAAAACCATTATTTTGATAACATATGAATTTTTTCTGTCTCTTTTTTCAATCCCTGATGATACAAACAGGGAGAAAAGGGACAATTGGGACCAGCAGGAGAAATTGGAAGCACAGGTGCTCCGGGCCAAATTGGGGAAATTGGTCCTAAAGGTGCCAGAGGAACCAGAGGTCCTGTGGTTAGTACTTGTTTATTTTCCAGGTCTGTGTATCTATAACCACAAGTGGAAAAGAAAATGTGCGTCTGTCTCCCTCAAGCCTCATCCCTTGATGGACTTTACAGGGATGGCAGCCTTTCCATTGAAAATAATCCACCTCTATAGTACAGGGAGCATTGTGAACATTCCACAATAGTTGCATGGTTTAGTGGTTTGGGGATGTGAGGAATTGATGAAAAAAGTCCCCTAACTAAAACAAGAAATAAATTATGAAGAAAAGTCAAATATGAGCAAACTGTACTTCACAACCAATGGAGGTACATTACCTGGCTAGCATTGAAAACTTATTCTCTGGAAGTATCTATAGAAAACTATGTTGTCATTTTAGATAAATTACTATGAAAATGATGTTCAATTGGCATTAGGGTTTCCCAACATCTGTATTATCCCCTAGTTATTTTATTTAATGACATGATCAATCTTCCTAAGAATACAAGACCATCACTCATCTTTTTCATGAATCTCCTTTAGGGTGAAAAACGGTACATAGCACACCTCATTCAACCCCATCACAATAAAAAGAATATTGCCAACATATTTTGGTGAACTCTCGAAATCACAGTGTGATTGAGGAGAAAAGAAAATCTAAATGAGATTATACTGTCTTCTGTCTGTTTCAGGAACTTCCTAAAATGTATTATAATGTTTTACTTAGTTTCCATTTAAATGGCATAAGTATTAGACCTTTAACTAAGGCATTTGGAGAACATTGGATAATTTTGTGCTTATGATATTGAGAGCTAAGAACTTTTAGCTCTATAAAGAGACTTCTAAAAATGTTCTCTATCTTATAATTCTTTGGAAATATCATGTCTATAATGTCTGAAAATGAAGAGTTAAATCTAATGCTTATCATTAACAGAAGTGGCTTCTAATTTCCCATAAGAAGGAACTAATGCTATAAAATGTTTCTACCTATGTATCTCAGATTGGAATTGGATCCTAACTGATTCTCAGTTATTCTCAGTCTAGTGCTCTGCTGGCAAAGTTTCAGGGCAGCATAATGAAGTGAGGCAACCCAGTCTAGTAGAAAAAAACCCAGTCCTTAGAAATCATCTAGCCACTGTTCTCCCCACCACCACACCACCTGACTTCCATATGTAATAAAAGCCATGACAGGTTCAGTGAGTTGCTGGAAGTCACTCAGGTACAATGTAGAGGAACTGAGATTCGAACCCAGATCTTCTGACTCCAAGTCCTGTAGTGTATCATTACTACTGCTCACCCTTAGAAGATTTGCTAAGGTTCATTTTAAATTAGGATTCCTTAATTACATCTGATTACTCTTGATTTTCACTCATTTAATCTCTCTAAATTATCAATGCTTCTTAATATTCAGCCTAACTGGGGAGTAATGTGAATGATTTTTAAAAACATCCTAACACTTATACTTTTAAAAAATCATTGTCCCCTTCAAAGAAATTTCTTAATAAGGATTTATGTGTGCATATGAAAATATAAAATATATATGTAATATTTGTACACACAAATATATGTATACACAAATATATCCATTTCAATATAGCCTTAATAATATTTCAGTCTACCTTTACTCCAAATCATTTTGGAATTCTTCTGAGACTGGCTTCAAAGTCTGTATCTCATGCTTTGGACTGCAGTCAGTGATGGCATATGTTCATTCTTTGAGGTTGAGTTTTACTTAGATGCAACCAAATATTGCTTGGTGCCAAGTCTGTTGAATTCAAAGTCAGATCAAGTTCATTACTACTATTCTGGGTAAAAAGAAGTATGATTATAAGGTCAAGAAGTTTACACACTGGCTCTGAACACATTTTTATAAAGAGAAATTCCAACAGTCATTAATTTGCCACATGTACAGCTTCCCAAGGTGACAGGTAACTTGGAACAACATTTCTTTTTAAAAATAATATTTTTTGTGTTAGTCCTATTAATTTATAATCATGCCTTGTATAGAGAATGTTAGAGCTGAAAGGGACCTGAAAGTTCATCTAAAGAGTCCAGTTTCCTCTTTTAAAAAAAAAATGAGGAAACTGAGGCTTAGACAATCATTTAGTTGCCCAGTCACCTAATTAGCAAACAATGGAGCCAAGGACATAAGCCAAGTGTTCTGATCTCTTAACAAGTGTTCTTGTCATGTACCACATGACTGTCAACCCTAAGGTTGGTTAAGTGATACAGTGGAATCAGGAAAACTTTAGTTCAAATTTTGCTTTAGACATTAGCTACGTGACCATGGGCAACCTTTCTGAGCCTGTTTTCTTATCTGTAAAGTGAATAGGTTGGACTTCATGGTTTCTAAGGTCCCTTACAGACCTAAATCTATAATCCTGGGATATATGCTTTCTTTATGTAAATTTATATTAGTAAAGTAACTTATTGGTTCCTTCACTGTTTCCTCATAGGTCAGAATGGCATATAGTATATGCAAAGAGTAGTATGTATTTTTGCTCTTATCTTATTATACTTGTGGTTTTGCTTTATCTATAAAAATGCACTGCTAAATTTATGAGGAAAAAAATGGCATCGCTTTCCTTGTCTCTCCTTCCTCCACTGTCACTTATTTTGAAAAACAAAACATTTAGAATTACTTGGCAACCTCTAAGAACTTTAGCTCCATCAAGTGACTTTGAAAAAAATCTTCTTTTATCTTACGATTCTTTGAAAAGGTCATGTCCATAATGTTTGAAGTTAAACAGTTAAATCTAATGCTTGTCAAATGCATCTGATTTTCCATAAATTAAGAAATAACTTATTTTATAAAATGTTCCTACTTGTATGTCTCAGATCAGAATTGGATTCTAACTGAATAATTATCAGTTGGGTGCTCTCTGCTGGTGAAGTTTTAGGGGCAGTGAGACAATGCTATCTGGTCCATTAGCCTAGACTAGAAGTCAAGATCCCTAGGTTCTAGTGTCTGACTCTGAAATTGACATAAACTTAGGCAAGTCCTTAAAGGTTCTGAATCTTAGTTTGCTTCTTGGTAAAATGATGATAATCACGTGTCCCACTCACGTCTCGGTAGACCTGTGGTAAGCATCAAATAAGGTAATCAATATAAGAGTAATTTGACAATTTAAAACTCCTTAACAAACAATGCAAAATAGTATTTCCCCAGTTGCCTGAGCAATACTTCCAGTAGAAGAGTACCCTATTAATGCATGCATAGGATTGGACTTGCACATGAACTACTTAGCACATAGTAGGTACTTAGCAAGCATTGGTTGGATTGAATTGAACTGGGACAGATGACCACTAAAAGCTCTTCCAATTCTGAGATTCAGTGATTTGTCTTCACTTAAATTCAGCAGCCATGGAGGAGTATCTACTCACCCCTACATGAGCAACAAAATTGATCAGAAATTCAACCAGCTATATCAGCATTTGGATACACTCTGAGGAATTTTGTTTTCCTTATTTTTAAATACAATTACAGATTCATGGGGGCAAAAATTGACAGTCTATGTTCCAAATTTTGAAAATTTGGTTGTATTAAATTTTCCTTTTTACTCTGAATTTAACAGTGATTAACAAAAGTAAGCATTCCAACATACAAAAAAGAACAAGTATAAGAAATTTAACTTCTATTATGTATAGTTTGTCTCTCAAGCATGTGAGTGAATAATTTTACAAAGCAGTCACACAACTACGATGTACACATATCTCCTGTACTTTTTTGTTTTCTTTACATTTAAAAAATGTTCTGTTCTTGCCCTTTTTTAAACATTTATCAGTAGCCACTATCCTACCACCACCACAGAAAGAAGCCCTCTCTTGTAATAAATATGTTTAGTAAAGCAATATTCAGTGTTATACATGTCTTCCACCAACTTAGACCTAAGAAATAATTCTAAGTTTTCTCTTGGGTATCATAGAAATCCCACAACTGACAGTATTCCTGCTAATATGATTAAGGATACTAATGCACATACTAAGAAGAAAACCAAAAACATACTTTTTTTCACTTCTCCAGTACAGAATAGCCTAAGCCAAAGCAGGAATAAATTATTATCTTTAGCTTTCACCATTCATATTAGGTATTGCAAACCACAAACACACACACACACACACACCTATAAGGAACCATTAAAACAGTAACATCTAGAAAATGTATGGAGTTGGCTCTATTTACTATCATTGATTTTTCACTTTGTTTTATAGGGAAATTTAGGATTAATGGGACCTAAAGGGGAACCAGGGATTCCAGGATATGCGGTAAGGATTTCCATTATGAAACATGAGTCTATCTGTTTTTAAGTATGTTTGTGTTTGATAGACGGCATCCTCAAGGGAAACATGCATATGAAATCCCCATGCTAAACTCTAATGGCACAGTGAAACCCCATCACCCTGCACAGCAAATCCCTTCTCTGTCATGGAAGAATGTAAGGTCTGATGGCATGAGCATGAAAATGAGTCAGACAAAGCACTTGAAAGCAGATCATTGTATTTCCTACTCAGTGGTTTTCTCTCTCTTAGGGTCATCCAGGTCAGCCAGGACCTCCTGGGTTGCCAGGACCTAAAGGAGAAAAGGTGGGTTCACTGGATTTTTGCCTTATTATTATCTTAAACGATTAAAGTTAAAACATAGAATTTGTGGATCCCCATCACCCCATCAAAGTCAGGAATTTCTCCAAAAAATAAAGAAGAAATTGTATTCACACTAGGAAAGAACTGAAAATTTCAAAGGAAAATGACATAACCTTTCACACATATCCCACTTCCATATCCACAGAGACATTTCTCATATACCATGAATTATTGTTCACCACCAGACTCTGGGTCCATCGTTGCTTCCCCTCTCTTTTCTTGTACTGAGCCCACTGGAGTTTCTACATGTGCTGGAGCTCTGTCCTCATTGCTTCCCCAATGCTGATACTAATCCTTGGGAATTGGCATCAGGCTCCTGGGTCTAGCTATACAGACAGGGGTTGCCTTCCTCTACCTGGATCTACTCTTCACATATCTAAAATGAAATCATTTAAGAGTCCCCATTCAGGGACCCACCTCTTCATTCTTTAAATTCAGTCCACTATATTAAACACCCACTGTATACTTAAAACAACCATTCTAAGCTTCCTTTTCCCCCCACTCAACGTCACTCACTCTTTTGACACTCTTTGTAACTATTTGACAATCTTACAGACACCCTTAGGAGACAGATCTCACTACAACCAAATCACAAATAATGACATGGTATGGGAGTTGAGAAGGGAGGGACATAGGAGAAGATAACTGATGATTGAGGACTGCTCAAAGAATATAGAATCTTCCCCAGGATTCTCAGCATTAAGAAAAAAAAGCAACTTCCAAAAATTTTAAAATAATATATTCTTCCTGATGTTAAATCAGATATTACTATAAGTCAATTTTTGAAAGGGCAATTATTATATCTTAGAACCTAGAATTGGAAGGGATCTTAAAAGTTATCTAGTCTATCCTCATCGGTGTCCAGATGAGAAAACAACTCTCATGGTTTTGGGGTGCCTGAGAGACCACAGGGCATAAGAGATAAAGAGCAGGCTTAGAATCTAAGCAGGCAGCTCAAATCTCACCTCTGGCACCTTCTGGCTTCATAACCAAGGACAAGTCACTTAATCTCTTATTGCTTTAAGCAACTTTCCAAGGTTGGAGAGAAGGCACCAACCTGTACTGGGAAAGGAAATGTTTTCCCAGAAATGAGATCACAGTTCCAGTCCTTAGCCCTATTCTATGTGCTCCAATTTGTAGAAGCAGGGACATGTCCTACTCTCTTCTAGGTCTATTAATATCCCTTTCAAAGTCTATTAATTTCTACAAGTAAATATTCATTCAACAAACACCTATTAAGTGTTTCTTGTGTAGATGGCACTGTGCTACACATCCTGAAGGAGCTCAAGTTTAGATAAGGCTTTTGCACACCTGAACATTCAAGCTAGTAGAGATAAGATACAAACACACTTATGATACTTGACATCTTTTCATGTGGATTGACGGTTTATGACTAATTATGGTACATGCATATTAAGGATTTCTGGTGCCTTAGGAATAACTACAACAGAGGTTAGTATCATGGGAAACCTCAAACTTGACTCTCAATGTTATCATGCTGTTTTCTGTGTAACTGACCCAGATCAACATTTTAAATATGAAACATATGTACACTGAGATTACATGCAAAGTAGTATGTGCTTCTTTGACAAGAATTTTGCTTTAAAAACAAAAGCAGGCTATATCATTCATGGAATTTAATATTCAAATGATTATGCTTTCTTGGGTGTTGGGGATTTTTTAAGAGTTGTAGAAGGGTTGGTGTATTGTTTTTATTTTTCATGTCATCATTTTTCATTTTAGGGTTATCCAGGAGAAGATAACAAAGTTCTAGGACCGCCGGGGCCCCTAGGTGAACCAGTAGGTCTTTTTCTAAATACTGTTTTCATGTTTCCGAATAAAATAAGATTCACCACACTGACAGCATGTTTTGATTTTTTTGATCTATTATATACAACTTGCTCTTCCTTTTCAATATATAATAAAATTATCATGTAAATTTTTTCTTCCTTCCTCCCTTTTGTGTCATCGGACACCAATATTATAAACTATTATAGTTATTATGGCTCATAATAAAGGCTCTTTGCTGTGGAGATTTTATTCAAAGTATTAGTAAAAAGGTTAATTTTGAAGGAAAGATATAGGAGGAAACTTAGGCAATATGAAAATGAAAGATATCAATTTAAATTTCTTTGGAAAAAGATGTCCACAGAAATGGATAATTATCTAACATGACAAAATACAATGATATTTCACTTTAATGGGAGTTTAACAGAGCTATTTTAATGGAGGTTATCAAGGAAGAAGTTTATTTTAGAAAAGTTATAAAAATTTTGAGAAATATTTCCTATTCATCAAATAGAAAGTTTTTTGAGAGTTCTCAAAAGTCTACCCTGTGATTTCTTTATGATTTTCTACCCATCTACTGGAAAAACAGTTCCAGATGCCTTCTGACCACCTACTGGAATCATAGGTTTACAGCTGAAAGGGACCTTAATGACTATTCAACCCAACCTTACCATTTTGTAGATTAGAAAACTGAGGCCCAGGAAAGACAAATGGGCTTGCCCAAGGTCACATCAATAGTAAGTTATCAGAACAGAATTCAAACTCTAGCTTGCTGGTTACAAAGACAGTTCAGTTTCCATGGTACCATGTTACTTTTCAAGAACCAAGACTTTATGGAAGTATAGTCTGTATAGTCTTCTCTGTAGGCAGTTTAAAAAATACTGATTTAATAACAGCCCACATTTATATAGCTATTAGCAACTTACTGCAATGACTTCCTAGTTTATCTCCCTCCCTCAAATCTCATTCTATTCCATCCTCCACCTGGTCACCAAAGTGATTATCCAAAAACATAGGTCTGACCATGGCACCACCTACTCTATAAACTCCAGTGGTTCCTGATTTCCTCTGGGATCAAATATAACCTCCTCTACTTGTTATTTAAAGCATTTCACAAATTTCCCCTTCCTAGTTCCCCAATCTTCTGTCACATTACTCTGTAGTTCAACTCTATCAGCCTGCTTAGCATCTCTCAGACATGAATCTCCCTCTCCTCTCATTGTTCCTTCTTGCTGGCAGTCCCCCATTCCTAGAATGCTTTCCTTCCTCACCTCTGTCTCTTGGAATCCTTGGTTTTCTTTAAAACTTTCATCATGTACCACTTCTGCAGAAGTTATTTCCTACCACTCCCACCTTCCCCAACTGGTACAGCTGGTACCAGCCCAGTTGGTACAGTTAATGGGCATGATTGCTAATGCCTTTCCATCCAAGGTTACCTTGTATCTACTTTGGACTGTATCTTGTAGATGTTCATAGAGGTATATATTGTCTTCCCTGGCTAGACTATAAGCTGCTTGAAAGCACTCAGCACAATGCCTGACATAGTAAAGACTTAAAGGTTTACGGAACATTTCTCTCATATTAGCGCCATGAGTTAGATAATGCAAATACGATCTTCTGTTGCAGTTGATGTGATTCAAGTTCTAGGTATATGGGGATTACTTAAAGGAATTAGGAACATTTAATCTGAAGGAGAAAAGACTTAGAAATGTCCTCATGTATTGGAAGGACTGCCATATGGAAAAGGAATTGGATTTGTTCCATTTGGACTGAAGGGCAGAACCAGGAGCAATGAATGCAATTTTCGAAAGCCAAATTTAGCCTCAGTATCAGGACAAACTTCCTCATTCTTTTCAATTCAACAAATATTTCCTAAACACATACTAGCCTGGAAGGAACATGGTCATCTAGGTAGTATGATGCATAGAGGTTTGCACCTGAAATCAGAGAGACCATGGTCAGATAAGGTAACAGAATCAACAAAATTAGGCAACTGGTTAGATATGAATGGGCAGAATGTAACACATGAGTTAGAGGAAAGAATCAAAGAAGATTATTTCATGAATGAGAAGCTGGACAACTAAAAGGATGGGGGTACAGTCAGCAAAATCAGAGAAATCTGGAGGAAAATATAAGTTTGGGAAGAAATCAAGATAACTGTTTTGGACCTGATGAATTTAAGATGCCAATGGGATCCAGGTGGAGATGTCCAGCTGGCGATTTGGGACAGGAAAGACATTAGAGTTAGATGCTTAAATTTAGAAGACATTGATGTAAAGATGGATAGGTAGATAAAACATTTATTAAGCACTTATTATGTTCCATGCACCATAACAAGTAATAGAGATTAAAATGTAAGCAAATAAGGCAATCCTCACCCTCAAAGTATTTACATTCTGATGGAAGAAGACTACATTTAGAGGTATTGCAGAGCAAAGTAGAGGATGGGAGAAAAAGGGTAGTCATGGGTTGGGGGGAGGGTGGGCAATTCAGCAGACAGAGAGAAGAGGAATCCATAGAGAGTTGAGGCCAGAGTGGTGTGAAGCATGACTGAGGTCTCTTCCAGAACGGTGGTCCAAGAGAGAAAGTTACCAATGAGGAAAAGAGGGATTTAAGAGGGAAGTTTTCCAGGGTGGTAATTCAGTGGACAAGGAAGAGGTGAAATCCATTGACAGTCAAGGTGAGAGTGAGATGAAGTATGACTGGAATTCTTCCCAGAATGGCGGTAAGTGAATTTATGGAAGCCAATGGGATCATTAACAAATGTAATCCAGAAAGAAGAGTCTTAAGAAAATCTGCAGTTAAAGTCTGAAAAGGGATAACATATAGCAAAGAGGACTCTATGGGGTTAATATGTTTGTAATGAACTCAGTTGGCATGATTGAATGACTCTTCAACAGCATTTAGGAGCACATCAGCAGAAGTGAAAAAAGTGAATTGTAGAGGTAACCTAATCTCAGAGGTTGACAAGATGTGATTTGTGATATCACAAAAAAGCAAGAAATTGAAGGGTCAAGCATAATATATAGTTAAACTGGTCAATCATAGTGTCAAAAGTGTTAAAGAGATCCAAGTGAGACCAGTGAAGGAAGATAGTAGGAAAAAAGAGAGGAATAGAAGACAGATCACAGTGAGAAGGAGTAATAAGTTTGGGAGGAATGAGGTAGAAAAACAAAAAGAAAGGTAGGGGATTATGATAAGAGAGAGGAGTTTCAGAGTTCTAGATCAAGCAGGTAGTAGTTATGAATGATAATGACATAAAAATGACAACCAATCCAGTAGCTAATGTAGAATCAAGGCATAGATTATGAGATTTGAAGATGCTGATGAACTGGGAGTCTAGAATGTTAAGGGAACATCAAATATATATATATATATCAAAGTCCCTGAGTATAAGGTAAGAGGTTAGGGGGGAAAGGAAGAGATAATGAAATCCTTAAGAAAGGAAGGACAATAATTTGGGAAGAAAGTGACAAAGTAGAAGAGATTACTTCATAAAGGGGCAGGTGTTCCTCACTAGAAACATATTCAGGTAGAGGTTGCATGATCACATATCAAGTATCTTATAGAGGAGAATCTTGCTCTAGTATGGGTTTGACCATATGACCTATAATTAAATCCAGTCATTACATGAAAAAGGACAAAGGATTTAGAGTTAGAAGAGATCTTTAATGTCATCTAGTCAAACCCCCTAAATTAACATGTAAGAAAACTGAGTCCCAGAAAGGTTAATAAGGTCACAAGGTAGTCAGTAATAGAATCAAGACTGAAATTCAGGTGCTCTGAATTCAATGCTTCTTTCCAATTATATGTAGGTAACTGAAATGTTTTTTGGTTTGTCTATTAAATATCTTCCGACTTCTCAAAAACTCTTATCTAAGTAAAACTGGTTTAGAAGAAACCAAATGAAGTAGAACCATTAAAAATCTTGCTTGTTATTATTTAAATTTGAATAGATCCAAGATCAAATTATGTCCCTAGATATATACTAATTGTCTACAATAACCTAATATAATAACTAGTCTTTAAGTCAGGTTGTAATCTTGATTCCTAACATCAGAGTTACCAAGGGGTCTGTTAATAGGTAGATGTAATTTCTGGCTCATGAATATCCATGGTATCTGATGACTACATTCATAGTTCAGTGAGTTTATAAATACCAACTTAGTTTCAAATACGAGTTGTGTGTTTTGACATCTGGTTTCAACTTGAGTATCAGTACACAATTGAAGTAGCCAATAAATACTAGCATATTTAAATAGATATTTGAGTAAATTGTATAGCAAATTATGAGAACAGCTCATAATATTAAAGGTATATGTGCTCCCAAAGGAATGTTTGAAACATTTTTATAAGCATGATGTTTGCTTGGTTGGTTTCTGCCTGGAGGGTTTAGGATTAATGTTTGTCTATAGAATTTCCCATATATTTAGGAGTAAACAATGCATTTCTGGGTAAGAATGTCACAGAAAAATTAAGTGCAATATACCCTTTAAAGACCCTTAATGTAGCCTTAATGAGGAGCTAGTAGATTTCATTATTTTAGTCATTTAACAAAATTTTGTTTGTTTCCTTTCCAATTACTGTGATGTCATTTATAAAACACATGCATATGCTTCCAGGGTCAGACAATTTACTCATCTGACAATGCAGGCTGTTTAGCTGAGTCTCGTTTCCTTGAGTTTTTTTCCCAGGCCAGTCATTCCACAAGCCCGTTCTTCCTTTAGTCTTTGTGTAAGTTTGTTGCTTCCCACAGTTGGAAGACCATGGTCTCATGGAAATCCATTCTATTCCTATAGGTCCTTATTATTGACTGGGACCAAACAAACTATGCAACATTTGGTTTATGTGTTTGCTTCAAATTTTTGCCAAAAAAAAGCTCCACTAAGTATATCAAATGAGTTCAAGAATACTTGAGTTCAGCTGTAAAACTCATTCTTTATGTGTGTGGTCTCTATAGGGTCCAATAGGCAAACGAGGAGAAAGAGGAGAATCTGGAGCTGAAGGATATAAGGTAATAACAACAGGATAAATGTCTCCTTTCAATTTTATAAAGATATGATCTTGGCTTTTTTTGGTTTAAAATTGCAAGTGATTTCTCCTTTTTGTAGAGATTTGGTGGACTATGGGTGTGGAATGTTTTATATATATCAGGTGCAAGTCTGTTTTACTTGATGTTACTTTTGTTACAAAGATATGTATTGGGAAGTTGTTGAAGTAAAAACAAGTCATGAACACTTTTGTGAGTATAAAATGAGATCATATTTGTAAAGTGTTTTACAAAGCTTAAAAGTGCTATGTCATTGCTACTTATCATTATTATTAAATGTAGCAGTTATGTGGGAAAGTATTCGGTCTCAGAAAAGACCATCAGATTTGTGCATTAATTTTAGACAAAGCAATTTCACTTGAGTGATGAGGTTGCAAACCAGACTTGCAAGAAGCTGAGGAATGAAAAAAGAGTAAGTGAAAGCAGTGTAGCCCAAAGATTTTGACTAATAAAGGAAGGAGAGGTACAGATTTTCAACTATTAATCATTTTTGTTGTATGCTTCCTAGTCCAGATAAATATTCCTTGGCAGAGAAAACATAAAAGCAAAGACTTTCTTCTCTTCATTGTCTGTTATCATCATTCTATCCTCCTTAGTAAGGAGTAATCCTACCCTCTTCTTTCTCTATTCCATGTTCATCTAAAACATCCTTTTCTGCTGTTCTTAGAATTTATTGTTAGCCTCAACCTGTGTTGTACTTCTTTAAGAGTCCCTGTTTCTTTTTCCTTTAGCCACAGTTATTTTCCCAATATACTCCTTCCCTCAATGGAACCTGGCCTTGAACCAAAGAAAACAGTTAAGCAAAACTGGCACCATGTCCACATCTGACAGCATATGCAAGATTCCACACCCAAAGCCTTCCATCTCCCTACCATGTGGAAAGAAGGGTATTTCATAATCTATCCTCTGAGATCAACCAATTAAATTAATTAAACAAATATTTATGGCACTGAATCTGAGATCAGTTCCTTTTTAGTTTGGGGTTCATTTATTTACATTATTGGAGTCATGTATATTCTTCTAATGGATTTGTTTTCTTGGCCCTGCACCCATCGATTCACATATTTCTCTTAATACTTCCTATAAACTATTTCTTATGGCACGACTCTATTCCATTATGTTCATTTACCAAAATTTGTTCATCCATTCTTCAACCATTGGGTACCCTGTTTTGTTTCCAATTTTTTTCTACCACAAAAGTCCTGTTTTGATTATTTTGCTGTGGTATTTGACCTCCTTGAAGCATAGTCCTAGGAATAAGATTCCTGGATTATGAGGAAGAATAATGAATAAAATGTCTAAGGACTTTTCTCACTTATTGTCAAATTGTTTTCCAGAAGTTTGGACTAATTTATAGCTCCAGTACATTTAGGGTGTATTACTATCTTACCACAGTTCCTCGAGCATTGACTTTTCCCATCTTTTATTATTGTTGCAAACCTTGATACTTTTCTTACAAGACCACGCTACATTTTTACATTTATCCCATTTCCCATCTTTCCTTCTTTCTTTATCTTTTTATGTGTACATGTCTTGTATCCCTAAGTGGTCATGTACATTTTAAGATAAGAACTGTGTTTCATTCCTCTTTTAATCTTTCACAGTGCTTAGGACCAAGCCTTACTTGACTGAACACGTTATCGACAGGAGGAATTGATTCGTTTGTCCATTTTCCCATGGTAAACTTTCAGTAACCATATTTGGAAGAGAAACTCAGATTAGCCAAACTGGTTGATAGATGTAGATTATTGATATTTGGGTTTTCTTAAGACAGAAAAAGTCAAAAATTCTTATTATAATTTCTTTTCTGAAAAATAAATTTTTTACCCCAGTGACAGTACAAATTTAAGGCAGTTATAAATAACTCCAATTTCTGTTCTGATAATAGCTGCTTTGTGTTTATACTTTTTAGGGAAAACCTGTCAAAAATATTAAAAAAAGAAAATAAATTTTTTTACATGTCATTTATATCAGTTAACATTATTTTAATGCAAGAAGCCCCAAGGGCTTCTTTTGAAGGTTTTTTTCCTACTTTATAAGACACCAATTGCTTCCAACATATTTTAAAGCCCATATGATTCCATCTTAGTCTTTTCTGTGCAAACTTCCTAACATATCCAGTAGGAAATCCAGTTTTAGTAATATCCCTTTTTATTCTCTGCCAGCTAAACTGCATGGTGTGGCCAAGGCAAAAACTAAATCAATCTATTGGCTGCCAAATGAAGAGTTTACTACCCTAATGTGAGATGAAAGAGTTCATTTCACCTATAACTGGCTAGCTAAAACCAGATCTCTGTTACTTCCCAGACTCCAGACAGTCTGGCATTCTTCAGTAGGACCTACCAAATGAAGAATATTTCCACTGGGCTCACACTATGGCCTCTTCTTCCTCCTTCCGCATTCCTCCTACCATTTCTCTCCTGATGGGGTTTCAACACTGGCCACTTCCATGTGTTTCACAAACTTGTTTAATCAACAGATCCCTTCCTCTCTTCTTTCTTCATTCCCTCCCATTTGGATCTGGAGCCCATTTCATTCTGTTTACTGATGGCTCCACTTTAAGCAATCAGCTAACCAAGGCCAGCCAACCTGCTGATTTTATTGTTCTGACATTTGAAAGTCATGAAGCATGCCCAGCCTCGCCTAGTCAAGTTTTACAAAATACAACTTTGATTCATATGAGAAAAAAAACAAGCTTTGTTGAGAGTTGTATTATCCCCCATAACCTCCAGACCTTTAGGGGGTAGTCTTCTGAAATATTTAGTTTTCTCTTTGGATATTATGTGTTAACTGATTACCCCAAAAAGAGCCTATTATTATCATCAGACTTAAAAAAACTTCTAAATTTGTTTTTGATTTACAATCACAGTCAACTCACAATTAGCCGTACTACTAGGTAGGAGCAGCAGGATGGATAATGCAAATATTATTTATGTTTGCCTTTGAAAAGCATTTGGTTACATTTTTTTTGTATCGTTCATGGTCTTTGTTAACTGTGACAGTAGCAGTTAGGTGGTACAGTAGCTAGAGTGCCAAGATTGGAGTTGAGAAGACCTGAATTGAAATCTAATTTCAGACACCCTGGGCAAGTCACTTAACTCTGTTTGCCTCCGTTTTCTCAACTGTGAGATGAGCTGGGGAAGGAAATGGGTAACCACTCCAGTGTCTTTGCCAAGAAAACCCCAAAAGGGGTCACAAAGAGTCAGACATAACTGAAAACAATAAAGCAACTATGATAAAAAAAAAAAGTTAGTGTTCTGTTTTGAATATAAAGAAATGGAGACCGACAGGGGTTGAATTTTGTTCATTGACAATGTGCCTCACTTTCTCTGACTTGTCATTTTTGTACAGTATAAATGAAATTACATAGATTCGGCCCCTTTTATCCAAGAATTTACAGTCTATGACTGATAGATTGATCATTTAGGATATTCTGTCATTTATTTCTATAAGTATTTAGTGTGTCTACTGCAGGCAAGGTATTGTGCTAGATTCTGGGAGTTGTAGATTCAGAACTGGAAGGGACCTTGGAGTCATTGAGTACAAGCCCATTATTTTACTGATGGAGAGAGTGGGGCCCAGAAGTGTTAAGTGATTCCCCTAGGGTAACAGGCAAGATTCAAACATACTGACTCCAGGTCATTGCTCTGTCTTCCACTTCGCACTACACTACTTCCCTACAAACAAAAGAACGCCAGTACTGCAGGAGATTGTCTCTTACTGGGAGAGGGAAGTATAAATGCAAATATTAAACCAATATAAGAATGTGCAGTAAAGTGTCTTTAGCTTTTAGTCAAAGCACTGTGATCCATATAAGAATATTTTAAGTAAGAGAGAAATAGGAGATCAAGACTAAGTATATGATTGAGATCCATACCCAGTAAAGCATCCATATCTATCCTAAGCACAGCAAGGAGTAAATCTCTCATCAGTCTGGAAGGGCTTCATGAATGTCACACAGCCAAGGTAATCACAGAGCCATGATTAGAGCTCCCAGGCTTGAGTTTCAACAGCTTTGAATGTTTCTCTGCTTCTCTCTAGTGAAAGTTTGAGATCAGGGCTTTAGAAACTCCTCTTTTTGAATTGATTCTGTCTTCCATCAGAAGCATGGGTAGCTAACCATCTTTAGTAAAACTATATCTCATCAGCTTTTCACACTGAAATTTCTTTTGTTGCATTTTAGACAGGGAACTGAGTTCTTTATCACGGAGTTGGAATTTGCTGTCAGGAGCACATATTTCCTTCCAAGGAAGCCACAAAGTCAGACCTTCTAATGAGAACATCCAAAACTTATCCCTATATGTTCTTTTCATACTGCCCTTAGCTCAGAGAGAAGAAACAAATCCAGGATCTTTTTTCCTCTAATATCAATTGTCTTTTTGGAAGTGAGAAGTGAGAAGGAAGGAATCTGAGGTGACCAAAACAGTGGGAGAGGGTACTGGGGAGTGCCCATTTCTGAAATACTTGCTGTACAAATCTTACCTGATTTATTCCTCCTGGATGCCGGCTTCTTTCTGTTTACACATTTTAAAAAGGAAACGTGGCAACTTGGCATTCCTTCTTATGAGAAACAGGATGATGGCAGATTCCTGAATGTCGAAGTAATTTGTTATTTCTAAACATTGTGCACAGTAATTACTCCCATTCTTCAATGCAGCAAATCCACTATCCAAACATCTATGTCTTTGGCACGTCAGGTTGGAGGCCATGGTACACCCCCCAGTATGGGAATAGGTTTAGT
This sequence comes from Bettongia penicillata ogilbyi, assembly GCA_023548195.1. Taxonomy (NCBI): domain Eukaryota; kingdom Metazoa; phylum Chordata; class Mammalia; order Diprotodontia; family Potoroidae; genus Bettongia; species Bettongia penicillata. The sequence goes on from JAJHZJ010000213.1 coordinate 6,136,571, forward strand.
AACATGACTTCCTTCTTATATCTTTATTACCTAGTTTGGTAGAGGTCATAGAGGGACATGGAGGGAAAAAGAAGACAATATCTACCCTTCATCATAGCTTTAGTCATTATGCTCTTTAATATTTTTGATGATCATAACCTCTGTGGTAATTAAATTGAATTTTGTAACATCTCCCTATTAGCTTAAGTAACACCTGTCTGTTCTTCAATGCCTCTCCTGCAGTACTTCTGTGATGTTGTCATTGTGGGTACCTCTCCGATAATATATATTGCAATCCTCTTTTTTGTCTCAGGAGAAATTTTACAAGTTGCTTTAGCCAAAAAATTCGTTATCTGATATCTAACTTTCTAGTAATATGCCTCTGTAACTTCTTTTTGGGTGATTCATGACCTATCAGACCTCCTTGGGAAGAAGCCTCGATTAAATGCTAAGAATCTAAAGAAGGAGTCCTATTTATAAAAAAATCACAATTTATAAGCTGAAAGGAACCTTAGAGATCATTTAGTTCAACCACACCATCCTCCAGTTGGGGAAACTGAGGTACAGAAAACAAATCATTGATTTGCAAAAAGTCACAAGTGACTAGTTGTAGGATGAGAACCCAAACCTCCAACTCACAGTATACTATTCTTTTCATGATACTATTGCTGCCTTCCCCCCAAATTCACTAAAATATTGTACTCTATTCCAAGGGTCATGTTGGTGTGCCAGGACCAAGAGGAGCCACTGGGCAGCAAGGGGCCCCAGTAAGTTTTAACAACACCTGTTATTCTTTTGGTATTTTTTTAAAAAGATGATTTCTAAGAACTCCTTTTCATGTGTGTTTTTTGTTTTGGTTCCTGACAAAGGGTGAACCAGGTGAAATGGGTGAACCAGGACCTAAAGGAGATAAAGGAGCTGAAGTAAGTGAAATCCATTGAAAGGGATTTCAAATTTGTCTTTTCTTCTTTTGTGGGGAAGAAGGTGGGAAGTAGACTTTAAACAATCATTTGCTATTCAAAAATTGAATATACCTGAATTGTGTGTGAGTCAACAGTGAGGCCAAAGCAAAAGTGATTTCTTTTCTACCATTTTATTCTGAAAATTAGGTTTTCCTTAACCATAGAACCTATAATCCCTAATTTATGGAGCAAACTGACTTTCTTAAAGCCACTTCCAACTCACTTCTACAAAACTGGAATAATATTTTCTTTAAAAGTTCAGGCAAATGTCCTAACAAAAACCAAAATAATCAATCAGCATAGTGAAAAAATATTAATCTACCAATTATGTGGCATCCTGTGCCATCAAAATAGTGGTTTGGTTGAGTGTTTTATGTTTCCATCAATTCTTACAGAATACTGTGAACACCAGCTCCTCAGCAATGTTAATCCAATTGACTGAAAAGGTGTTAAAAAAAAGGATTTCATCTACAATAAACGGTGACAAATATATCACAAGGGCCATTTCCCTTCTTGGTGTTGCACATAATTCACCAATTCTTTCCTCAAGAATACAAAGAAAAATTAATTTCTTTATATACCTGTCTATATTGCTGCATAATTACTTGTATTTAATAAGTGATTGGCCTGCTAAGGGAGAGGAAACCCAAGAACTATATGCATTGTATCTTTCTCCATGCTGTTTCTCCTGTCCCAAGGGCATGTGAGACATTAATGAAGAAAGGGGTGCGTTCTCAGCTACGATGCCATAAATATGTTGATTGCATATTCTTATAGTCTCTGGCCAAATCAGGACCAGAATTGACTCACATTACCTAAAGCTAGAGAAAAAGCTCTCCAGAAACAATAGTGGCAAAAACACGAAGAAAGAGATATATAGAATATAAATTCAGTCTGTTCCTTGGATTCATCCTCTGATTAAGGAAATAAAGGTAATTATATTGCTGTCGTTAGTGAATTTGAGTCATGGTAAGTATTCTGGGGACCATATTTCAGGAGGAGTATTGGCAAGCAGAAACACACCCAGAGGAGGGGACCCAGGACAGGGTGGGGAATAAAAACTATATCAGATAAAGATCACTTGGAGGAACTAGACCATTTTTTCCTGGGGAGTGAAGACTTGGGGGAGGAGAAGAGATATGATTACTACCTTAAAATATTCAAAGTGTTATTATGTGAAAGAGGGGTAGGACCCAGAGGAAAGGATTGGGAAGAATGAATGGAAGGACATTGCCATGAGGCAAAAAAATTTTTTCCAACAATTAGAACTATCCAAAAAATAGGAGAAGCTTCAAGAGGTAATATGACCTTCTTCTCATTTACTACAGGATTTTGAGGACAATCTGGATAATGATGCATGAGTAAAACTGTAGAAGGGATTGTTGGTCATGTGCAAAGTAGACTAGGTGACTTCTGAGATCCCGTCTAACTCTGAGATTCTAGGACCATGACGGTATAGCTAACCATGTCAAGCGGCATACTCTCTTTAGGCCTTCTTTTTTCCACTTCGGATGTTAGAATAAACCATCCTATTTCCTTACTTCTATCACTGAAATGCTAAAAATAAAATCATCCTAATTTTTACATGCTTTAGTCAGTGATTGATTATAACCCATGGTTCTTCCATGTGAGCAACTTCTCAGTATGATGAAAGATATACTTTTAAGCAGTATTGTCCAAATTGTGGTTTGGCTAGGGTTTCTGGTAACCCTCTCAACACTTGACCTCATCCCTCTTCAGTTGCACATTGCCCTTCTTAAGCAAGCATCATTGGATCCCAGACATACAAAATTTGTCTTTTTAAAGACCCATTTACAGCTGCACCCTCTTTTTTCCAATGAGGAGAGGCCCAAAAAGTTTCAGTAGCTTTCTTAAGGGAATTAATATTCATTATAATGGATGAATGAGGAAAAAATGAGAGAGAGGGAAAAAATTATCACCTTCAAGGTGAACACATAGAAGCAACTTTAGAATTTCCTAAGAATACACAGTATAATCTTTGTAGACTATTACATATAAAGCATATGCCTGCATATATATATATACACATATGTTTGTGTGTGATTATATCTACATATATTCCTCCTTTGAATCAGACCTTTTATTTCATCAGAGTTGAGAGAGCATGATATGGAAACCCTGTCCACCAATGCAGATCTGCAACTTGTGGGCAAATTCTAGTTTTAGAAAATTTCTTGAGGTACTGAAAAGGATGTGTCCATAGTCCTGTAGCTAGTCATGTATGTCAGAAGCAGGACTTGAACCCAATTCTTCAAAGCCAATCCTCTATCTACCATGTCACACTAACTCTCAGTATGCCTGGATGCTTTATCTTTCACAGATTTATACATAATCCTTGAACAATCTTAACAGACTACTTTTTAACAGAAGTTCAAAAAATAAATAAAAGTTCACTTGGATCCAAGTTACATTTTAGAGTTTTACTGTAGGCATCTCTATGGTTACTTGTTATTTTAAAATCTTCCAACATTCTTCTTCATAATACTACAAATTAATGTAAACCCTACACAATCATGACCCTTATCTGCCATGCCTCACTGTCCAGGAAATTAAGCATTTCCTGGAGGATCAGGTGTTTCTTTGGTACTCCTTGTTAGAGCAATTATTTTGTATTAGTCAAACTTCCATAGGAAACTGTAATAGTTGATGATGATGGCTGTTCTTTTCTCTATTTCCCAATATTAAGCACCAATAGTTTATTTAAACACATTGCATTTGAGCAATATCTTCATCTTTTTTCTTCATCTTTCATCTTTATATTTTTTGGCCTTGGTTTTGATTTTTGTTCTATCAAGTCTATGATCTGTCTGTAATGAAACATTTAGCACTCTCACATTGATAACCAACTTTTCCTGTGTTAGCATAGGGTGAATTTCCTTTTTTGTGATAGTGTTCATTGCTCAACATATCAACTACCTTCCAACTCTCTGAGTAAAGTATTAAATATATGAATACATATTTATCATATATTTATATGTTTTTATGTAATGAATACTCTATATAATATATATTCTATATAGAGAAAATATTGTACATAACATATATTATATACAATGGAAGGTATTCATTGTGTATTTATTTTGTACTAAGTATTGCATATGATATATAAACAATATATAATCACAAGTAATAATTACATACATAGAATACATAAAGAATATTCATTATATGTGTACATAGAGATCTATAAAGAGAGAATATTTTCTTCAATGAGAGAGTTGGAAGTCAGTGGACATATTGAACAACATCACAGGAAAAAAAGAAAATTTCACGTATAAGCATATATAGAAATATCTCCTTATGTAACATAAAGAGATAACATGAGAAGATATAAAGGATATCTGTATCTATGAACTTTCTGTGTAGTTTATTTGGCCTCTTATATTTCCTTATTCTAATTTCTACATCCCAACACATATTTTGCCATTTTCCCCTTTACTCATCTGTTTTTGAAGTCATCAAGTATTAAAAAATAATAGCTAGCTATTATTTAATAATACAATCAATACTTAGCGTGTATGTAATACTTTAAGGTTTAGAAAGCACTTTACAAATTTTTTCTTCAAAATAACCCTGGAAAATAAGTGCCATCATTATTCCCATTTTATCGATGATGACACTGAGGCAGACAGAAGTTAAATGACTCCCCCTAGGGTCACGCAGCTAATAGATACCAGAGGCTGATTTAAACTTGGGTCTTCTTGACTCCAGGTCCAGTGCACACTTTCTCCAATCTGCCACCATCTGCCTGTAACTAGAGTAGTAAAGTATGTGTTGATTTCATTTGGAAGGTCTTATCAAGGTTTTCACATAATGTATCTATTTCATTATCCTCTACAGTAGATGCTAGAATGTGAGCTACAGTTATTGGCATGTCTTTTTACCTTTGCAAGAATCTGAGAGCTGAAAGAAACCCCTGCGATTATCCAGTCCAACCCACACACACATCCCCAGTGGATCCCCTCTCTAAATATACCCCTAAGTGGTCATCCTGCCTCTGCCTAAAGATTTCCATGGAGTGGCAGTCCATCATTTTTTCCATTCCCTTTTTGAACAGCTCTAATGACTAGGAAGTTTTTGTAGGCATCCAGCCTAAATTCATCTCTTTATAATATCCATCCATGATGCCTGATTCTGTCCTCTAAGACCAAAGTCTAATTCCTCCCTCATTTGGCAACCCTTCCAACACTTGAAAGCAGCTATCATACCCTCCCTATCTTGAGTCTTCCCTTCTCCAGGATAAGTATGCCTAATTCCTTGAACTGATTCTCAGATGTCCTAGAATCAAAGCCCTTCATCTTCCTGGGTTACCCTCCATTTGATGTTGTCCAGTGAATCAATACCTTTCTTTCTTTAACCATGGTGTCCCAGAACTGAACACAGTGAGATCTAATGAAGGCAAAGTAGAACCATCACTTCTTAATGAAGTCCAAGATTATCTTAACTCTTTTTTGGAGGGGTGGGGAAAGAAAGGGAGCAGGAATTTATTAAGCACCTACTTCTAAGTATTATACCTACTATTAAGTGCCAGAAACTGTGCAAAGCATGTTATTAATATATCATTTGATTTTGGTTGCCACAATATATTGCCAATATTGAGATTTCAGTCCACTGAAACTCCAAGAACTTTTTTTCTCGGAATAAATCCTATTGATCCATGCCTCCCCTATCTTATACTTGTGAAACTGATTTTTTTGTACCCAAGTATAAGACTATATTTATCCCAATTGAATTTCACCTTATTTGTTTCAGCCCAGTGTTCTAGCTCATCAAAATCCTTTTGGATCCTGAGCCTCTCTTCCAGTACATCAGCTACCTCTCTCAACTTTGTGTCATCTGCATGCCATCTATACTTTTATCCAAGACATTGATAAAATATTGAACAGTCCAAGACCAGTAAAAGATTTATGGAGTGCTCCATGATAACCAAATAGCCCAGGGAATGATGGAGGGAGTTGTTTCCTTTGGTGACATAAATTCCACTAATTCCTTTATTTGCTTCTACAATTGCTTCCTCAAGGAGGAACTGAGAGTTTCCATTTGGTTACAATTTCCTGTTATATTCAGATTTCATTTTTAATGAGAATGTCAATATGGAAATGATTCTGTTCACCTACTCATTCATTGACTTGCTGGACAAGGATGTCACATTTAGAATGCCAATAATCAAATAAATGTTTTTAAATGAATAAAAGCTTATGCTATTCTTAGTACGTTCTGCCACCTTTCCTGCTACTCTGCCTTGGTCAGTATTCAATCTTTAGGACATGTAGGACTGGAGTATAGCTCACAATTTTCTTTTTTGTGAGTTGCCGTGATCAAAAACTTCATCACCTAGTGTCTAACCTACTTGTGAAGAGTCTTTCCATACATCCCTAGACTATTCCTCAGATAGCTGACATTCTGGAAATAGTATTCTATATTTCTTTTCAGCATGGTTGATCAAGTCAGATATTTGTGCTCCAATGATATCATCTTCATGAACCCAGTCACTTCCATGCCATGATTAGGCATGAAAATATGACTTTTGAGGACACTTTTGGGATGGGGAGGGCAAGCGGAAGAATATCTAGACCCTTGATTTCATCAGAGTGAAATCAGATGAGTTTCTTCCATCAATGTACAACGGCAATTCACCATCACTTATAACCTAAAGATCTCCCCTGGGGCATTGAAAAGTGAGGTGGGTCGGCCATGATCACATAACTACCATGCATTAGGCTCAGGACTAGAGCAATAGTTCTGTCTATTATGCTCTGCATCCTTCATACCATGTAATCTATAAAGTCCTGGATATGGTATTATTCTGTAATTTAGACTTTTTGTACTTTCTATCGGCATTTCCTAAAGTTAGTACAAGCTATATTACTATGCCTGAGCATGTAGTGAGTGAGGGTGTGTCAGTTTCACCGCTATCCCTTAAATGCCTGACAACCACAGGAATGAATGGGATAGAAAACGACCAGAAACTTACAATGACCTAATATTAAAAATATGTGTTGTTGGGGAGCCGATAGATCATTTTTTACCTCAAATGTTATAAATCTCTCTAGAAAAAACTATTCCTTCTATGAAATGGCTTAAATAATATTCATGTTTATCCATCAAATAAAAATCCACTTAACATACTCTTCCTGGAAAAACACTCAGGCTTAGCTCTTTGGGGTTGGCTTCATTTTAATGAAGTGATGTATATAAATGGACGTAGAATCCTTGTAGGTTTACACAGATTTTGAATTGGATCTTAGCCATGAATGTGTATTGCATCTATTGCTGTTTAAAATAAGTACTTGGAAATATGAAACCTGCATCAAGCTAATGAGAGAATAATGAGATGACAAGCCACCAGACATCAGCTACAACCGATCTCTCAAAACCTGAATGAATGTCTCTGTTCTAATGGCATTCTGTATGTTGCTGAGAGGTTTTCTCTTTCCACTTACTAGATGACCTTCCCCAATCTTCTAGATGTAAGGGGTTTTTTCCCCTGTGAATATGGTTCCAAATGCTATTAAAATTTTAAATGGAACAGCCAGTACTTATTTGCTATAATGAATTGCTAATATAGTGTTCATTGCACCTAGTAAATGCTTAATCGATGTTTGCTGAGTGAATGACTCATTTATGAAGGCATACTCTCAGATTAAGTACGTATATCTACAACGACCTGATAAACTCTGACCTAGTAAGAATTGGGCCTGCTCTGTCATGCTCATTGTTTTCGCCTTATACAATATCATATTTTTAGAATAATACAATTTTAAAGCTAGGACAGCTAGGTGGTACAGGGGATAGAATGCCAGGCTTGGAGTCAGGAAGACATCTTCCTGAGTTCAAATTTGGCTTCAGACACTTGCTTGCTGTAAGACCTTAGGCAAATCACTTAACCTTGGTTTGCCTCAGTTTCCTCATCTGTAAAATGAACTGGAAAAGAAAAAAAATAAGCCTCTCCAGTATCTTTGCCAAGAAAACCCCAAATGAGGTCACAGAGTCAAACACAACTGAAATGACTGAAAACAACAAGGAAGCAAACTTACTGTTCTATCACTTCATCCCTTGATTTACAGTTTATAGAACTGAAACATAAAGTGTTTCAGTGACTTACCCAAAGTAACAGTTGGTGACTGAACCAAACTAACAACCCCAAGTTGTTACATTGTTGCATATAAGTTTGCTAAGTTTTCTTGTTGTTGTAGATTTGAATATAAATGAAAACTAAATATTCATTCTGCTCAGACAGATCACTCATTCAGTTATTACTTAGTATATGCATATCTGGGAAGGAAGGACGAGAACAAATCAAAACCAGATACAAGATCGATACATTTGGAAAGAGAATCAAGAATCAGTCATTTCCCTGAAACTAATATTTTGGTTTTAAATTTATATTAAAAAGTTCAGTGTTAGTTTTTATGATTTGTACCCTACCTTTTTTTCCTTAAAAAAAAGATTTGAGGAAGCAGAAATTCATTAGTTAAAAGAGAAAGCTTGTTGAGATCTCTATTCATTCATGTTTAATTCTATTATAGCTTCCCTCAGGAAGTGTGATAGAACTAACATAAACTGAGATAACAGAATTGCCATCGACTAACCTTGGGAGGTTGACAAAGGAAAATTACTACATAAACCCAAAAGTCCTAGATAAATGTGAACTACTATTACAGTTTTCCTTTCAAACCATTCAGAAAGGAGCAGGAGTAAGGGATAGAAATGCATATAAATAGTATTTGAGGGAATCCAAGCAAAGAGACTACTTTAAGCACAAAAAAGTAGCATTACAACTAACTGGAGAAGCCCTACTTTTTAAAATATGACTTTAAGTTTGACTGTTTTTGTATGAGCCATGATCTATGATTGATTTTTCAAAGCTAGCTATTTTAAACTAAAAAGCACAATTCAGTATACATAATTATTATCAATAATAATATTAATGAGAAAATAAAGGAGTACCTCTGGATTCATGGAGTGTTCCACTTTTAATAAAATAATGTGAAAAGCAGTTTAAAAGGAGCATAGGCCATTTTAAGTGACAATTTTTTTTGGCATGGTTGAGCTATACCTTATCTATTTCTGGTGACAGTAACCCAATCAATCATCTTCTAACATTCCATATAGCAATAAATCTTCTTCCCATTTTGCTGGATCTGAAATCGACTGATAAATAGATCCTTTCTACCCAGGATGAAATTTTAATTTAGTTTAATCAAGGTCAGCCATTAGCTTAGCTAATGGGGAAGAGAATTACAAAGAGGCAGAAAACATGGATTCCAGCTCAAGCTTTACTTGTTCTTATACATATAATATACTTAACTCTCAATGCTTTTCTTACATTAAAAAAAGATGAATGATAATACTTATACTTCCTAACAGAGAGTTGTGAGAGAATAATTGTGAAAACTATAAAATACTATACAAATGTGAGCTATTGTTATTGTGTTTTATAAGAGTCTGTGTAGTTTTAAAAACCATAGATAGCATTATTGTGTCCTCCTTCCTAGATGGTTTTGTCAGCAATTGTTGACTCATTTTTCAATCATGTCTGACTCTTTTTGACCCCATTTTGTGTTTTTTTTTGGCAGAGATACTGGAGCAACTTGCCATTTCCTTCTCCAACTCCTTTTATAGATGAGGCATCCGAGGCAGAGTTAAGTGACTTGTCCAAGGTCACACAGCTAAAGTGTCTGAGGACAGATTTGAACTCAGTTCATCCTGACTTGAGGCCCAACATTCTGTCCTCTGTACCATTTACTCCTTATTTTAAAAAACGGAGTGTGGAGAGAGACAAAGCACAGGATTTGGACTCAGTATATCAGAGTTCATCATTTACTACCTCTTTGACCTTTTGCAAAGCAAGGAAGGAAGCACAAACAAGCATTTATTAAGTGCCTTCTATGTCCCAGGCACTCCTTTTGAGCTTGTAGTGTACTAAAACCCCAGATCATTTTCCCCTCAAGATGCACGCCTAGCTAGCCATGCCTTCCTGATGCTATATGTGAGTCTGACTTTTTCAGTTCAAATATAATAGTTTATATTTAGCCATTTTTGTCTTTTTTCCCAAATGCTTCACTAAAATCTAAGTGAGCTATATTGACATTATTCCCTTCATATGCCAGTTTAATGATAATATCCAAAAGAATTATAAAAAGTTCATCTGGAATAACCTGTTGTCAAATGAAATGGGTAGTACAATGGGTAGAGCTCTGGACTTGGAGTCAGAAAAGACATGAGTTCAAGACCCATCTCAGACACTTATTTTCCAAACTGAGCTGTTTGATCATAGGCAAGTTACAACCTCTGTCTGCCTCAGTTTCCTCATCTGTAAAATAAGAATGATAATAGCATTTACCTCCCAAGGTGGTTGTGAAAATAACATGAGATCATATTCGCAAAGTGTTTAGCACAGTGCTTGGCACATAGGAGACACTTAAATGCTTGTTTCTTCCTTGACTGAATGAATGAGATAATACATGTAAAACATTTTCTAAGCCTTAAAGTGTTACTTTAATACTAACTACTGTCATTATTATTGATAGAGCAATGCCAGGTCTTTTCTTGAGATTTATCCATCATCCCTTTATGAATGTATTTGCAATTGCTTGGAATCATAAAACTTAAAGAAAAAGGGACCTTCAAGATCAGTATACTGAGGCTCAGTGTGGTAAAGTGATTGGCCAAAGTGACAAGGTTATTTATAGAATGAGAGAACTGGAGCTCGAACCCAAGTTTCTTCATTCCTAGCACAGTGTTCTCCCCACCACCCTAGGATTGTCCTGTGTTTTTGACAAGTATTCTGAGAAATACCGTTGAAATAGCCACATAGCCCATATTTTTCTTTTTTAAATCACAAGAATATCATCAGAACACTGACATGCTTTGGGAGGGTAGACCAAGTCCTTTGCTATCTTGACAGACCAGCTGCTGCTGAAACCATTTTAATTAGAAGCCTCCCACCATTCAAAAAAGAAGGAAAGAATTCTATGGTAATGAAGATCTTTTTCTTGAATTGTTGAATGTAAGAAAAAAAGAAATGGAAATGGGCAAAATATTCATGTTTGGAGCCCAAGGCTAAGAGTGGAAAAGAAATGCAGCATGGAGTTGTGTACATAAAATAATTCCCTTCAGCTGAATTTCCTAGCACCATAGAATGTCAGAATTGGAAGAGACCGCAATGATCATCTCATCTAACACCTTTATTTTACAGATGAGGAAACTGAGTCCCAGAGAGGAAGTGACTTGTTCCTGCTAGTCAGGAGTAGAGTTGGGAAGAGGAATCTCCTGAAGCCCTGGGCAAAGCTCCTCAAAGCTTTGGATAAATTATCCTTATTTTAACCAATTGATAACTCTGATTGACATTTTTAGGGTCCAAAGGGGAAGAAAGGAGCACCTGGTCCATCTGGGAAACCTGGGATTCCTGTGAGTAGCAAGTCTCATTACTCTCTTGTTTCCAAATAAATTTGATAACTTCAGAATATAAGTTTAATGACAACTATAACAATCCATCATATAATTGTACTGTGGGGAAAGTATGAGGTTTGAAAGTATAATTCAGAGGGATCGATAACGGACCTCCGATTCTAGAAAGATGGCCTCCTCTTTGAAAATGGAGGCTTGACCTTTGAACACATGAACCAAAATCCCAAGGACTTAATGGTCACCTGCAGATTAACTCACCTTAGAACTATGTGATATACTAACTAGAGGGAGCATCATTTAGAACAGAACAAGGACCAGGGATGGGGGAGGTAGAAACCTTCTAGGGAGTAATACAGCAAAGGGCAAGAGGACTGGTTTTTAATAGAACCTTTTTATATAAGTGTATTCATTTTATGTCTGGTCTCTAGCACATACTCATTTATTTTGTATTAAGTCATCTCATGTGTTTGCACAGTGAAGGACAATACCCAAGGGCACAATTTTTGAACCGTGTCTAGGGGACACAAGTACTCTGCCTGCAAAGCACAGAACTTAGAACTATGGCCAGGTTAGGGGAGGGGCTGAGTTAGGGGCAAGGAGTCAAGACCAGAGATTTCTTCATGGTACTAAATAACAAAAGTGTCTAATAATAACATGCTGGAGAAACAAGATGGATTTTGAATTTGAGGTCTCAACTTCTTGTTTCCCCAGAAAATAAGACAGAGTGGGCTAGGACATAAATTCCTTCCATTTTCTAATCTTTCCGCACAAGGCAAAGATGATTTTCACATTAACCGTCAATAACCTCAGCTGGCCAAACAGATGTGTATTGACTGGCTCAGTGAAGACTTCCTACCTATCTGTCCTAGCCAAAGGCTAGATGTAGCCATAGATTGTCCTTTGAAAGGATTTGTAGGAAAGTATTTAAGCTAATAAAAATAAACTTAGATCCAAAAAATATAGGCTATATTAGATAGAACTTCAGAGAGATGCTACCATTGATAGGCCATTCCCTGAGTCTTTGGATATGTCTGATCTGAAAGGACAGTAAGAAAAAGACCTGACTTCTAATTTCTGAGGATTATAGGAACATCACTACAAGGAATTATTTCTAAAGATGAAGAATTCAGTCAAGTTCTGCAAGTATTTCTGAAGTACTATGCTAGATGCTGAAGATATAAAGATAAAAATGTTATAGTCTCTGATCTCAAAGAATTTCCATTACTTTAGACTAGTGGGTAGGAGGGTAAGAGTCCAATATATACATAGATACATATGATATAAGAACATGTGGGCAGGGTGAGAAATACAAAGGAAAGGACCCAAAGAGATCTAAGGAAAATTGAGGAAGAAAAGAATACTTTCAACTGAGAGAACCAGGGGAACTTTTACAGAAGAGAAAAATCTTGAAGGATGGGGAGGAGAGATTTTTCTAGGAATGGGAGAAGAAAGCCTCCTGACAGATGTCTTTGCTCAGTTGCAATATGGAGCTATTATGTTCTCCACAGGAAGTTAAAACGTGGACTTGGGGCAAGTAGAATTATCGGAAAAATAGCATTTCAAAGCTGAAAGAGTTAAATAAGCACTGATAATTAGCATAACATTTCTTGGTTAGGAAAATCTCATGACAGAAACTTAATCTTTTGGATTCATTCCATGATTTTCCAATTCATTACTAGCTGTCTGGGAAGGTTTAGGATTTGTTATGGGACAGATCTGCTCAAATAAACTCCACTCATTGATGAATGTAGATTATGGGCATCTTGTCATCTATACTGTTTCTATGTATAACCTGCATAATTACTTGATTTGTCAAGGGACTCATGGGCCCACCAGGACAAAAAGGTGAGCCAGGATACCATGGAACAGAAGGCATCCTTGGAAACTCTGGAAAAATTGGGCTACCGGGAAGACCAGGACTTCCTGTGAGTCATTTAATTATCACTTTGTCATTTTAAAAAAATATTATTAAAACTTATGGACAAGGGTTCCATTACTTAAACATGAACATATTATCTATATTTCTTTGCTTTGGCACTATCTCAGATTAAACTAATCAATCTTTTAATAGCTATTTCTGGACATCTGTCTGGGGTGATGTCAAGTTAATTTCTAGAGAAGGTCAGAGAGAACATTATCCTGGATATATTACTATATAATACCCTCACACATAGTCCTCTCCAACCCCCATGTAAATAATTTAAGCCATTTGGTTCATATAAAAATTTCAATCAGAATACTAAAATAAATTAAGGGGCAACTCAACCTGACTGTGTTGGGCTTTATCTACTTGGACTATTTATGGAACACTTTGGTTTAGGGCAAGAATTCAAAATGAGTTCTGCCAAAAATCATTTTCCCTTAATTTTCATAGTTTTGGTACTGTTCAAGGACTGTGCAAAGATTTCCTCAGTGTTCATTCAATTTTGGTATAATAACATAGCTTCCTTCTTTCTTCCCAACATTTTCCTTTCTGTATTCCAACTAATATAATATTTCATGTACATTTGTTTTTAGCAAAAACCAATAATCATACCATTTCCATAAGCTTTGTGGTTTTGTTCTACTTCCCTGTTAATTTCTTAGAATTTTCCTGATGAGCACGCAAATTGTTGCTCTTGTTGCCTCCTCTTAGTTTGTGGTTCAATGTCAGCTAGAAGGAAGGCCTGCAGTGAAAAGCCCTGGGAATCTGCCCATGGCTCTTCATTGCACATTTTTATCAGTGGCTTGGACAAAAAGCATAGATGGCATATTTTTCAAATTTTATGATATAAATTTCATAGATAATACAAAATTTGGAGGGATAGCAAATATACTGAATTCAGAGTTCAAATCAAAAAGAGCTTAGCAGGTTAGAATGACAGAACAAAAATAATAATATGAAATTAGATTAAGGTAAATGTAAAGTCCTACACTTGAATTTAAATTCAGTTTTTTAAATCAGCTTAGCTAATACAAGATGGGGCAAGGCATAGAGCAGTGTGGCTATGGAACAGTTTAAAAGATCTGAAAAGTTTAGTGGCCTATAAAGGTAGGTGAGTCAGTATGGTGGCCAAAAAAGACCTGATATCGTTCTTGTCTATATCAAGAGAGACATCTAGAACACAGGAGAGAAGATCTGCTGTTCTAGAGTATTATATCCAGTTCTTGATCCCATGTTTTTCAAAAGAAATTGATAATCTGGTAAGTATGCAGAGGAAGGTTAACAAGATAACCTTGAGTCCATATCATAAAAGGATCCATGGAAAAAAGTCAGGATGGAGGAGGGAAGACACTTGATAGGGGGTGAGAAGGAGCTGGCAGAGGACACCGTGATAATTCCCTTCAATTATCTGAAGGTCACACAAGAGAAGGATTAGATTTTTTTCTGTTTGGCTACAGAGAAATAAATTAAGAACAATGAGGAATATTTTAATTAAATGTAAGGAGAAAACCTTCAAATGATTAGAGCTATCCAAAAATACGATGAAATAATTTGGTCAGGTAGGACTCCTACTCCAGCTCTTCAAACAGAAGCTAGATAACCATTTCTTGGGGAACTTTTCAAGGGGATGCCTGCAGAGATATAGGAAGACCTACATGGCCTCTCAGGCCCTTTCCAACTATGAGATTTTGTGCTCTAGTGCAGATATCAAAAAGATAGTTATTTGTTATTTTAGTCGGGAAGTCAGCAAATCTATTGGGCACCTAATATTGCCCAAAACTTCTAGAGTTAACCTTGAACCCTAAAGGAATTTTGTTTTTTTGCTGTGTTGAATTGCCTAATTTGCCCAGGGAGCAGGTCAAAATAATTAGAATATTCTGATGCAAATGCTCCAGAATCATATTCTAACTGGGTCCCTCTTCTGGCAGTTTTTACTAGTCTTTATATAGTTTTCAATCTCTTTGCAATCCATGTGTCTGAAATTGCTGTCTGTTAATAATACTAATATTATTTTCAAAAGACTTTCACTTAAAATATTGCGCACATTGGAAGATGCAACTGAAGTGATAGATACACTAAACTACCTCGGTAGCTTGTCTTCAAGTCCCATGCAATTGAGCCACATTAGAATGAAACCATCTTTAAACATGGCTATTTGGACATTTCTTGTAGTAAGTCCCTTTGAATAGGAGCCAAAATGGACCCAGACTCTATACTCAGTTACAAACTCTGGTAGGTGATCTTAGAGTGAGGCCATTTTCTTGTGTATTATTCTGTTTAGACTTGCGTAGTTTCTTTTACATGATTTGTATGAAATAAGGGAAATCACAGTCTCCCAGAACCATTGTGCTTTCTTGCTGTTGGACAAGTAGGGAAATGGTTCGTGTAGTCGCTGAATACTAGTTCATGAAACTGAATGGGGAATTACAAATATTAGTAATAGCGAATAAATACATTTCTTTACCAGGAATAGGAAATGGTGCATATTCCAACCAGGATACAGGCAGTGCATTCCAGATATGCACAATAGAAACCAGCATGATGTATTTACATGCATTTTATGTGCTAAAGAAGAATTTCAGCTATTCGGTATATGGGATACTCATCAGAACATTGGCTACACATCAGGGTAGTAAATTACTTACCACATTAGGTCATTCAAAAGTTCAATGTGACAAACAGCTTCTTCTTGGCCGTAGATGATACCTAGAGGCTCCCACAAGAAGGATCAAAAATTTCTAAGTAGAGAGAACATTGAGTTGGCTTAGGAAATCTAAAACATTTGTTCTTGCATAAAAGCAGTCATGTGGCAACTCATTGTCAGATGCTAGCTCCTAGCAGGATCCATCACCAGAACTGCCCTAACAACCCTGGATCCATCCTCAGTAACCCAGAAGTTTATAAAAGAGAAATAATCAGACAGTGATTTATGACTCAGAGAAAAATATTTAGGTAAGTGCTGAAATAAATGGTATTTAGGAGATTGAGGTTCTTCTGGAGCCTCATTGAAGTTGGAAGGTCACTCTTGGATTGACTTTGTCAAGGAGAGTGAACCCAACTTCTTGAGCTAAACTCAGAACAGACTAGAATCTAACAAACCTGAGAATAGACACTTGAGTCCACTTGTATCCTCAGTCACCACATGATATAGGTAGAACTAAGAAGATGGGACAGAGGAACTCATCACACCGCCTTCAGAGAAATCCACATTGCATATCAGAACCAATCTCAGCTGCTTCATGTGACAATATCATATAGGGAAGAATCATTTAATCCTAATCCTAGTTCTGACCTGCTCTGCAAACAGAAAATTTGGCAAGGCATCCCTGATTGTCAACCCTGAACAGTAGCCAGGTTTGCATTTTGCTTTATTCTACTTCTAATTAAGTCAACTTGGGACCAACTTAACAGAGTATACAGAAGGCTGAATTTATAGTCAGAGGAAGGTTTGGGTTTGAATCCTGTTTCAGACACATACTGGCTACATGATCAAAGCCAAGTCACTTAAGCTAGCTCTGTCAAAAAGTCAGCTGCCAATCTATCAGACATGAAAGTACCATAGATGAGAGTCAGCTCTCTGAACATAGAAGGGACCTTAAAGATTATATTTCCCAATATCCTCATTTTATAGATGAAGCAATCAAGGGTTAAAGTGACTCGATCAAAGCTACAGAATAGAATGCCAACATTCAAACCCAATTCTTATGTTCCAAAGGCAATGTTGTTGCTACCATATCGCACTGCTCCTCTAATATGTGTAATGCTCTGCCGGTCAATTAAGGGCATCATGTAGAAATTTTTACAAACCACAGGTACTTCAACTTATACCACAAATAAGTAGATAAGATCTTAAAAGATGTTTTTAAAAATTTTATTCTTTCACTAATTAGTATATTCCCATTGGCTTACAATAAGAATTTATTCAATATCACCTGAATAAATATTGAAGGCAATTCACTATTTCATTTCAGGGATACCTAAGTTGATTGACCTTTCCCTGGCAGTAACTCCTAAAACAACTCTAAATTTCTTTGCCCATTATCTAAGCAAGGAGTTAATAACCTGGAAATATTTAAATTTAGGAGAAGCTGCTATTGAAAGGAATCCTGGAAATAAATGCTTTTGTAACAGAATATATTGATAGTAATTGATCTAATTTTTTTCAGTTGGAGATGGATTGAATAATAGACTTATGTTGGCTCTAACCTGTGACTGACAGCAAGAAACATTCTGTTCTTCAGCTATTCCTTAACCTTACTACTCACTGCCGGTCATTGTTTTCTTTTATGACAAATTTTGGGCAATACATCCTTTTACAGATGCTTTGAACAATAAATTCATTTAGTAAAGAAGGAGCTTGAAATTACTTACTATAAAATGTATATTTGCGCTAACTTCCTTATGGGATCCTTAAGGTGACCCTTGTCTGGAATGTTTATTAATGAGCAATTAACTCTCAGGTCATGGTATCTCTTGCTACTATTATTATATTTTATACATCTGTTGGATTAACCTTACACTCAGGATTAGTAGCACATTGAGTTGCTCTGAATACTGATGTGTTTGCATGCAACAGAACAAAAGATTTATGAAATGTTTCCTTGGGAAGTTTGAGCTGAACTCAAGCCCTAAATAAAGTGTTGATCTTTGTGAACAGATTTTTTTTGCCATAAATGACTCTCTTTATACTACAAAGTACAATAAGGGACTCATTTTAAGATCAAATGAGATAATAACTGTAAAAGATTTAGCATAGTACATGACATAGAGGAAGCACTTTTAAAATGTCAGCTATTATTACTAGTAATATCAATTATTACACATTAATAATATTAATCATTATAATATTAATCATATTATTAAGCGAAAAACTATGCTAAGACTTTTAGAAAATCCTGTATTTAGTCCTGAAAGGGCATTTTTAAATTACTCTGTAGCCCAGTTGGAATTAGGTAGCTGAACAAGACTTTAAAGAAACTCAATTTACTTAGAACAATATCCTGAAGTTTCTAAAGTTAAGAAAGTACAGATAAACAGGAGGTTAAACAAAGTCTATAACTGAAACCAAGTTCCCTGGAATACATGTGGCTGGGTAAGGGCACTGTTCCATTAGTTCATTTTTTAAAGCATGGTACCACAGTGTTTCTTGGCTTACCTTTAAACACCCTGCTGAGTTTTTCCACTGAGAAAAATATTTATTCTGGGGTTTCTAGCCTTATGCAACTGCTTGATTTTCCTAAACAATGTTCTGCCCCTTTTAATGAAGCCAACAAACTTAGAGCATCCCTGGCATGATCACCTTGTTATTTTCATCTTTTTAAAACATCAGATGAATGCAACTGATGGATAACATTGAGTAGGATCACCTTGCCTGGTGTATATTTCCTTCCTCACAAGTGAGTGTTGTAAGTCTGAGCCGTCAACTTAGCACATCTGTAGTAAATGAGTCTACCATGCTGTTTTCATTGACTTGGGCTCCTTTTTCACATGCGTACCATCTCAATCATTAATGAAAAGGAAAACAACATTTCCCTGCAAAAGATCATAAATCCATTCATCATCCAAAATGAAGGCTTACCAGGTTTTTTATTGCTACAAATAATAATCCTTTTTTTGTTGGGGAGAGGAAAGAAAGTTAACTCTTTAAGATAAGCTGATTCCTTTTTTTGCAGGCTAAAAACTTAAGCATTGTCTAGGATATGATGTGCATCCAAAAAGAGACACTGAAAATCTTGAGGTTTTCATTTGGGGTTTGCTTTCATCATGGGGGAAAAAAACTCAGCCTATTCAAACTTGGCACCCTGTGAACAGAAAACAGCAGGACCACCATGCAAGGCCACATTGTGAACACAAGAAACCCTGCATCCCAGCTGGGTTGTGTGTGTCCTCTGGCCCATGAGCTTGAATCAAGCAACTTTTATTTGCATGTAGTTTTTATTTGTAATGTAGCCTTTTTCTTAGGAGAAAATTTGGAAATGAAACATATTTACTTTGGCAAAATGTGTGTTACATAAATTTATTCAACTCTTGATTATCCAGGGGCTTATTAACTGGTTATGGATAATCCAGACTTTTTTGTCCATTTGTCTCCTTTAGTTTATGTTTTGGCTATTTCCCTGTTCATTAGAACCTCTTCCAGACAAAAATAGCCTCAAATCAATCAATCTGTCTACTGAGTGAAATGAAAAATTTGGCTAGGGAGGAAGATAAAAGTATTGGCTGAAATGGTAGTTTAGTTTTACCCATGGTTTTCAAGGACTAATGTTGCCCCTTTTCCCAATTAAATGTGAATTATTATATGAATGGCAGTGAATAGCTTTTCTGTTTCCACTGAAAATAGGGAAGGAGAAAAAATAGAGAAGGAGAAAATGAAAAATATGGAAATGGGAGCAAAATATCAAGAAAAAGTCCCTAGTTTTAATATCATGCTATTTTCATTAATAAGCAAAGTTGTGGGAATTTCAATAGCTGGTGAAGCAGAAAAAATATAGGTACAAGGAGGTTAAGAAAACTGAGTTATAATTCCTGTTCTGTTGTTAGTGGCATGACCTTAATCAACATATTTAACAAAGATGTTTTTTTAATAAAGGTCATCATATCAAATACTCACAAAGTCCAAGCTACATAGAAAGAAAAACCTTCAAAATATGGAGACCTCACAAAGGACCTCAAAATAATATGGGAACAGGAAAGGGCAATATATCATCCCTCTTGTCCTGTCTGCTAGTAGAGGTGTGCCAAAGCTGGTTTCCCAAAGCCTACAGAGGATGAACATCTATCCTACTGTTTTGATTCAACTATAAAAAGCAGTTATTTCATCCATGCATGTGATAATCTATAGAAAATTAATCATAAAAGGAGACTAGAAGACTAGCAATTTGTCCCTATACCTTTCCTATCTGAACTTCAGTGAAAATATAAGAACAGAATAATGATTATATTGATAACAAAAATAATAATCCCTTCAAAGTCCAACCCACCATCCATTTTAGGAAGGAAGATAGTGGCAAAATCAAAGAATGTCAGCCATGATGCTTAATACCATGGTTGTGGACTTAGACTACTAAGATAATTGTAAAAGACCTGACTTGACATCTGAAATGTCAACCAATGGGACAATTTCAGTAGCACTGATTGGGTGAGCACCTCAGTCAGTGATTTGTAACTACTCCTTAGAATTTAAGCAATAAAGGTGAAAATGTAGAGTTGTCTGGTCCAACTCAAAATTGTCATTATGATCAGCTTGACAGGGAGTACAATAGAGTGAGTGGCACTCTGGTACAGAATGAATCATAAATAAACAGTCCTCTACCCGCTAGAATGCTTTTCTCAGGTGTTGCTGCCACTAAAGCAAAACAAACAAAAAAATCATATGTGTTTATAAAATGGGCTGAATATTTTTATTGTGTGCTGGCACCATATCTTAAAAAATAGGAACAGATCTCATGAGTTATAAACAAGGATTATCTTTAAGAAAAGGGCATGCAATTATGTTATCAGGTCCGTGTGAGCACATCCTAACAGTTAACAAGATATGGGCTAGAAAACCTTGAGGAATCGCTGCCAATTTTGAGATTCTATGACAATTGACCTGACTGCATCACATTTCTTAAATTTTCCAAATTTTACCTACTGTTATAGCAGCAAATTTCTCTGCCTAATGTGTAGGTTGCACAAAGTTTCAGACTGTATTCCTGTTGTTCCAATGAGAGAGACAGACAGAGAGACAGAGAGAAAAAATTTCAATAGAGTATTAAAAAGTGACAGTGCTGCGATATTAGAGTTCACTAAGAATGCATAACAGGTTAGTCTTGTGAATTCTAGCATAACTTGTTCCTGAGCAAATCCTCTTTGTCGCGTGACAAAATTGGCAGGAAGTCCCATTGTTGCTCGCTGCGTGGACATCCTATCAAGGGATAGGCAGACAGTCTCAGCATCTCTACCTACAGCTTCTTAAGGCACTAAGGTACCATCCCAAAGTTCTAGTAAAGCCTTGGGTTGATTTAAACAGGATTTATTGACTTAGGCATTTGGGGTATAAACTTTGGCAATCAAGGAGAGACTGATTCCACAAAGCAATCCAAACAAACTTGTATGAAGCTGAGTGGCGAAGCAAAGTTGTCAGTGTCACCCCCTTATGCGAAAAGAGGAAAATGCCCATTATTTTACACATGGAACTGGATGCATTTTGTACTCCCTCAGGTTTCTTGACCTTATCCCTCAGACTACCTCCAAACACTCCACTCTTCATCCCTAACAACTAATAACAAACACCAAACTATTGGCTAACATTTATACTACATCTTCCCCCATCTCTAGATCCCCCTGGATCCAACTCTTTAGCTTTATAATCCCAAAATATCCCCAACCGGACTCAGGAATGCTACCAGCCTTGATTTGGATGTCACAAGATACGTTTCAATTTCAACTTTTGACTATTGAATATTTATGATGATTGGAAGAGGAAGGAAAGAAAGGGGAATTCCAAAAATATCATAACTGATTTATTAACATAAAATGTTGCTTTGTAAACAAGCACCAAATATTTACTTACCCACATCTTTTCTCAAATCATTCTGTCCCTAAGGAAATTTACGTCCAGTAAAATAAATCAAATGAACATTCTTTACTACTTATCAGGTATAAATTTTCACTTGCCTGAGGTAAGGGAAGCAAAGGACCACTTTTATGACTAATGGATTCACAATGTACTAAAGTATACACTAAGAGAGCCCTGCACTATTAGTGAGGGAGGGGAAATACCCTGTGGGCACTCACTTCTAGCTAGTTCATGAGTGCTCATCAATGTGCTTTTCATTAACAATCAGCCAGTAGACAAAAGGTGTTCTTAACAAAAGCATTGATTTACTAAGATGGCTTTATGAATAGCTGTAGAACATTCCCTCACATAAACGTGAAAATATTCTCCCACAAATACATGAAGCATTTGTGGAAAGAATGGTTGACAGTTTTAAAGTACAACAGTAATGTGACAGACATATAGGGAGCACTGAGGCACCTTGTGCTCTATAATGCTCCAAAGTCCTTGTTTGCTTCATAAATTCCAGACACAGCCTCACCATGGGCACAGAAATCTTTACTAGGCGTATCATTCACCCAGCTCCCCAGGGTTTGCTTTTCTTCAGAAACTAACTTTTGATTACCAAGGTTTGCTCTCTCATGAGTTCATATCCCAGATGCTGCTACTGAAAAAGCTACTTATTTCTTTGAGTGACTATGTCTGTGGGTCTGTATCATTTGGTAGTATATGTATTCCTGCTACATATAATGTTAAGTATACCTCCTTCAAAGTTATATGGCTAATGGGGGAGAAGGGGAGAGACAGAGGGAAGGAGAGAGAAATTCTGTTATTCCATCCCTCAAGTGGTGTCTTCACCATGCAGCTCCTGGCATGAACACTCTTAAACAATTGAATTCATACAGGATTCTGCTTTTTTAAAGTCCTGTGAAGATGTATGTAATTTTTGCTTGTCCAATGGTGTTCCCCTTTAATTCCATCAGAGAAAGGTATTAATACTGTCTAAAGGTATCAATGGATATTTATAGATACAAAATACTTATTGGAAAGAGTCCAAGGAGACAATATTGTTTCAACGAGCATTTATATAGGGGCTCCAGTTGGCAAGGCATTGTGCTAACAGTATGTATAGGATGTTCATCTTAATAACTTGTTCTTGAGAAATGTTTCTTCTTTGTTGTATATGATATTGTGTGATTTTTGATAATACTTGGCTACTTTTCTCGAATATTACCTCATAGTGAGAAACTAACGTTAGTAGCAAATGTTTTGGAACATTCATCGTGCTGAATGGTGATGATGATAGCGTATGCACACACGCACACACACAGTGGGAGTGTTTAAGAGGGAGGCCAAATATAGAAAAGGAATGCTCAAAATATTCAAATACTCAAAAACAAAAGAAATGTCAGCTTCAGAGTATAGAAGAGAATAAGAGATTGGAGCATAATTTATTTTGCCTCTATAATGCTTCAGGGACATTAAAAAAAGGTAGGGTTAGCAATCATGATTACCATAAAACAATCGTTTAAAAAAAAGCATAATTAAAAGAGATAAGCAATTAACAACATCATTTAAAGGCAATAATAATAATGAAATGATGAAATGAAATAATGTCAATTTTTAATATATATTTACTAAGTGGCATAGCCATCCAAAAGTTAGTCAAATTATGAGGAAAAAAATGACACAATATAATAGTTGGAGACATTGATGTATCCCTTTCAGAACTAAACAAATTTTAAAAAATATAAATAAGAAATTATGGACCTAAAAATATGAGACATGATATATGAAATAGGAATTGAAAGGATTATATGTATTTCTGAGCTTTGTATGGTAGCTTAACAAGAAGGTGTCATATGCTATAGCATGCAGACTTCATAAACAAATTGAGAGAAGCAGAAATATTAAACTCCATCTTCAATGACCACAATGAAATATAAAGAATTCAAACTTTAATAGAGACCATAAAATTTAATCTTAAAGAATTGGTGTGTCACAGAACAAATTGTAGAAATAATACATAATTTCATTGAAAATTATGACAATGAGACAACATACCAAAACTTTTGGGATGAATTTTGAATCTCTAAAAGCTTTTATCAACAAGAGAGGAAAAGAACAGATAATGAATTGAATGTTTAAAAATTTGTACGGAAAGGAGCGAAACAAAAGCCAAAATGAGACATAGACAAGTAGAACAGCTGTGAAAGTTAACAGGTTGAAGTTATTGTATCCTTATAAGGAAAAGAAAGCTGTGTTTAATAGGTTTCATGTATAATCCTCTTCCTCTGTCTTACTTCAATAAGGAAATGTTTGTTTTATTTAGTGTTAAGTTCAGAATTTTTTTAAAAAAATTAAAATAATGGAAACTTGCTGAGCAAATCATAGCCTATAAATATAATGGAATATTGTGACATAAGAAATGGCTGAAGAAAGGAAATAAATTTATTAAACACCTGCTATATACCACATTCTGTGCTAAGCACTTTGCAAATATTATCTCACTTGAGCCTTACAAAACCCTGGGCAGAGGTGCTATTATTATTCCCATTTTACAATAGAAGAAACAAACAGAGGTTAAGTAATTTGCTCAAGGTCACCTTTTTGAAGTCAAATTTGAACTCAGCTGTTCTTGAATCCAGGCATAGAGTTCTGTCAATTGCACCACCTCACTGCCTAAGCATAGATTCAGAGAAACCTAGGAAAACTTACTTACCTGATTCAGAGTAAAGTAAATAAAACTGTAAAAACAATCTATACAGTTCTAAAAACTGTAAAAGAAAGCAATTATGAAAGATGGAAAAGCTCTGATCAGTGTAATAAACAAGCAGAAGTCTGATCATGAATTCTACTTCCTGCCTGTTAACAGTAAACTGGTGAATTAGAAGGTCAGAATGAGATAAATGTTTTTATCAATGTGTGTATATCTTTTACAAGACTGTATTTATTTATTTGTAATAAGGGAAGATGTTTATTGGCTGGGTGAAGATTTTTAGAGGAAAGGGACTATTAAGAGTGATAAAAAGAAAGTATCGATAAAACAAATATAAATCCAGAAAAAAGAAGGAAGTTCTGAGGGAGACAAACAGGACAGTATAGAAATTACTGTGACAATTTATTATATACTTTATAAAAGATTATTACTATAAGAATGCTAATAACAATAACAAATGATGGTGACCTAGAATTTAGCTAGCTCTTAAGGTTCACAAAATACTTTCCTTATGTTAACTCTTATGTGTACAATAAAGATTTGCAGTTTCATGTACAATTCTCCTTTTCTGTTACTCTTTGTAAATGGAAATGATCAGGTTTGTGCCTACCACTTCATAGGCAATTGATAAATACTTGTTGGTCAACTGATTTGTGAAATTAGTGATTTTAAAAAATTGAATCAATATTATCATTACTTCTGGAAAGGATATGTCAATGAGTTGTCCTATGGTCCCACTCACCTTCTCCATGACTTCCAGGTCAGAGCACCCGTCTCTGACTACCACTCCCCAAAAGTCTCCTCTTCTATGAGTAGAATATAAACTTCTTAAGGTCAAGGACTGTCTTTTCTTTTTTTCCTCTTCAATGCTTAGCTCAGAGCATGGAACTTATATATTTAACAATATCAACACACTGTTCCTAAGGGACCAGATCTCTCTATATATTTTTTCCACTGTGGGGCTCATCTGGTCTACCAACATACAAGGTTCAGACCATGCTCACTTCTGGAAAGAACCTAGCCTCCAGTGAGGAGGGGTTGGACTGTTTTTGATCACTCTCTTCAGTTCATTATATCCCCCACTCTACACCTTAGGGACAATTTACCTAAAACTATTTGACTCCTGTCTAGGGTCTTCCCCAAAGGAGAGTAGATGGATGTTTATTGCTTACACAAGAAAAATATAGCTAGGTAGCATAATGGGTTAAGAGCTAGACATAGAGTCAAGAAGACCTGAGTTCAAATATGACCTCAAACATTCACTAATTGTGTGACCCTGAACAATCACTTATCTTCTACCTACTTCTGTTTCCTCATTTGTAAAATGAGGGTAACTTTCCAGAGTTATTGTAAGGAGAAAATGAGATGTGATTGTATATATATATATATATATATATATATATATATATATATATATATATATATATATATATATATTATTTTCCAACCTTAAAGCACCATATGACTTAGCTACAACTTTACTATTTTACTGTGTGACCTTGGTCAAGTCGATTAAGTTATCTCAACTTCAGTTTCCTAAACTATAAAATGGGGATAATAATAGCACCTAATTCACAAGGGTTGTTGTGAGGCTCAAATAAGATAGCCTATGTAAAACACTTCATGTCTTAAAACATTATATAAGTGCTATTTATTAAGTGATAAACACAAGATACTCACAAGTACATATTAACAGAAAAAAAAAAAACCTGAGCTAAACAAGTGGAAGTATTAACTCCTGTCATACCCTGCGACTTAAATTTCATCAGAATATAAAACAATTAGGGAGACTGCTGAATGGGCACAGTTACATTTCACCTTGATCTTGCACTATTCCCCTCATGGTAGATAAATTCTGGCAAGTTGGCCCATGGCTTGGGTGTTGTGAAAGCTATAGATGCCAAACAAATTTAAGAAGAGTTTCCATAACAAAACTACATCTTAGGAATCAGTCATATTTTTTACGCAGCAAAACTTCCCATTGATTTCAGCATTGCTAGAAAGATGTAGGATTGTAGTAATGCTGTTAAAGACATGTTCATATTCCATAAACTATTTTTGATGAGAGTAATATTTTAAATTGTAAATGAGATTGTACAATTTTTGGATTAAACCTCAGAAGTAATTTATTCCAATCAGCCACCCATATTAGAATTCCCTTTAAAATAACTACATGGCATGCAGTCGTTTAACATCTGCATTAATACTTCCAGTGACAGGGAATTGACTACCACACAAAGAAGTCCATTTCGTTTCTGGACAGCTTTCATCATTGAAAAATTCTTCCTGATTCCGAGCCAGAATCTGCTTTCCTGTAACTGTGACCCCATCAATGCTAATTCCTCCTTCTGGAGCTACACGTAATCAAACTAATCTCTTTTGCATAGGACAGCCCTCTAGATATTTGAAGATGAATCTTGTCCACCCTAATTCTCCACTCCTCCTGGCTAACATCACTAATTTTTCCAGCCAGTCCCTCATGGGGAACAGTTTGAATTCTCTTGCTTTTCTGATTATTTTTCTCTAAGTGAAAAATTAGAAAAAAATCCTTACCTTCACATTTCTGAAATTTTCCTATTCTCTACAGTTCCTAATAGATCACTGACTACAATTTGATAATTACATTTCTAGGTTGTTAGGCAGCTTGTGTGTTCATCTTTTGTTGCCGAAGACCATGCCATCAGAGAAATAATGACATGACTTGCACCTGACTTTGTTTTGAGTGAGGGAGGGCTGTGCAGGTCACCAGCCTCACTTCTTCTCCAGAGCCACCTGAATCCAGTGACCAGATATTCATCAGGTTGGCTGGACATGACCCAGGATGAGACAATTGGGATAAGTGACTTGCCCAAGGTCACGCAGCTAGTGAGTGTCAAGTGTCTGACGTGAGATCTGAACTCAGGTCCTCCTGACTCCTGCATTGCTACTTTATCCACTGCAACACCTAACTGCCCCAGTTAGGCAGCTAGGTGGCACAGTGGCTAGGATTCCAAGACTAGCGTCAGAAGGACAGAGGTTCAAATGTGACCCAGACACTAGCTGTGTGGCTCTGAACAAGTCACTTAACCCTATTTGCATCAGTTTTCTCATCTATAAAATGAGATGGAGAAGGAAATGGCAAACCTCTTCAGTGTCTTTGTCAAATGGGGTCATTAAGAGTCAAACATGACTGAACAATAACATTTTTTTCAGGAGTGAAATTCATCTAGAAATAGAAAATTTAACTTCTTCAAAATAACTAGTTCTTGTCTTTTAAAGTATCTTTGGCTATCAAAGTAGAAAACTGAGCAGTTAAACTTTCTCTCTGTCATCTTTTGATATTGTTACCTTTCCCATTCAGGGGACCCATCTTTTTCTTCTCTTCATACTACAAAAAGTTTTAGATTTCTTTTCTGTTGTGATTAGGTTTTCTCAGATTATTCTGAGTCATGAAAGAATTTTCTATGCAGCTGCAGTATTTTATTTTTATACCTTCACCCCCTTTTTTCTAATTGGGGTCATTTGAGAGTATGCCTTCCCAATAACGCAGTTTTGTTTTGTTTCGTTTTACCTTTGTGCAAATTGTGATTTTATTGCTATGGGGAATTGCTAGAAAAGAAGTTTATTCTACCAACAAAAAATGACAACTATTGGGCAACTTGGTTTTTTAAAATTGCCTGGGACATATTGAGAGTTTTAGGTGATTTCCTCAGGATCACATCCCCAGATTATACCAATGCAGGATTTGAACTCAGGTCTTTCTGACTCTAAAACCAACTTTCTATCCATTATGTCTCCCAGGGAGTTGGGATTTCAAGAACTTAAATTCAGGCATTATATATATCTACGATACTTTTGCCCCACACGTTCTTGGAAAGATCAATTTATATTTCAAGATTTGGGAAATTTAAGTTGTTGTTTAGAATTGTGATGTCCTCTGAATGCATTTTTTTAAGTGGTTCACAGTCCAAGAACGATGTGTTCACTTTTTTCTATTAATATAAAGCTAAATTCCATTTCTAGTAAATCATTTTCTGATCTTTTCAGAATCTCTATATATAGATTTCCTTATATTATCTAATTTTGCAAAATTATATCTAGGTGTAATATAAAAGTGATTTTTTTGAAATAAAGAAAATTGAACGGGATACAAAGAAATCATCGGGTCCTTTCGCCTGTCTCAAGCAGCAAGATATCTCAGAAAAACTAAATTTAACTGTCAATCCTTGTACGTATCACTGGTAATCAAGAGACCTAAGCTCTTAGTCCAGTTCTGCCAATGACTAGCTATGATTGTAAGCAGCCTCTCTATATCTCACTTTCCTTGTTTGTCAAATGAGGGGGCTGGAATAAGTCCTCTACAACTTTTAACACTGTGATTCATTTTTTCTCAGAATTAAATATCTAGGTAACATTTTAGGGAGTAGTACTTTAGGGAATTAGACCTTCTGGCATTTCCTAAAGCTGGAAGACAGTCATGTCTAACAGAGATTCTCATAGTTTCCATTATTTGCTATTTTCTGTTTAGGGCACCAAAGGCAACACTGGAAGAATGGGAATAACTGGTTCTCCAGGAGCTCAAGGAGCAAAAGGCTCATCAGGCATGCC
This sequence comes from Bettongia penicillata ogilbyi, assembly GCA_023548195.1. Lineage (NCBI taxonomy): Eukaryota > Metazoa > Chordata > Mammalia > Diprotodontia > Potoroidae > Bettongia > Bettongia penicillata. The sequence continues at coordinate 6,165,715 of JAJHZJ010000213.1, forward strand.
AGGAGCCCCAGGAGCTCCAGGACCAAAGGTAACTTAGGGGTCTGGTTTTGTTTTAAGAAATGAGTAGATTATTATTAACAGTTACATGAAAAGGTGGTAAAATGTTAAACTCTTTAAAAAATTAGTGCAAGAAAAGGAATAGTAGATAAATCCCTTAGCATACCATTTCCAGCCCACAATGGCGATCAGAGGGGATTTACTAATTCTCCTTTGAAGCAGTTCACTTACTGATGGTTGGGTAGTGTTTTCCCACATTCCTTAACAATCAGAGCTTATCTGGAAGTGAGATACCTAGGAAGATAGTAGTGGGCTCACCAGATGGAGGTCTGCATGGAACAGTTGTATCTCTGTTTGTTGGATACTATAGAGTTGGTAACCAAATGGGTACCATTTTGATTAGACAGTCTGTGAGAGCCATTCCACCTCTGATTTTCTGTGGCTATGTTGGTAGACCATCTGGGGTGTTTTTTATTCTTATAATCCCCTTTCTTCCTTGCTATTTGCTTCTTTCACAAAGACAGAGAAAATCTTGTTTTAGACTTCAACTATTACTCCCATCTGCTTCCTGAAGTATCTTCTTGGGAATAGATCTTGTCCTTTAAAGGCTGAACTTAAGAAACAACAAATGACCAGAGTAACAGGGGAAGCAGAGTACATAATTTTCTGGAATTAAGATCACAGTCTCCTCTTGAATTAGCATGTACCTCTCAAGTGGGCTGTAGTTCACTAACAGTGGGCTCTTCTAGGAGTAACAAGTCTAGATTGCAACTGACTCCAAAATGGAGATTTCTGCCCCATGTCTGGAGCCACCTCATGAAAGTATTAAGACAGGGTTAACTCTGCTTGTGCTCTTCTACCATGCCTTCTGAATCGTGAATAATGACAAAATGGTGACAATACCCCTCTGTTTCCACTTCAAGCCCCTCCTGAGGCCTTCACTCCTAAAGCTTCGATTTCTCTGAAACTCAAGACAGTTGAGGAAGTTGGAGAAAGGAAGCCCCCTAAAGTATGTTTGAGAATTTTCTGAGAGACTCCTTTACAGTACAGACCAGCAGTAGTTGAGCTTAGTCAGGTCCTAATATTATATCTCTCCCTTATAGACTAAGAAGAATTTGCTTGTGACTTTGACAGCCTTTGATCCAGCCCAACTACCATGTTCATTTTGACTACCCTTATCACAACTGCAATTTCTGAAACGCCTCACTCATATTGGGAGCAGTTAGACTTTTGTAAAATTGTTTGAAGGATAAAAATAGCATTAAAGTAAAAGGAATATAAAACAAAAAAACAATTTGTGGCAGAGAAGTCTTGGGAAACGTATTCCATCACTATGCTATTGTCCCCAATTTACAAAGCTGAGTCTATGGGATGGCAAATTAGGAAACTGCCCCAGGCCCATTCTTTTATTTGTTGGGGGAAGGAGAGAAGGGAAGGTTCACAGATTGGTAGGACTAGATAATCAGAGCTTCTGAGGGATTCTAGGGACCCTAGAAGGCAGTTGGGAAGAGATGAAGGCAACGTCAATATCATAGCATTATGTGTTATAGTTCTCTCTACATCTTATCTACCTAATTGACTCTGAGATCCCACGGAGGAGAAACCATGTGATATCAATCTGGCATATTCCCCAGTAGCTAATAGTGTTCTACACAATAATAGTCTCTCAATAGATGTTTGTCAGGTGAATTACAAAATGAATTGATGAATCAATGAATTAGGACTTGTACATCACAATCTCTCCACAAACTTTTCTCCTATTCAGGCAAGCAACCCCTTCTCCCACACCCACAGTCATACTATCTAATCATCTCCCCCAACCACTCTCCTTTTCTTCATCTGTATTTGGGGAAAAAAGAAAAAAAAATCATCATGGAGGAGATCACACACACACACACACACTCTCTATAACTGGACCAAGGGGCTAATATGATTCATTTAAGAACCAGTCTAGTAATGGATTCTAACATTCTGCTTCTGAGATAATGATAGCTCTCTGTCTGTCCACAGGGTGAGCAAGGACTACCAGGTCATCCCGGGAAGCCAGGTAAAAGAGGACACCCAGGAATGCAAGGCGATCAAGGACCACATGGAGATCATGGGATGAAAGGGCAGTCTGTATGTGCCAACAAGGAAGCATGCCACATACACATTCTATCAAGCAGGTCATCAGTTTGGAATAAAAACCATCATCTCTGTTCATATTGCAGGGGGACCATGGTGACCAAGGTTTGATGGGTTTCCAAGGATTCCCAGGTCCAAAAGTAAGTTTACATATTTTTTACTAGTTTTGATCTATCTGCAAAAAAGATATTTGAACGTCAACATCTATTCCCATTTTAGTAATATTTGATTTATTTGTATATTTATAGATACATATTTATACACATATATGTAATATGATAAAACATGTCCTTCATCCAAGATGGCGCCTTACAGCATCTAAGTACTGCACTAGATAAAGAGGTAAACTTGGAGCTAAAAGACCTAAGTTCAATTCCAAATTCAGACATGTAATAGCTGTGTGATCCTGGACAAGTCATTTAACTCTTCAGAGCTTTAATGCCCTCATTTGCAAAATAGGCATAATGACAACATTGTACTACCACACCCCCAGGATTGTTTTGATGAAATTAATAAGCAAATGTGAGTTATCACTAAGTCAAAAAGGAGATGCCATCTGAATTGGTAGAAGAAGTATCAATGTCAAAGAAATTAGGGTTCCTTTAAGTACTGAAGCATATGTATTATACATACATAGATACATACATGATCATATGTGGTAGCATTTTTAGAAGGTGCATAGTCAAGAAGCATTTATGTGGTAGCCACTTTATACCAAGTACTGTGCACAGGTATATCCTTTTTAAAAATTTTTCACATTTCATAATCTCCAAAATTTAGTCTAAGGATCTCACCAGATATTGTTGATTAGTTTTCTATTCCTATTTCTAGTTTTCTATTGTTTCCTTACGTTCCATTTTTGGAGAATTAGTTTTCATAAATCAATGTGAATCTTTTTCATTTGTTAAATGTTCATATATAGATAAAGCTTTTTCTGTTTGTGAATATATTTGTAGGGGCCTGAAGGAGATGTTGGCATGGTTGGAATTCTAGGCCCTAAAGGTCCTGTTGGTCAAATAGTAAGTATAAAATTAAATTCTACTTAATTGGGAAATAACTGGGGGTTTTCATTTACTATAAATTCCATGTTACTAGTCATAAAGCTCATTTTGCAATACTAAAAAATGATTTAGCAAACTGATTCTTTTTTAGCTTCTTTTCTGTTCTTAAACATTTAGTTTTTAAGAAAAAAAAATAGTAGCAGATTCTATCACTCCCCTGGGTATGTATTGATGACTTGTTTTTGTTACATGTTGAGTTATAGGCAGTTGATACTTTTTCAAGGCAGCTAGATAGTTCATTGAATAGAGCACTGGACTTGGAATCAACAAGACTCATCTTTGGGAGTTCAAATCCAGTCTTGGATACTTACTAGCTATGTGACCATGAGCAAGTCATTTAACCGCATTTACCTCTGTTTCCTCATCTGTAAAAGGAGCTGGAGAAGGAAATGGCAAACTGCTCCAACATCTCTGCCAAGAAACCCCAAATGGGGTCACAGAGTCAGACACAACTAAGCAATATTTTTTAAAACTATAGTCATTTCTTTTTATCCCAAGCTGGACAATCTACAGGTAGATTTATCTATAGCAAATATTGTCTTCAAATCCTTGTTCATGTTATCCATTCTACTAATTGTACTCCGCTAACACTGTAATTTCTATTCTTGCTAAACCTTCTGAAAACTAGCAGGAGTCAAAAGTACTTTTAAAATATAAATTTTTTCTCCAGCTCATTGTATAGATGAAGATACTGAGGCAAACAAGGTTAAATGACTTGCTGAGTTAAGTAAATGTCTGAGGTTGTATTTCAACTCAAGTCTTCTTGACTCCAGACCCAATGCGCTGTCCACTGTGCCACCTAGCTGCCCTTTTGACAATAATAGGGAAGTCCAGAAGAGAAGGGAAAATCACTGAGTTCTGTGATTCTGAACCTTTTGATTCTGAGATGCCATCTAGATTGAAATGTCTGAATGTTCATTCCATGGGATTGAAACTCATGAGACAGACTAGGGCTGGATATGGCAGTCAGCTGCACAGAGATAATATTTGAGCCTTTGGGAGCTGTTGAGGACACGAAATTAAAGACTGTAGAGAGAAAAGAAGGCCCAGGACAGAGACATGGGGTTCACTGCCATTACTGAGCAAGATCCAAAGTAAAAATCCAGCAAGGAAGCCCAACAGGGGGTAGTCAGTTGGGGCAGAAAGAAAACCAAGTGTTCACATATATCTAGATATAGATATAGATACACACACACACACACACATATATATATATATATATATATACACACATACACTTTCCTTCTGTTAGGATGAGTAGTCTAGAGTTAATGGATACCCAAACGAAGTTTATTTTAAGGTCCTGCCTCTGTGATTGGCAGATTACTTGATATACTGTTGAATAACTGGGAATGATAGGCTTCAGACTTTGAGATCTGCCCTCAGTAATTCGCTTGAAGTTTTACAAATTCATGGAATATCAGACATAACTTGCAGTCATATAAAAATATATCCAATGAAACCTTGTAAGCTCAACAACTTGTTGAAAAAAATCGACTTGTAAATTCTCGAGAATAATAAGAACACATGTATTCATGATGTCAGTAAGGAATAATTAAGGGAACAGACGATGTGAACAAGAACTCGAAAACAATATTTGCCCCAGATAAGCCTACCTCATTCAGAAGGAATTTATATTCTAGAAGTATAAAACTCATTTCCATTGTTATTTATTGCTTTGTACCTTCACTAACTGAAACTTACAATGCCTCAGCATATTGTAAGAGAGTTTATTCATTGCTTTCCTCCAATATTGTATTCCTTTACTTCGTTTCGTTCTGTCTGATAGCATTCCTAGATCAAATGCTGACGTATAGCATCAATATGATCGCTAGTTGATGAAAGCACTTCACATTGATTGAACAAAGATTTAGTAGATGTGGTGATCTGAATGGGGGTAGGGAGACTATAGTAATGTATAGGATATGGTAAACCACTGGTAATTCACAAAATATTATTTCTACACAAGAAATAATTTCTTAGGGTTTGTCATGGGATTTCTGTCATATAGATAATCTGATTTTGAAATGATCTCTTTCATTTTGCTCCTGCAGGGAAACACCGGCCCCCTTGGTAGAGAAGGCATCATAGGTCCAACAGGGAAAAGTGTAAGTTTGTCTCATTCAATATCCTACTTCTTTTGCTGTATCAGATTTTCTCAGAATCAGGTTAATAGGTTCATCTTATATAGGGCTAGTCCTGAAAATTGTGACAGTCATAACAAAAGAAGTTGGCTTTTCCTCCTCATGACCGGCTGCTGACAACAGATGGAGATGCAGTAAATACGTATAAATAGTGAGGTCAGCAGCCAATTCTCCAAGCAAGCCGTTTGGCCTCCTTCTGATTCATTCAGTTCTTCCTGAATCTGGGTAGAAAGAAGGGTTTTTATTAAGGACACTCCTGTCCCTGAAAACCAAGAAGAGAAGGGTGAGCACCTTCCGATGTAAGGTGGAAGAAACAGCTTAGGATTGGTCAAAAGTAAGCTAGAAGACAATGACAAAGCCTAATGAGTCTTCCTGGCCAGGATTAGTCCAATTCATTTCACAGGTTTGGGTTATTTTTTAAAATGTCAAGGGCAAAAAGAGGACAGTGTAATTGAAAGAACATTGGACTGACAGAAGACCAACGGTCAAGTCCAGTTCTACTAATTGCTATTCCTGTGACCACAGGCATGTCTCTTAATCTCTCTGAGCCTGTTTCTTCATCTATAAAATAAGGAAAATAACATTTTCCTTCTCTGATTTACCAGTCTGCTGTGAGAAAAGTGTTTTTTAATGGCAAGTGTTTTATAAATGTGAATTGCTATTACTTCTCTGATATAAGCTAAGAGACACACAGGGAGAGAAAGAGAAAGGAGAGAGAAGGGAGTGATGGGGGAGAGAGAGATGAAGGAGAAAGAGACAGGAGGGAGATGGGGAGAAAAGAGAAGGAAGAGAGAAAGAGAGAAGAGAGCAAAGAAAGGGGAGAGAGAAAGGAGAGAGATGGGGAGAGAGGAAAGAGATGGGAGAAGGGGGGAAGGGTAAGAGGGAGGGAAAGTGAGAGGGGAGTTGTCAGGACAAATATGGGGGCAGTTTGTGAAATCAAGTTCATCTTTCCCAATTTTATTTTATTTTTACCACCATATTTAGACATTGTGAACCTCTTCTCTGGGGGTACTTTGGAGGTAATGGTATATTGGGTATGTTTCTTTAAAAATAGGGAAGGGTTTTCAACAAATATGGTGGGCCATCTCCAACACAAGCAAGAAGGCAGTATCATCACCATAGGCTCCTCCGTTATGCTCTTCCCTTGCCTCAGCCCATATTGGCAGAGAAACACCTTCCCATATGAATGGACCTTTCCTTCAGTATCCTTTACACTGCACATCATGTAGAATTTGACCCTACCAAGATAATGATATGTTCTTTTACATGGGGCCAATCCAGATGTCCCACTCAGAACTCAGACTCAGCCTTTTCCCCCCAAAGCTGCTTCCCAGCCTCCCTATTTCTCTTAATGGTGTCCCTAGTCATCTAGGCTTATAATCTTTGTGTCTTCCAAATGTATCACCAGAAATGTGTGCTATACTTGGGATCTAGTCACTATCCATACTGTGTAAGACTCACACCTCTCATACCTAGGTCTACTAGGCCTCTAGATGGGGAGTGGATGGAGCACTGGACCTGAAGCCAAGAAGACTTGAGTCAAATCCAGCCTCAGACACTTCCAAGCCATGTGATCCTGGGCAAGTCACTTAACCTGTTTGCCTCAGGTTCCTCATCCATAAAATGGGGGTAGCAATAGCACCTACTTCCAGGGTTGCTATAGGGATGAAAAGAGATAATATTCATAAAGCACAATGCCTGGCACATAGTAGTTGCTTAATAAATTCATGTTCCCTTTCCCAGATAAGCAAGTGAAACACTCTATTTCTCTCTGGCTTTGCTTTGATCACTCCAGCCTGTTCTGATACAGCATATCTAAGTTATCAGTAATTGACCATCAGCACAGTTACATCAATCAGTCAGTAATCATTTATTAAATGCCTACTATATACCAGGTATTTTTCAAAGTGCTTGTGATTCATAAAGAGGCAAAAGACAACCCCTGACCTTGAGAAGTTTACAACATGCAAACAAATATATACAAAGCAAGCTATATATGAGACAACATTTAAACTCTCTCAGGGTCCTAAGAGTTACTGTGTTGAAAAAAAAAGTACACTTTCCCTACTCACCACACTGAGCCCCAGTCCAATGAGTTTACAATCTATACACCCAGGTATACAACCAGTACACAATGAGTATGCAATCTGTACAATAATATTATACAATCTACACAACAATCTATATGACAAGGTAACTTGTCTACACCATACATGAAATTTATATGGCCAGTCATTCACAATAATGAAATTTTTAGAACTTAAACATAACCATTTGTTAAATAATCAAGCAAAAGAAACATTATAGATGTTAACATGTTAAAGTAAATAAATCAATAGTAAAATACATTACAATACATATGTGAATGCAGAACATACTTTCCCATCAAAGTATTCAAAAATCCATGGTGAAAGAGTGGAAAGCTAGGCGATGGAGGTCTGGGTTTGAAGTCAGGAAGACCTGAGTTCAAATCTACCCTCAGACACTTGCTAACTATATGACCCTGGACAAGTTGTTTGACTTTTGTCTGCCTCAGTTTCCTCATCTGTAAAATGATCTGGAGAAGGAAATGGCAAACTACTCCAGTGTCTTTGCCAAGAAAACCGCAAATGGGGTCATGAAGAGTCGGATATGACTGAAACAACTCAACAGCAAAAATGAATGTAGCAGCTATCTTTAACTTAAATAATTGCAAAGTTCATCAAATTGGCTCTTTCTGAGCTATATAGATCATTCCAGACAGTTATTCATCTATCCTGTCCAATTTTCTGTCCCATAAGAACAGAGATCACAACAGCAGCAGAGAGCAACTTCTCCATCTCTGTGGGACTGAAAGGCAATAGCATTTCTCAATGATGTCAATTCTTTCTCTGACCAATCAGGAATCACTCCGCTAAGCCTATCAACTCAGTATCTGAGCTCCAAGAGCAGTAATCTGCTGTGTCGTCTTCTCTTGATGTTACTGGGTCTTCAGTGGCTTAAATGACACCCTCCTGACTCTCAGCGACTCACCCTTTACTTTAAAGAAAACTCAAAACTCCCCAAATTTCCCAATAAAGATGACAGACTTTTCTGGTTATTTCTCAGTCTTCAAATATTTATGATTTCTCATTTTCTTAGTCTTATCCTCTTGAGTGGTCTCACCTTGGGTTTCCATCTTGTTTCTTCATGATTACATTTGTCTAGTTTTTAATAAGTAAAAGATTTGTCTCTAACTCTTTCAATATTAAATTAAATTTAAAATTTAATATTAAATTATTTCCATACAAATGAAGCATCACTCTACCTTGCTGACAGAGATCCAAGTTTTCAAATCTGTGCCACAGATCATTTTCTCCCCAAAATTGTTCAAATCTGATCTGAAATCTGTTCCTTCATATACATATTTTATTAGCATATTTCTTAACATTATTTTCTACTCATATTAGGAATCAAAATGTCCAACCACAGCAGTAGCAGTATCCTGCATCTTTCAACAATCAACATACATCTCATCCTTTACACAAAAATGCTTTCTCTGCTTTTTCCAACATTAACTCTTCCCAATGAAAGGAATTTCTCATCATGCTTTGTCAAGACCTTTCCTTTACATCCACCAAATTCTGCCTATATCACACTTACCTGTATGCCCAATTTAACTGCCCTCCTCTACTAACTGTTAAACTCCTTGAGGTCAAAGGGTATGTAATTATTTATCTTCCCATCATAAGAGGATATAAGGCTGAAGGAATGCAATTGGTTTTGAACATGCAGAGTTTGAAGTAGTAATGGAACGCTCAAGTAGAAGTGATGAGTAGGTGGAGACAGAGTAATAATGTTTGGGAGAGCAGATAGGCCTAGAGACATAACTTGAGAAGTCATTAATATTAGATAAAACTATGAGAACAAATCAGTGGTCTAAAGGAGAGAGCATATAGGGAAGTGTGCAAAAAGCTGAAAATTAACTTTGGAAGGGCTCAAAACTGAAAAAAAATCAGAAGGATTAGTTATGGAGGTAGGTGAAGCAAAACAGCAAAATATTACTAACTCCTTGGGAACAAGTAGATGTGGGTATTTGTCAATGTCAAAAACATCAGAGATTGAAGGGGGGTGAGGAATAATGAAAGGTCATTCTTAACAATATGGAGGTCACTGATGACCTTGGAAAGATTGCTTTGAGCAGATATCAATAGGGATGGAAGACTTACTGTAGAAGAATAAGGGGAAACCAGCTTGAGACAATTTTCAGAGAAATAAAACTACTTTGAGGAAACAATAGGAAAGGATTCTTAAGCTTTCTGGTGCTGCAGACCCCTCTTCCAGTTTGGCAAAGGCTATGGACCCCTTCTCTGTTAACTACTATCATTTGTTAAGAGGCTACTCTGTATTAGGCATTGTGTTAAGGGACAAGGATACAAAAAAAGGTAAAATTCGTCGTTGCTCTCAAGGAGCTTACTAATTTAATAGGAGAGACAACATGCAAATTCTGTACAAGGAACATATATAAAGGATAAATTTGGAGATCATCAATGTAGGGAAAGCACTCACATTAAGGGAATTGGAAAAGATTACTTGCTAAAGGCGGAACTTTAGCTGAAATTTGAAGGAAGCCATGGAAACCAGGAGGTAGAGATGAGGAGGGAGAGCATTCCAGGCATGGGGGATAGATAGTAAGTGAAAATTCCCTGAGTCAGGAGATGGAGTATCTAACAGAAGGAACAGCAAGGGGTAACTGTTTTGACTAGACTAGTTGGATTAACTCCTTATTTTGGTGTCTTAAAGTGCAAGCCCAAGTTAAATGAAAAATTATAGATAGTAAAACTAGCAGAATATAATGTCGATTAGTATTTTTTTAACATAACTGACGTAAAAGTGGAATTTGTACAAACGAGTGAAAAAATATCTGGCTATGGTAGAAAACTCATAAATATTACAAATTGTCATGTTCCTCAAATTTCATTCCCAACCACACTGGATCAAAGTACATCTCTGAAAGTTTAAAGAATAAAACAAAATACATAGGAGTACAAAGCAAACCAATTTCATTGAAATACTTACCAAATAACTTTAAAAATAGTTCATAGTTAAGAACCTTGCAATAAAGTGATTTTTCCAAATTCGGGTGACCTGATTATTCTTGAAAAAGAAGTGAAGGGAGCAAATAAATTAAAAAATTAAGATGCTGATGAAGGATGATTCAATCCCTGTGAGGAGTAAACATCTGGGAATAATTTGGAGATTTTTTTATTAAATGCATATAAATGAGAGTGAGGTAAGAAAAAGAACATTCTTCTGCTGTTAGAAAGGTTCTATTGTGTGAAAGGCTCAAAGGACAACATCACACTGAAATAGATTTACAACTAGAAAAGCCTGTGGCAATCAATGCGCATTTTTCTAAATTTTTAGCATTCCCCACTCCGAACTTCAAAGTTTGTGAGGGAAAATCTAATGAAATACATCATCATTCACAAGTTGAGTGATCAAGATGAAGTAGGTGATTGTACAGAAGGATAAAATGTTAATCAGTCAAAGAAAGTGTTTGTGACAAAGAAATGATGAACCAAGTGAAAGAGATCTGTTGGGGTCTGCTTATGAGTAGATTACCTAAAGTTTCTCTTCTTCCTCATAAGGATGGATTACCAAAAAAAAATGTATAATGTAATTAGGGCCTTTTAAATAAATTCTCCTTTTATGTATTTCCCATGCTAAGAAATATCTTTGAAAAAGGGATTTCAAATATATATATATATATATATATATATATATATATATATATATATATATATCTAGAGAGAGAGAGAGAGAGAGAGAGAGAGAGAGAGAGAGGGGAGATGTCAGGAGAAAGGGATTTCTACTTTCTTTTAAGCAATAAGAACTCCACAGTTTAGGCTTTGGCTACTCAGTGGTACGGAAATAACTGTTTTGGCTACAGTGAATGAATTAACTGGTTATTTTGGGGTCTTAGAGATAAAGCCACAGTCAAATATGGAAGGAGAGATAGTAAGACTAACAAAACTTCAATTAGTATTTTTAAATATATCAGAAGGAAGACTGGAATTTACACAAGCTAATGAAAAAAATGTCTCGCTGTGGTAGAAAAGATATAAATAGTACAGATTGTCATGTTCTTGAAATTTCATTTGCAACCACAAGAACATGTAATAACTAACATACCAGACAAATCCTCCTTTTCTTTCTCTCTTTCAGGGACCCAGAGGTGAAAAGGGCCATAGAGGTGAAATGGTAAGTTTAAAAAGTATTTTTTTTTGTTCCTAATTGTATTTCAGTATCATTTGATTCTGAGTTGTTAGGAAGTATAGTTAGGAAGTATAAGGGCAGATAGGTGGCAGAGTGGATAGAGTACCAGCACAGGAGTCAGGAGGACCTGAGTTCAAATCCAGCCTCAGATAGTTACTAGCTATGTGACCCTGGGCAAGTCACGTAACCTTGTTTGCCTCAGTTTCCTCATCTGTCAAATGACTTGGAGAAGGAAATGACAAACTACTCTAGTATCTTTACCAAGAAAACCCCAAATGGGGTCACAGAGAGTCAGACATGACTGAAATGACTCAAGAACAAAACACAGACTACTTATGATGTTAGTTAAAACATGCTAAATTTAACTAAACATGTAAAGACATGAGAAACAGTAGGGGATAGTAAATAGAAAGCTAATTTTAAGCCAGGAAGACGTGGATGCAAGTCCTGCCTCACACACACACACACACACACACAGACACACACACACTCGTATGAATGTATGTATGTATGTATATATATGTGGGTAGACAGAAAAATAGATATAGACATAGATACATATATAGATGTAGATACAAATGTAGATATAGATGTACTGGCTGATCACTCCCATTGATTGAAGGAGTCTTCTCATTCTGAGGTTTCCTATAGCAATGAAAACACTGTCCTGTCCCTATAAAAAGTTATATATAACTTTAAGAAACACCAATTGCCCCCATCTCTATAGCATTTTCTAGCTTACACTGTATAGTTTAAATCCTTTCCCACAAAAAATTGAAGATATCCATTAACCTCTGTTGGCCTCAGTTTCTTCAACGAAAAAAATGAGGGGATTGGATGAGAAGATTCCAAAGTTTACTCCTAACTCTCAATCCTATGATGTTTAGTAGGTGTTAAAAGACTCATCCTATCTAGTTTACAAGAAATAAAATTAAGGTTAGGAGAAGTTAGGTTAGTGGCACCTGGTCACACAACAGGTCTGTGGGATTGACGCCCCCAACTCAAAACTAGGTTTCCTGAACCTTCTCAGTCCAGTATTCTTTCTGCACCAATTCTCTAAAAACAAACTCTACAAAATTCCTTACTGCCCAAATGTGTGAAATGGAATAATTGTTTCATTTGACATATCAAGAGAAGAAGTATGCTTCCCCTGCTCAGGAACAACCAAACAAAAACATTGGCCCATCTATGTCTGTACTTACTTCACTGGAATACAGTGGGACAGGAGGAGGTGCACATCATGGCTCCCTGGACACTGAGTGAACAGCCACCCAGGAAGTGTGGCTAGGTAGAAGGGAGCCAACCTGGCCTGCCGGCTCCGGGCTGACTATTTTCTAAGTCTAGAATGTACTTCCTCCACTTTTTAGAATCTTATTTCTTTCAAGCATTACATTCTACATGAATCCTTTCCTAGCCTCACCACCTCCTGATACTAATGTCTTCCCCCAAAAGATTATATGGAATCTACTTATTGTATGCATACTATGTATATGTCATCTCCCCTGGTAAGCTCGGAGAGGGCAAAAACCATCGTACTTTAATATTTGTGCTCCTGACACAATACCTTGTATATTAATAAAGGTTTTTAATTCATTGACTAAAACGCTATCCATTTTCCTTGAACACAAGAGAATCATAGAATTTTGGTGTTGATAGAGACTTCAGTGGTCATTAAGCAATCAACAGGCATTCACTAAGCTCGTGCTTTATGCCAGGCATTGTGCTAGACTCTGAGGATACAAATACAAAGGAAAAAAAGAGGGTTTAATTCCGTAAATTAAAAATAAAATAAGGAAAGAATAAAGCAATCCCTACTCTCAGAGGAATTACATTCTAAGGCAGGAAAACAGCCACAATCAATCAACAAGGTTTATCAAGCACTTCCTACTTCCCAGGTATAGACAGAGAATACAAAGTAAAAGTTAAACCAGTTCCTCCTGTCCTCAAGAAACTTACCTTCTAATGGGGAGACAAAAATTGGTATATGCAAAATAAATACATAGTAGATGGAAGATGGCTGAGCAGACAAGGCTTTCTGGAGAAGATAGCATTTGAGATGATACTTGAGAAAATCTATATGGACCTAAAGAATAAATATTAAGAAAATAAATACACATAAACTACAAGGGAGAAGGAGAGCACTAGCATTAGGGGAAGGGGGTCAGAAAAGTCTTCCTGTGGAATGCTAGCATGTGGGTGAATCTTAAAAGAAGAGATTCTTTGAGTCAGAGATGAAGAGAAAACATATCCAGCCACATGGGACAGCTAGTGCAAAGGCAGAGACAGTAGATGGTGCTGTGTGAAGCACCTGGAGATCACTTTGGCATAGAATGAGGAGAGAGAAGTAATGTAGAATAAGGCTGAAAAGATAGGTTGAGACCAGATTGCAAATGGCTTTGTAAACAATAAGCAGAGTAGAGTGATAGGGAGCCATTGGAGTAAAGTGAGTAGAAGGGTGACAATTCTGTTAAGGATAAACACTTTAACAGCCATGTAGAGGTTAGAGTGAAGTCAAGAGGGACTTGAGATAGGAAGAGCAAATAGGAGGCTGTTGCAATAGTCTATTGGCGGCAGTCAAACTTGTAGAAACAGAGGCCACAAAACCAAATAAGAGAATCCCCGGGGGCTGACTTAGCTTTAAAACATAATATTGACTTAGATTTAAAATATAATATTATCAATATTATATTGTATTTCTATTTATTTTGTTAAATGTTCCCCAATTACATTTTAATCTGGTTTAGCCCACACTAAGGACAATTGGCTGGCCACATACAGCCCCTAGCTGCATGTTTGAACACCTCTGTTCTAGGCAATTTGGGTCTGAACTAAGGAGGGAGCTCTGTGAAGGAAGAGAAAAGCTCAGAAGTGACAGATGTGGTGAGAGGAGAATGGTAAGATTGGCAATATCAGATATGGTGATATTAGATAGCAGATGAGGTGATAGAGAGGGAGAAGGAGAGGATAATGCTGAGGTTTTGAATCTCTGAGACTACAAAAACAGTGGTACCCACACATAAACTGGCAAGTTTGGAAGGATACTTTTGGAGAGAAAAGATAAAGTATTTTGGACATGCTTTTGGGTAAAAGGGTTTTGGACAAGTTGAGTTTAAGCCACTCTGAGAAATCCATTTTGAACTGTCCAATAGGCAGTTGGTGACACAAGACTCAAGTTCAAAGGTGAATTCAGGGATGGATATATAAACCTTTGAGTCATTTATATAGAAACAAAAACTGATAATGTCACCAAGAGAGAGTCTAAAGATAGCAGAGAAGACTCAAGACAGAACCTTAGGGAACACTTACAATTAATGAATATGACATAGATGCAAAACCAATGAAAAAGATGGAAAAAAATCAAACAGGAGAACCAGGAAGGAAGTGTAGCATCACAAGAGTTCAGGAGAGTTTATCTAGGAGAAAATGGTTAAATGTCAAATGCAGCAGAATCAAGAAGGATGAAATTTCAGAAAAGACTCTCAGGTTTGGCAATCAATGGTAACTTTGGAGAGAGTACTTTCAGCTGAGGTATGAGGTCCAGAGGGTTTACAAAGAAGTGAGGAAAAAGGAAATAGAAGCATAAACCAGTTTTTTCAAGAATTTGAGCTGAAAAGGATTTGGGTTGACAAGAAGAGGAATGATGAGTGATAGCTTTAGGTATAGTACAGTCTAAAACTCTTTGAATTTTTTTGTTTTGCTTTTTAGGGTGGTGTAGACTTGGATATGTTTGAAGAGAATATGGGAGAAAAGAGTATTTAGGGGAAAATACAGGTAGGCAGAGGATGAACATTAGAGAAAGGGGGTATGTCATAGAATTATAGATTTAGAGAAACAAGGAGCTTAGAGGTCATTAAGTCCAGTCATCTCATTTTACAAATGAAGAAACTGAGAAATAGAGGTTAAGTAACATATTAAGGTTACATAATTAGCAAGTATCTGAGGCAAGATCTGAACCCAAGTCTTTCTGACTTGAACTTCAGTTCTCTACTAAATCACGTGCTTTCTCAATGACTGAGGAATGCAGTCTACTGGAGAAAACAAAAGTGTATAGAATTAGGCAGATATGTAAAAGAGCTGGTCTTGGCAAAGAGAAGGGTCTCTTTATCAGAGACTATAGGGAGAGTCTGGTTGAAGTTACATAACATAAATTTGTAGTCTATTAATCAGTACATGTATGTTCCTTCCACCAGCCCCTGTCAGCATCATCAGAGTAGAAATGGAGGAGGCAGATGGTGTAAGCAATGTAGGGTTAGGATTTGACAAAGGATGAACAGCTACAGGAAATAGGAATGGGAGATTTAAAAGATCGCAACAATGTAGAGTTGAATTGGTTAAGTATAGAATGATTATTGGAAAAGGAGGAAAGTGACGTCAGAGCAAGAGGACTGGCCTGAGAAAGTATTGAGAGGTAAAGGAATTGGTGATCTCAATGAAGGAAGAGAGTGACACATAAAGTCCAACCATAATTGAAAAAAAGATTGTTTCTGTAATGTACCTGACAAGTGGTCATCTAACTCTTATTTGAAGACATGTATGGCATGTTTATCAAAAAAGGGGGAGTCTAGTACCTCTGAAGAAAACCCATTGCACATTTGGATAATTAATTGCTGGGAAGTTTTGTTTTTTTTTTAACATACAGGCTAAACAATCCTTTTTCAACTTCTTATTGATCCAAGTTCTTCTCACTGAAAGCAAAAATAACATATCTTTTAAAAAGAAATATGAACTTAATATAAGGCAAATAAAATCAAATATTCATAGTAGGAAAAGAAAAAAGTATAAATGAAATTTCAAGTCCTGTCATGTATAGCTTGTTTTTCTTTTTAAGTGTAGATTAAGTTCAATCTTTGAAAGCTTTCAAAGCTGTCCTACTTCTCTGTGATTCTTTCTCACCTTTTTCTATTCCCTGTATTAAAAAAAGATTCCTCAGTAACCCTCTTTTCTTTTTCTTTTTTGTTACACTCTTGCTATTCCTTCCTCTCCTCTCATTCACTACTATGGGGAAAGAGGGAAAAACAAAACCCTTGCAACAAATCCAAAAATGTGTGCTTTATTCTCTGTCTGGAGTCTGTCACCTCTGCAGATAATGTGCATACCATCATCATCATCATCATCATCATTACTCTTGACTGTTGATCTCTTTGTCATTGAATTGATCCAAGTTCTCATAGTTTCTTTATTATGATGTTATTATACAAATTATTTTCCTGTTTCTGCTCATTTTATTTTGTACCAGTTCACATAAGCCTTTCTAAGGTTTCTCCAAAACCATCCATTTTGTGATTTTTGTGATGCAATAATATTTTGTTAGAGTTGGGTAGGTGGTTCAGTGGGTAGAGCACGGTACCTGGAGTCAGGAAAGCCTTAGTTCAAATTCGGCCTCAGACACTTAAGAAGCATATGATCCTGAGCAAGTCATTTAATCTCTATCTACCTCAATTTCCTCAATTGTAATGTGGTATAATAATAGCACCTATGCCCAGGATTGTTGTAAGGATCAAATGAGATAACATTTGTAAAGGATTTAGTACATTTCTAATGCATAGTAGGTTCTTAATAAATGCTCATTTCCTTCCCTCCTTACATTCATATTTATCTAGCCATTCTCCAAAAAATCGAAACCTCCTTAGTTCTTTGCTGTAACAAAAAGATCCACTATGTTTTGTATATATGAGTCATATTTCTCTTTCTTTTTAATTTTACATAATCAGAACTGTTCATTTTATCTTCCATGATACTCTGTTCCTTGTTGGGCAATATTAACTCTCTCCCTATCCACAGGTACAAAAAACAGTTCCTTTTTCCTCTGATGTATTTATGATATCACTCTTTATGTCTAAGTCATGTTTCTATTTGAAGTTAATCTTGGCATATGGTAGAAGATACTGATCTATACCTAGTTTCTGCCAGACTACTCAGCAGTTTTTATCAGAGTGAATCCTTACTCGGTAATTGGAGTCTTTGGGTTTATTGAGTGTCATTTTACTGTGTTCACTTTCTTCTGTATGTTGTGTACAAATCCACTTCGAATTAATGACCTGCAGTTCATTCCATACCATAGTAACTACTGAGAAGAATTTTTTTATTTATTCATTCATAAGAAAATTGAAGGAATTGTGAGGTGTTTAGCTTGGATAAAAGATAACTAATGGGATGGCAGATAATAACTTTCCATAAATATTTGAAGAGCTATCATATAAAAAAGGTTTTGACTTCTTCCACTCAGTCCTAGAAGGCAGAACAGGGAACAATGGGTAAAAGTTTCAGGAAGATAGATTTGGATAATATGTCAGGAAAAATCTCCAAACAATGGAATTTTCTAAAAGTGGAATGGGCTGCCTTGGGGAGTTATGGCTTCCTCTTTACTTGAAGTCTTTATGCCAAAGCTAGATATCCACTAGCTGAACATGCTGCAGACAGATTCTTGTTATTTTTTTGAGGAAGATTGGATGGCCTCTACAATCCCTTCCAACTCTAAAATGCTGAGCAAAGAATTTACTTTGTCAGTAGGTCTTACCTCAGAAGTGAAAGAAGATAAAAATTATTACATGGTGATGGTTACTAGATAAGAAAAATCTCACATTGGGGAAAGGAAATGTTAAAAGGCAGAAGCAGTGATTAAAAGACTGAGAGAGACATAAAATTTGGGAAAGACAACAATGAGATGACAACTTTACTTTGACGTAAAGTCTGAGAACAGAAAAATAGAGAGAAATGCACCCTCTGGTACAGGTTCAAAGAAAGAAACAGAAACGTTGTGGCATTTGTCCTGCTCACCAGAAAAGAGAATCCAAGGCTAAGAAAGTAGCCCTGTATATATTTTCCACTATGTTTCCACCATTTCTTCCAGGTTAACCATGTTGCATGTATAGTACCATCCTTCTTGTCAAAGTTTCTATAGTCTACACTTTTACTCCCTCAGAAATGGATTACCGTATACAGTAACCACAATATTGTTTTATGAACAACTTTGAGTGAATGTCAGAGCATTATATATTAGCCTTCCAACTATTTTGTCCTGCATATATCTTCTCTTTTCCAGGCTAAAGAATGCCTCATATGATATAACTTCAAAGTCACTGACCATCTTCTTTACTCTTTTATGTACATATTTTTCCAGGGGCAGCTAGGTGGTGCAGTGGATAGAGCACCAGTGCAGGAGTCAGGAGGACGAGTTCAAATC
The DNA here is from genome assembly GCA_023548195.1 of Bettongia penicillata ogilbyi. Classification (NCBI taxonomy): domain Eukaryota; kingdom Metazoa; phylum Chordata; class Mammalia; order Diprotodontia; family Potoroidae; genus Bettongia; species Bettongia penicillata. The sequence continues at coordinate 6,184,461 of JAJHZJ010000213.1, forward strand.
TCACCTCAGACACTTGACACTCACTATCTGTGTGACCTTGGGCAAGTCACTTAATTCCAATTGCCTCATCCTGGGTCATCCCTAGTCATTCTGATGAATATCTGGTCATTGGATTCAGATGGCTCTGGAGGAGAAGTGAGGCTGGTGACCTGCACAGCCTTCCCTCACTCAAAATAAAGTCAAGTGCAAGTCATGTCATTATTTCTCTGCTAGCATGGTCTTCTTCAGCAACGAAGGACAAACACACACATATATTTTTCCTCGTCATTCTTCAAATATAGTGGTCAGAACTGAGCACGGTACTATATGAACTTGGACATTATTAAGAGGTTCCTAATATAATAGCTAACATTGATATAGCACTTACTATGTACCAGGTGCTTATGATCTTGTCTCATTCCCACAACAACCTAGGATTGTTGCCTGTTGCCACAGGAGAAATGCTACATATGGAAGACAGAAATGGGACCAACAAGTAAATTACCAGTCAGTTTAAAATAAGGAAGAACAGAGCAGTACAGAGATAGAAGACACAGCTTTCTGAGCTAATGAGTAAAGGAGATATCATAGGAAGACTTAAAACAGAAACTAAAAAGCCATACTGTACAGTTGGCCAGCCAATTAGCATCTATTAAGCACCCAGTGCATGGAAGATTAGAATACATCACCTTTATAGTCTCCTTCCTACTCAGAGATTCTCTTTTCATGGTAAACATTCATTTAATATTGTATATAAATAATGAGAAATCAACCAGGGGAAAGAAATTGTGCACAAAATTGAGATGCGAGGTCTAGAATAAGATAATCAGACTAGATAATGAGAAAGAAGGCACTAAAGTATAATTTTCTAAGCTATCATATTGCAGCTTTTTGCTGAATACATATTTGTTTCAGTTCAGAAGTTTTATACCTAAGAATAACCAGGAGGTTGGCCTTTGCTTTCAACAATTCAGCTAACTGCTTAAAAATATTGATGGAAACAGTAAAATAATTGGTTTATTTTCTTTTTTAATGGAAAAGAACTGATTTTGTGCATTTGGTACTTCTTTCCTTTAATCTCATTAGAGTTGGTATTGATTTATAAAGGTAAACCTATAATTCCTGGGGAACATTAAGTTAATTCTTCAAAATTTCCAATTAACTTCATGTTGTTGTTGGGTTAAAAAGCAACCAGTAGCATTTCTTAAATTGTCATTAGGGATGTCTCAACACATTCCATGAAGGCTTTTATGTTTAAAGTGATCATTTAAATAATTATTGACTAAAAACTCCTAAAGATTTACTGTATTTTAGAAACATAATATACCCAAGGGGTCTGTCCCAGATAGTGATACTACAAATACATCTTTTTGAACAGAATCTTATTAGTAATGAATTTGTGAATGAAAGCAAATTGAGATCCATTACCTCCTTGTAGAAATACTAGAAATACAATGGCTAGTCAAATTTCTAGAAAGCTGTTTTATTGTCTCATTGCTCCAAAAACCCAGTTACAATAAGATTATAGTGTTATTCATAACAAGAAAAATGCAGAGAAATTTGAAACTCATTGGCTACCAGAGAAGTTTGGATTTTCTTGGAAAGAACATCTAAACTTTCACACCTGTAATCTAACCTTTGAGTAAGCTAATCTTGATTGAATACAGATCTTTTCCATCACTAATTTGTGGTTCCTTCTCTCCTTTGCTGCCTAGTGGGTAGGGGTGATATTTCTTTACTATCTATTCTAAACTGCTACCAAAATGATTTTTTTTTAAAAGCAGTTCTACCTCTGTCTCTCCCTTACACTTCTGCCTGCCTGGGAACTATATTTAAAATCAGTCTTTCAAAATCTTTGCCCCATCCATATAGTCAGACTACACACCTGTCAGATAAATCTGTCCCATAGATATCAGATAGTAATCCCCTTCTTTCTAAAGTACTGCAAGTTTGTCAGTCAGGTGTATAACTTAAAAAGGGACATCAGGTCTTTTTCTCCATCGTGGATACTTTAGAGGGGGTCTTCCTGGTAGACTTGTCCCAGCAGGTGTTTTTTCACTGTCTGGTTTGTCCTGTAGCAATAAGCATCATATTAGGAGTACTCCATTCCCTTTCAACAGTTGAAAAACCTCGTGGTATCTTTGGGCTCCCTTCCTTCACCCAAAAGCCAAATTCAGGGTGTGCTACCCCCATAGCCTCTGCCACTTATTCCTGCTGCAAAAAAGGTAAAGAAAAGAAAAAATTACTTGTTGCAGATCTATCAGCAGACTAAATTTTGAAAGATTACAAAATATCCTGACTAGCAAAAACCTTACCGTTTTGGAACAAGATGAAGGAAAGGACCTTGTAGAGATCAGTGAAGCAAAATCAAGAAAAGCAAAAGTTGATCTCATTAGCAGAAAAGCATTCTAGTGTCAAAGTGTAATTTGTTTCATCTTCCAAAGATTCTGGCAAATGCTTTATAAAGGTAGATATGGAAGAAAAAAAAAAGGAGAAAAGAAATTGTCAGGAACGATTCCAGCAGGATATAGATGGTGGGATCTCCATACATCAATAAAATCACAGATCCAGCCCCACTCTAGATACTCATACACACACGCACGCACACACACGTATCTACATATTGTGTGTGTGTGTGAATGCATGCTTGCACTCGTATATTTGTAACCCCGCGTCACGAGACTTCTTGACATGGTTAGGCACTATCAGAAGGCCCTTTACCTCTCTCATCGGCTCTTCTGTCCCTACCCACATTCAGCAGTACCTGAAACACCTCAAAGGTTTACCATTAAAACATTTTTCTCACTAATCTGGACCTATTTCCCCAGTCTATCTGGGAACACGAGCATTTATTCCTCAAAGAGTGACTCATACCTCCTCAAGTGAAAGCACTCAGATTTACAAGGCACCAAACAAAATAGGTTGGTTTTTTTTTTTTTAATCCATTAATGTTTTAGACAGGACTTGGACCTGAGAGCATAGAAAATACAATTTCTTTTTACTTTGGACCTCCACTTTGACCAGGTACCTAGATTGTCCTTGTTGTTTCTTTGTGCCTTTAGGGTAATAATATTACCCTAAAGAAGACTCTCTTGGGGAACAAGGTCCAGGTTTGCTTTTTCCCATCAGATCCCTGCACCTCTTTTACTCCTTAACCAACTTCTCCTCTACCCCTGTGGTCATTACTCCATCACTATACTGTTCTGGTTCCTGGCCGCACTGATCTGTTCCTTTCATCTGTATTCCCTAGTTTCACGTTGTTTTGCTGCTCAGGCTTCCAAGCACAACAGTCAATCTTCCCCACTGATGCTACATTGCTCTGTTGCTATCTTAGTTTGTCTGGTTACTATCTCTGTTTCCTGGTGTTTGGTTTCTTTCCCACAAGATGGTGCCAGCCCTTCAACAGTTGGAATACATAGCAACTATATACTTAGTTATAGTTCTTTGAAATTAAATGGTCAAGACCAGTATTTCTCTTATTTATCTGAGATCTTCCTTTTCCAGACCCACGTTCAGAAGGGCAATTTCAGATTTGGGTTCCCCCTAACTACTAGTACCTTCCCCACTAAGGTTACCTTCCATAGATTCGAACATATCTTGTGTACACCTGTTTCTGGACATATTGCTTCACCCATTAGAATGCTCCTTCAGAGAAAAAACAAGTTTTTGCTTCTTTCTTTATATTCTCAGTACCTAGTTGATTCTGTGTATCCCCTTTTCTCCAAGATTCTGGACAGTGTCCTATCATTCAATAGGAATTTCCAGTGAATCTTTGAGGATTTGGAGGGCACTCACACTCTGTTTTCTGCTTCCTTCTGTGACAACAGTGCAAAAACCATGCAAATTGCCTCTGGGTTTTTTCCTGAACCTCCAGAAAATTTGAAAATAAAGAGGCTGAGCTTCATCCCTCCCCACAAAGGACAAATTTGTAATCAGGGGGCAGGACAGTTATAGCTCTGCCACAAAATGCCAAGATTTAGAGCGACTGACAACACATGTACTCACTCAATGGAAAGAAGCTTCTGAATTTTATGCCTAGTTAGCAAGAATAATTGGTTAAAATAGGAAGCTTACAGATGTTGCATTCCCTGACTCTTGTCTCCACCCCACGTCCCAGATAATTTTCTTCTTTGCCTAGTTCTAAGTTATCCTCTCCCTAATAGGGGCTTCCTGAGACATGGTTGGAATCCAAGCATCTCTGCCTTTATCCCCAGGACTCTGTTCTGCGGTCCACGATTGTCCCCTACTATATCTTTCCCTCTCCAAAAGAATTAGTCTTAAAATGTTCATTTAAAGATTTCTTTCATGCTTTTGCCTCAGATTCATTTTTGTGGCTGTTGACTTAGGTACCCTGTTTGCTAAAGATTCGTGCCTTACTCTTCATGTGTATATGTGTATGTTTGTGTGTGTGTAAGGGATTTTTCAATAGAATGTAAACTATGAGAAAGGACAAGAAAAAGCCCCTCATTTATTTCAAAACATTGAATTGATTTTGAAATTTTCTTTTGGCTGCCTACAAAGGAAAAATAATGATTACCTAGTATTCCCTCCCAAGCCAAAAGAACAGTATTCATATTCCACTTTGTATCCTTCTTTCAGGGTCCCCAAGGACCAAGAGGTCATCCTGGACCACCTGTAAGTTTACCTGCAATTAGGCTTGCACCTGAAAATCACATGTGTACTTAGTTTGAGAAGTCTTCTAAAAAGAAAAAAGAAAAAAAAATCTCTGTTCTGTTTTTCAGGGTCCACCGGGGGCACCAGGACCACGAGTAAGTTCCATATTTTTTAAAGTACATAAAATAATTTCATATTTTTAAAAAAAGTTTTCTAGTGAGCCCTATTTCTATGCTCTGACTTTGCGTACTACACTACCCATATTTTTGCTTTCTCAATATTGTACTGACCTTGAGAGATATTATTTCTAAAGTAGTGTTTGGCACCTAGTAGGCACTTAACAAATGTTTGTTTCCTTCCCTTTTGCCTCTTTCCTTTCCAAGAGAAAATGAGTTTCAGCAGATCATATATCATCTCAGAAATGTGTAGTGGAAAGTTACACTTTTAAATGTCAGCATTTGGGGCATTATTTGCCTTTGCCACTTGGGAAATTTTTGCTTGTGTTTTCCTACTCTGTTAGTCAAAGTAAAGAAAGGTTTTTGCTTTGGACCTTGAAATGAATGGGCACATTTCCTTCTACTGTTTTTCCTGTAGTAGCACAAGAGAGCTACTCACTTAAGAGAGCAGTAATATGGTCTGTGGAATACATGACTAAAAATTCTGGGATCCTAGACATCTAGATGTATTTACACCAGTAAGTCCCACTGGAGGCTGGGTCAATCCTCTTGTTCTTTGGTCTATAGAGTAAGAACTGGGTCCAAAGGCAAATTCCTATAGAGCATCATTTTCACAATTATTCTTCCTTCATGAGTACCTTAATAGCAAACTGGAAGATGTAAATGTCACTACTGGTAATTTTTCTATGATCTCTTCTATCCTTTTGTGTAGGTTGTACTCTAGGTAGCCCACATCCTGATGCAATAAACCGGCGAGAAAGGGCATCTGGCAGAGGCTTAGGTCTCTCTATAGATAGGTGGAAGTTTTGGGGCAGCTATGTGGTGCAGTGGATAGAGCACCAGTGCAGGAGTCAGGGGGACCTGAGTTCAAATCTCACCTCAGACACTTGATACTCACTAGCTGTGTGATCTTGGGCAAGTCACTTAACCCCAATTACCTCATCCTGGATCATCTCCAGTCATCCTGATGAATATCTGGTCACTGGATTCAGAGGGCTCTGGAGGAGAAGTGAGGCTGTTGACATGCACAGCCATCCCTCACTCAAAACAAAGTCAAGTGCAAGTCATGTCATTATTCCTCTGATGGTATGGTTTTCTTCAGCAACAAAGGACAAACACAGACAGACTCTAGGTATGCCCTGTCACATACTGATTTATTTTAAATTATTCTAAAGAGACAGGCTGACCAACCAACACTCCAACTTAGAACATCATGTTGGGGCCCCCAGAAGCATATTTTTTTATATCTTTCAATAATTTTACAGAGATACTTGAGTAAACAAAGTATAGTTTAAAGTAGCAAAAAGTTACTAATCAATTGAAAGAATTGTTGAAAGCAGTTTCCATGATGTGGGTTTCCAAGAAGACAAGCACTATGATTATTTGAACCAAGTATAAGGATTGGCTGACTTGGGTGTGTGCTAATTCAGGATGTTGTACCAATCCACAGCTCCTTCCCTTACCATCTTGGTTTCTCAGCCCATTGTAAAAAAAGAAATTGCTGAAAGACTTGAGTTGTACTAATGGTTCTGTTGAGTCTTTCTCTAAAAATATCTTTTATTAAATACAGCAGTAGATTGAATTCTTTCTGTATTATTTCTTTTGGGAGTAATGGCACATTTTCCTACTTACCAAAATTGTTTTTAAGACCACAGAAGTATCAGATTAAACTAGTGTGGTAACTACCTCAGGATAGTATTATTTTATTCTGCTTTCCTTCCAAGAATGCAACTGTTAAAAGGTACTAAAGTTATTTATTCTTCACTTTACAATTCATTAAAATGAGGATCATATTTCATTCATCTTCCACTTGAGTAGCTCTTTTCCCCATTTTCATATAGTGTGGACAAATAGTTTTTCATTGAGGAGCTGTGATTTTATTACTGCGCTAATTAAGAGACCTTTGAGATTTGAATGAAGGCAGCATGTTGTCCTTTCAGAGAGCCAGGCGATGTCTGCAAGAACTGTTGAACTATAAGCTATAAAACCACCCCCCCACACATCCCCCTCAGATAATATGTCTGGTATCCTGGAACAGCACTGCCTTAAGAATTTACAACCTTCACTTAGAGTGTTCCATGTTGATCTTGTTGCCGATCTAAAACGGTTTTGTTTTATGCAGAAACAAATGGATATCAATGCTGCTATTCAAGCCTTGATTGAATCAAATACTGCACTACAGATGGAGGTAATATATTTTGCTTTATTTACATTGGCATGCAGAGTATACAAATTATGGAGAGTTATTTTTTAGCAAGCCAAAATGTGGCTTCATCACAAAGATTGTATTTAAAACATATTGAAAAATATGAGATTGCTTTTTCATGGAAAAAGTTAGCTGTTTTTAACATGATTAAACACAAATGTATACAGAGGATGCTTTCTAAGGGAACATTTTTCGAGCACAATCTTTACATTATTAAATGATTTACTATTGAGGAATTTAGAATAAAGTGGCAGAAAGAGTTAGCTATTCTCCTAAGGAAAGGATTGGCCATCATTGCTTCTTGGCTCTCTTAATCAAATACTTACCAGATGATAAAAGATCAAAAGAACATACCATAGCAAATCTAGTATTCCCCCCCGCTTTTCTTAGATTTCTTGCAAATATACAAAATGAAATCTCTGGGGGAAGAGAGGGAGAGGGAAAGAAGTGGCATTTCAACTTTTTAATGTAGTAAATGTTAATGAAAGATATCGATGTATTTTTATATTTTATTCTGCTTTACATTTGCCTGCCATATGATTTTTTTTCCACACTATGGACATGTTTCTCGCCTGTCTGTGGTATGTGCTGATCATTGGATTTATTCTTCTGTGATGGCTGCTCCACGCTAATGTGATCATCATTGTGGCTTGGCAGAGCTACCAGAATACTGAAGTGACTTTCCTGGACCACAGTGCAGAAATATTCAAAACCCTGCATTATCTTAGTAATTTACTACATAGCATCAAGAACCCTCTTGGCACACGAGATAACCCAGCTCGCATCTGTAGAGATTTGCTTAACTGTGAACGCAAAGTGTCAAATGGTAGGTATGCTCAGTTCTGTGATTTCATTGGTGAGTTTGAAATGTGGAATAGCCTTTCTTCAAATATTTATTTCTATCCTAGCAAGTAGCATTTTAACATGATGAAAAGATATTACCTTTCTCCCCTGGATGCTCTTCCTGGATAATCAGAGGCGTGACAGTAAAGGGTCTCAATTCTACCTTCAAAAGAGAGTCTACTCTCATTAGTAGGCACCATGCCCAACAACCTCACCAGCTCAGGTCAATTCCTGAACTCTTTACCACTCACAAATACAGGGAGTGTCTTCCTTGTGTCTTTGCTTGCAAAGAAGAAAAAAGAGGCTAACTGACACACAAAGAGATAGTTAACAGTAGAAGAATCAAATGACATTTTAAAATAATTTTTACATATAAAATATGTATATATATTTTATACATACATATAAAATATGTAATTTTTACATATAATTTTACTATAATTTCTCATATCTTGGCAGCGTACTTTAAATACAGATAATAATAAGCATATACTATCATTTTACTTTGAAATAAAAATTTTCATCCTACTAACTCTAGTATATGCTAATTCACTGTGTCAACTGATGTGGCTTGGTCCTTTAAAGGCATTCTTAACCCAGTCCTCCTTTAAAAAAAAGAAATCTCAAAGACAGATCCCTATCTGTGCTAACTTCCACCCTTAATGTGAGGGGTAAGGTAAAACCAAATAGTAACATTGGAAATGTAGTTAGTACCAGGCATCTGGTGAGCAGCCACTGATGAAAGTATCATCCTAACTGTGCCATATGCAAATCTGCTCTCCATCTGAAGCTGAAACACCTGCTAATTAATCATTTTGGCAGAAACTTCAGTGGGACCCAATCTGCCATTTTGAAACAAACATTTTGACAAAACTGTTCTGTAGTTTAGATTCATTTACACATTTGCATCTATCAAAATATTCCTTCCCAATGTGTGTTGCTTACCTTTGTAGAAGTACTACCAAAGGGAGTAAGATGAGGAAGAGGGATCCTGAAGATAAATTTCACCTATTTCCTAAATTTGACTGACAATAGAAATTATCTTATTGGCTATTTCAGAGACTTTTGGCAGAAAATGTTATTCTCTAAGAAATAACAAAAGAACGTCACCAGAACTTTCTGAAAAAAAATCTTCTAGATTTCTTTTCTGTACAGTCTTCTAGATCATTAATGTTATGATGTCATTTTGGAAAGAAGTTTTCATTGGAGCACCCTGGATATCTTTGCTTGGCCTTCTGTTGTTTCTTTTTACTCAAGAACTTAAGTAAAAACACAAAGGGTGTGATTATTAAATTTTCAAATGACACAAAATTAGGAAGAATGGGCAAACTTGAGTGACAGTCAAACAAAATAGCCTTGAAGATTGCACCAAATTCAATGGAATGAAATTTAATAGGGATAAATGTAAAGTTGTACATATGGGCTTTAAGCAGTCATTTTCACAAGTACAAGATGAAAGAGGCATGGGTCAAGAGCCGCAAGTGAAAGAGATCTGGAGATTTGGGGCAACTTCATACTCAGTATGAACCATCAACATGATGTGGTGATCATGAAAATGAATTTAGTATTATGGTACCTTAAAAGAGATATGAGGTAAAGGACTACTTAGTTTCTAGCCCTACTGTGCTCCACATCAGTCGACCTGCATCTGTAGTACGGTGGTCCATTCTGGGTGCTATATTTTATGAAGAACATTGATAAGTTGAAGAGTAACCAGAAGTGGGAAACCCAGAGAGTGAAGGGCTTAGAATTCAGGACCAGGTGAAAGAACGTAGTCTATTAAGCTTGGAAACAAGAAACGGAGAAAATATCAGAACTATCTTCAAATATCGGAAGGACCGTCCTATGAAAGAGGATTTAGACTTGTGTTCCTTGACCTCAGAGGACAGAACTAGAGCCAATGAATGGAAGTTCCAAAAGCTTTATGTAAAGAAAAATCCCCTAACAATTAGACTGGTCCAAAAGTGTAGATGACTGCCTTGGGAAGTCATGGGTTCTACCTCATTAATAGATTTCTTGAGTATGTGATAGTGGAATCTTTGTCCATGTATAAACTGTACTAGGTGAGTTCCCTTACTTATTGTTGGTGTTCCTTCATCTCCTACTCTTTGTGACCCTATAGCATGGACCATAATAACATACCAAGGCTGTCCATGAGGTTTTCTTAGCAAAGATAATGAAGTGGTTTGCCATTTCCTTCTCTGGCAAGGGTTAAGTGACTTGACTGGTCAGACAGCTAATAAGGGTTCAAGGTTAGATTTGAACTCTGGTCTTTCTGACTCCAGACCCAGTGTTCTATCCACTCCCCTACTTAGCTCCCCCTACACACACACCTTTCATTTTTACCACTAGTAGACCTTTTTTATTTCTATAATTCCATGAAGGACTCCTTCATAGACAGGCAATGTAATGTAGTCAAAGAGTCTGGACATGGTGTCAAGAGCCCCCAGGCTGCATCTAAGTTCAGACTCTTATTAGCTGTGCAGATGTGGACAACTCATTAAATTTTCCTTCCTCTTAATTTCTTCATCTTGAAAACAGGGATAATGGTACTTCCACTGCCTACTTCATGGTATTGTGAAGAATGTGTTTTCTAAACCTTGAGATATTTATAGAAACATGAGCTATTTAACAGAAACTATCATGAACATGTTATTAGCTGTACTTAGAGTAGAAATATTTATATATGTGTCTTGGTGATTTACAAAAATAACTTCATATTTTTAACTAAAGTGTTCTTTCATTAACTCTACAGGGTAGCCCAGAAATCTTAGTGCAGTTTTAAACTCTTTAAGTTTTAGTTATTAAAGTTTGAAATATAAAAGCTTCAGTAGTTTTGGGACTTTGGGGATTTCCAATGTGATCCTCTGATCTAAAACTATGATAATCTGACCTAAAACCAAATATCAGTACATGCCATCACGGTTCACTCCACTGACAAGCAGCATGGGATAATGGGAAGGACCTAGACTGGAAATTCAAAGATCTAGGTCCTATTGCTGGCTCTACTGCTGTTGTCTGTGGCCTTGGGCAAGTCACTTAACCCCTTTGTGGTTGGACTAGGCAAGTTCTAAACTCTCTTCTAACTCTCTAAAGTCTCTGATGAGATGAAAATTGTTTAAAAACACTGTTTTCTGATTCCTTATGATGATTTTTCTCCACTTATTTTACTATTAGTACATTTTCTCAAACATATTTGTGAACACTGGAGTTTTGGGAATATGACAGTTTCCCGAAAAAAGTAAGACTGCAGTATAGTATATTAAAAACATCTTCCAAACAATCTTTAAGAATGTTTCAAATACATTTTAGTTTAACACTTAATTCACTCAGTTGCTGTTATTTTAATATAAATTGACAGGAAAATACTGGATTGATCCAAATCTTGGATGTCCTTCAGATGCCATTGAGGTTTTCTGCAATTTCAGTGCTGGTGGTCAAACATGCTTATCTCCTGTATCAGTGACAAAGGTAAATCTCACACTCCAGAACAAATGGCCAGACTTGTTCTCAGGCTCAAACATCCAGATATAGATATGATTATCCTTAATTGTAAATAAAGACAAAATTCTATTTTCCCAAGAACATAAGAAACAAATTTCCAGATAAGTCAAAAACTCCTTAGTGCATAGTTCTGTTTTTGGCAAACGCTATTGATGGTTCTTAATATGAATATAAGTGTATACATGTGGGTATGAGGATGTGTATACACACATCCACATGTGTATATATACAAATGTCGATGCATATATAGGTGGTTTTATAAATAATTGTTTATACATATATATACACAAACATATGTGTGTATTGTTGTTTAGGGGAAATTTCCTTCCCATGTGGAAGCCACTTTGTCTTAGAGAGCTCCTTGATGTCCTAAGAGGTTAAATGGCTTAATTATGATTAAACATCCAACATTTCTGAGCAAGACTTGAACCCAGCTTTTTCTCAGCTCAAGACCAGCCTTCTATCCACAATACCACGCTTCCTTTCACATAATATATGTGTAATGTGTTTTATATCCACAAAAATCTCTATCAAATCTATAATAGCTACAGGGCCCATCACTGGTGACAAATGACATAAATTTCAATGATGTTATCATTACAAGAAGGATCTTAACAATACCTACTGATATTGAGAACCATCTATAAAGTCAAAGGCAAAAACTAATCTTCCTTGGATATTATTAAGTACTATGTCTTTTCTTAAGTATTTTTTCCTTCCAGCTATATATATATTAATTATCCTAAAGGAATTAGTGATTCTCTACCTTTTGGCTATAAATTAAAAATATTTATGAAGCAAAAATCTTCATTCCAAACTTAATATGTTCGCATTAAATTGAAGAAACAAATCCCATGTTTATCTCTCTTATAAATGGATTTTCTAGAGCTTCCTGTGGCTAGGTATTTGAGTTTCACGCTGACAGAGAAGTCTTTCTTCGAGGAAATATATCATCTCTGTATTCTTTTGGCCTGGCCCCTGATATAACATACCACGTTCATCTTTAAGGGCCTCTTTCAATAACAGTCTCTTTGGCTTGTTTTCTCAAGATTTCCCCTTGGAACGTCAGAATTTGGTGTGTTTCTCCAAAGGGCCCCAAGTAAGCACACTCAGTTTTTAGTTAACCTGAAAGAAGAAGCATGGTCTGAGGATCTTGACAGGCAGGGAAACTCTTCTCCGTTTTTTGCAGAGTATCAAACAACCCTTCAAAGGTATATAGGTGTGCCCTCCCTTTGGACCAGTATAGTCCCTAAGTAAAGTTGCTCCAAAATGTGCATGCTCCAACTTATAGACGTATGATTTCCTATAAAAAACATGTTAATGAGCAGGCTCCTGTCTAGGCCTGGGTGCATCCCAGCGTTCCTTGTTGTGTCTACCTGTATTTTCTCCTGTAGGCTAGATTTCTATTATTATCCTTTGGTTCTGTGGGATCTCTTCCCTCCAGTTCTTTTCCCCTAAGGCTCAATCTCTGTCTCACTCTGAATCTTCTACCTCCAAATTTACTCTCGAGACTCTAAACTCTTCAACCTTAGAAGAACTTCTCCTCTTTGACATTCTCTCCTGTGCAAAGGCTAAGATTTCAAGTGCATGAATTCCGTCCTTCCTAAGGTGTCAGTTACAGCAGGAAAGTAACAGGGAGCTAGTCCATAGCAAATCTAGACATAGAGACACGGAGACAAACAGGGCTGTGTGAAGACCTAGAGAGAGTAACCTGCTTGTCCAGGGGCTCTTTACAGGACCGTTATGCACCAAGACTGGTCTTTACTGTTGACTACAGTGACAAAGCTATGGATTTGATCAGTACCAGACAAAGACTTTGCCTGGGACAGTGTGGGGTTGGATAGGAATGAATTGGGACAGTGTAACGTCAAGAGAATCCATAGGGCATCCAGTTAGTCCTCACTTTATAAAGGGAAACCACACCTCATCTGTCCAGGAGACAGGAGATGGAGAGAGGCTCTTGGCACATGCGCAGCCATACATTTTTGCTGCATATGGATTGGGACCAGTAGTCAGAAAAGAGAGAAGGCAGGAAGGCAGGAAGGAAGGAAGGAAGGAAGAGAGAGAGAGAAAGAGAAAGAAAAAGAGAGAGAAAGAAAGAGAAGGAAGAGAGAGAGAAAGAAAGGAAGAGAGAAAGAAAGAGAAAAAGAAAGAGAAAAAGAGAAAGGAAGAGAGAAAGAACGTGAAAATATGTGGCCATTAAGAAGTCAAGCTTTTCCTTCCAAACTGAAACGTGCAACTGCTATCTCTCCCTAGCGGTTCCTAGAAGGAAGAGCTACCGATGACCTTGCAATACCTTGGGAGGATGCTCCATGGAGAATCTTGACAAAGTATGCCTCTGTTATTCACCCCAAAACACTGGATAGATTCAGGAAATTTGTTGACTTTTTGGATGGTGCTAAGTCAAGGTGACTTATCCATGTCACCGCCATCATTTCCCTGGAAGTCTGTCTAAGTCGTTGGAGATAGCAGGGTGGGGATAGAAAGACCAGTTCTCCCATCTTTTGAATGGTTTTAATTACACTTCTCAACACAACTGCCATGGTTCCTTCCTCCTGCCCTTTCTTTAAGTTTTCCTTGTATCCTTGTTGTTCTTCCTTCCTATCCTGCTTCCTTTCCTCCTTTTCATATCCTTCCCATTGAGCTTTCTCATCTTCTGAAAATCCAAAGTAATGACCAGGCAGAGAAAGGGATCTGTTCAGGGGTCATAGAATGCTACTCAGGATCCCACCTCTGTCACACCAACTCAAACTCTTGGTCTTTCTCAAAAAGTGTCACACAATCACAACAAAACTATCCTGGGTTTTCCCTCAAGACAAAATTCTCTGAATCAAAGCTGGCTAAATGTTGGCTGTTCTGCCTCCTATGGCAATGATCCCTAGTGGTTTTAGAACAAAGGCATAATCATGCTTGCTACTTGTCAATAGATGCATGGGAGAGGGGATTCAATAAATGTAATTTAATATTCTTTAAGTGCCTTGTATATAGTAGATATTTTGCTAGTGATAAAAGACAAAAAGGAATTAGTCCTTGCATTCAAGAAGTTTACATTCTGCTTGGGGAGGATGACTGGGAAAAAATACAAGATATGCACAAGTAAGAAAATCCCAAGAGTAGAAAGAGAAAAAAGAGAAGAAGGTCCAGGGCCAAGCTTTGGAAGATACGCTGATTTAATGGTGACAGGGATGGTGATCTGATGATCCATCAAAGGAAACTGAGGGACAATAGTCAAAAGCCCAGGGAATTTCTCAAAAAGAACCAAAATATCACAGAAACTGAGAGGAGAGAATATTCAGGAGTGGTATCAATAGTAACAAGCGTCAGAGGAGTCAGGCATGCTAAGGACTAAGAACAGGTCATTGGATTCAGCTGTTAAGAGATCAAAAAAATAATAACAGGAACACTCTGGCTTTACTCTCTCTCTTCTATGTCAGAAAAATGTTCATCCAGACTCTGCTTCTAAATTCAAGGAGGGAATGAAGGAACTTATCACCTCTCCAGAAGCCAATTACATCAAACCCTCAAGGTTCTAGGGGTACCCCTGTGGGGTTGGTGGGATTCCCCCATTGTTAACCAACAGTGATTAGTGCCCCAATTCCATTTAACATCAATTAGCTTTTACATAGCAATGATTGCTACAAAGATAGAGCAAGGACAGAAGAACAAATATTTTTGCCAATACCTGGAGACACACTTTAACATCTACCATTTCAGTCTATGAGGAAAGTGGGCTCAACCTTAAGATGTTTTCTCTATAACAAATGCCTGATAGATCAGTCTTCATCTTTACTACTGATGGGCTTGATCAAGCAGGTGGCTCTGGAATCTAGATCTTTGGTTTCCAGCAAATCCTAGCATGGACTCCAGTTCCCAGACTTCCCATGGCTTACTAGCCTGACATTTTGGAGTACACAGGGTTACAGCTTTCTCCAATTTCTTTTACCTCAAGGAAGGAAAGAACAGTCCCAACAGAGACAGAAGCAATATTAGGACCAGCTTGGTAACCCCAATGGGGAAATAAAAGTCTGAGGCCTCTCACTCAGCTTCTCCAACACTAATAAGTCTGAGAAGAGCCAAAGACCAGTGGCTGGCCCTGGCTAACTAATGCCTTTGGAATGCACTTCCGATCCAACTAGACAACCAATTAACCGTTATTTTCTTCATCTCATAGTTAGTTAGTAAACCAGAACCATCTACAGAACTTGTTCCAAATCAGGGCATTTCTATTACATGTCATCATAGCTTTCTGGAAGCATACTTGCAGCCTCTTCCATATGGGGAATTGCATCATCCTCTCCACCCTACTCTTTTACAACAAATCCTGGAATTTGAGAGTTGAGATTTCAGCAGTCATCTAGTTCAGACCAGGCAATCAATAGCCAATAAGAATTTCTTAAGCACTTACTATGTGCCAGGCACTGTGCTAAGCCCTGGGATACAAAAAAAGGTTAAAAAACTGTCCCTGCCCTCAGGAGGAAATGCAGATTCTATTGAGAAAAACAACTTGCATATAGCTATATGCATATATGGTATGTATGAAATAAGTTGGATGTTCCTCTCATATGGAAGGCACTAAGCTTAAAGACAACTGGGAAAGGCTTCTTGCAATAGGTGGGATGTTAGCTGATACTTGAAGGAAACCAGAGAAGGAGGTGGAAATGAGAAGAGAATTGCAGGCATAGAGGATAGCCAAGGAACATGCACAGTGTTGCTAAAAAACAATTTTTTAAGTTCAGAGTAGGGAGACAGAGTGCTTATTTACGAAACAGAAAGGAGGCCAGAGTCAATGGATTGTAGAGCATGTGGAGAGGAGTAAATTGGAAAATACTGGAAAGACAGTAAGTGGCCAAGTTCTGAAGGGCTTTATAAGTCAAACAGGATTTTATACAAAAGGAATCCCTACTATCACACACTTAACAAATGATCATCCAGCCTTTGTTTAAAGACCTCCAAAGAAGGGAAACCACCACTTCTGGAGGCAAGTTATTCCACTATTTATAGTTTTAATTGTAAAGAAGCTTTTCCTGGTATCAGCTAACTTTGTCTCTTCACTTCCACTGGGACAGTTAAGTGGATAGATTTTACATGTTATTTCCTCCCTTAGACTGGGATCTTGAGGGCAGGGACTGTCTTTTACCTTTCTTTATATCCTGGTACTTGGCACAGTGCCTGGCACATACTAACTGATTCAGTTATCTATAACAAAGGAGATTTTCAGCCTTGTTTCTTGAAACTCATTTAAGTGTTTGTACCTCTACCCTAAGCACCTGGTTAAAACTTTTTTTTAATGACAACATCACTCAAATTCCTTTCCATTGTCTCAAGAACTCTATAGCTTTCCTTGTGCCCAGGCCCAGTTCTGTCCCTTTCACCAGTTTGCCTCACATACCACTCAAGCATTTAATGAGAACATTCTAATTATGGCACTTGGCTTATCTTACCGCGCCAAGTCTTTCCAAGCATCTTATCCTTTTATTGACTTAAGTCTTTCCAAGTCCTTAGGATTTCCCTTATTCTCTTTAGTCCTTTACATTCTCCTTAATTAAGTCTTTGAACCTACTTCTCTACAACCAGAAAATAAATTCCGGAGCAGTATTTGGACCTCAAAATTGTTCTTTAAAGTTTTCTCAGGCTCTCTCCCCAAATTCAGACTTTGACCAAATTCACTAGTCCAAAGCCTTTGAACTCACCTAGACAATTTTCTTTTCTATATTATCTTACTCAAGTTCTCCTTCCTTCTCTCACTCTTTTCTCCACAACTTTCTGCAGTACAAGTCAGAAGCAGATCATTGATAACAATGGAAATACCAAATGTAGTCAAATTTTGGAATCCCAATGCAATATATGGATTGGTCTAAGTCAGTGGTGTCAAAGTCAAATAGAAATATGGACCATTTATTGGAACAATAAGGATCCCTGGAATAACATATTGACTTGTTTTCTATGGTATTTTTATTTATTTTGTATACCATTTCCCAATTGCATTTTAATCTGTTTCTGGAGGGTAATTGGGAGTGCTGTTGGCCTCCTGTCTCAGCCTCTTTGGTACTTCTCTTCTTGGTGACTTCTGAGGCCTTTTTCTACTCTGAGACTCAGTGGTTATTGTTCAATTGCCACACCTCTTAACATCAGTGTTATTTTCATGAAATTAGTTGGAGTTCGGAATTGAGAAAGTCCAGATGAACTTCCTTCATTTGCTGAGCTCAGAAGCCACCCATATCATCACTATTCATTGTCTGAACACACCAGTATGGACAACTCAAAGGACTAGTGCCCCAGGATTACCTGTTAGTTTCAAGGGATGGAATGGCCAGGTCTTTGAAGAAAACACCCTACTTGAACCAAAGGTGCTTACAGATGAATGCAAGGTAAGGAAGGAATGGAATTATATTTTTAGAGTTGTTCAAATAGGGTCAGTCATCAACTTTAAAAATTTATATGAACATGAGATATATGGAAATTTATTTATTTTTAGTTTAATTGTATTGTGACCGAGGAGAATTTGTTTTTCCTCTAGACTAGTAGAATCAGAATTTAATGCCAGACTTCAAGTAGATGAAACAGTTGAATGAAATTCAATTCTATAAATATGAAGGTCTTGCTTTGTTTAGGGAAGTGTGTTAAGCTTCAAGGAGACAATGAAGAAAAACAGCCTAGTACTTACCTTCAATGAGTTTCTCCTCCAGTAAGGAAGTATTTCAAGCATGTGTTTTTCCCTCTATTGAATGCAATTGACTTGCAACCATAAACTTCAATTTCAATATATGAAAAAACATCCCAGTAATTAGAACTTGCCAAAAATGGAATGAGTCACTTTGGAAAGAGTAAATTCCCCATTACTATAGATTCTCAAACAGAGATTTGTGACCACCTGTCAGATAGGGATTTGACTGAGGGTCTTTCAGACACTAAATCTTATGATTTATTAAAATGTATATTATAAAAACTGAACTATAAAACCATTGCTCATGTATTGTGCAGTTTTAGGGTGGAAAATCTATCCTGATTTGACCAAAAACAAACAATGGAAACTTGGGCAAGTTTTATCACCTCCGTGGGCCTTGGTTTCTTCATTTGTCAAATGAGATTTTGTATTAGATGATCTCTAATTTCCCTTACAGATCTAAAATCCCAAGTGTATCTTGTTCTTTCCTGCTTCACTGACTTGGCTCACCTGAAATGCTTTCCCTTACATCTCTATTTACTGAACTTCTGTCCCAGCTCAAATCTGCTCCATGCATGAAGCTTACTTACCTTGGTCAATCCAACTAGAAATGCTTTTTCCTCCGCTTCTGACCTCCTTGAGAACTGTCTGTCTCATATAGATAGGATTTACCGTTCACTGCCTCATATTATAGATAATTAGGGACATATCTCATCTTTCCAATTACAAGTAACTGCCCAAATGTCTGGGACCATATTTTATACTTATTGGTAACTCCCATAGTGTCTAATTTATTGCATATAGTTTTGTTGAATAAAGTTAATCTTTGGAAATTAGGCTTATCCTTTTCATTCACTTCTGAGTTTAATTTCACTGACTTATAAGCATAGGCTATATTATTAAGTATTTGAGGTTCAGGTGAGTGTTTGATATAAAAATCAAGAAGGAAGAATGAACAATTAGGGGAACTATGGAAATAAATTCTTTTTACTATGAAATATCATAATACAATTAACAAAGTCTATGACTGTGGCGACTTGGGGGCTTCCGATGGATAGAAAGGCTATAAGAGTTACATTCGCTTGCAGTCAGGGAAATTTTTTATCTTGAGTAAAGAAATAACCCAGAGGAATAGAGTTCTGTGAACAATTCATGTTGAGAAATAGAGCCCCCTTTTCCTTTCTAGTCAGGTCCATGATGACCAGAAAGCAGGGGCTGGAGTCTGTTCTGAGTGTATGCAGGTAAGAAGCAAAGAAAACAGTGAAGGTTGGAGAAGAAGAAGCAGATCTCGCTTTCCATTTAGTGAATATAGAGAGGTCCCTATCTGCTGATGTTAATTATTAATGAAACACTTGCATATGAAAACATGTCTCTGTTTGTATTTACAGATTCAAGATGGCAGCTGGCACAAAGCAAAATTCCTTTTTCACACTCAGGACCCTAATCAGCTCCCAGTGATTGAAGTACATAAACTTCCTCATCTCAAAATGGGACAGAAACACTACATTGAAAGCAGTTCTGTGTGCTTTCTCTAAGTATCTGAATCAGTTCAGGATTCAACCTGATTGATGGCCAGGGAATTGTTGCAAAAGAAAAAAACATACAGATGAAGATCATCGTTAAAAAAATTACGGAAAATGTGTGAAACAAAGCATTGGCTATAGTTTAAGAATCTCAGGAAGAAAAAGACTTCCTCCTAAGAAGGAGAAAAGGCATTTAAAAAAAGGACTATGATATTGATAAATATTTAATTTTTTAAGAAATATATACTGATCAACGCTTTCTTGTAGAATTCCCTGGGACTGAAATTTATATGTGACTATGGAATTCTTCAGGGTCTCTTGTGTTCTTAACCTATTTGACAGCACTGTAGAAAGATCCCCTACAGACAGCTGGAGATATGCAGTACTATGGAGCAATACTGGCTAATGCTCCCTAATGTGCAATAGCTTCTGTCTGAGAATAAATTAAGCCATCGTTCATTAAGTCTTATTTTCCCCACCACTAAGCTGTATTCTGGTCCCTAGAGGGCATGTACATCTTAGCCAAGGGTACCCTACCTCTTATGTGTTGCCTGTTTGTGTTGCACGGTGCTCGTTAAAACCTAAGGTGCTTCTGGCTTTAGTATCGAGTATTTGGTTCCCATCATAGTCGTTCTCACTCTTTAAGGCTGTATGTACTGGTTACATCAAGATATGTTTTGGTTGTTAGTACTTATTTTAATTTGTCTGGTCACATACTTTAAGAAAAACGTTATTTATGTGAAATCCTTGTTCTTTAAAAAAAATTTTTTTGTTATGGATGTGTACTAGGGATTAGCACATTGTATCTTGTGCAGGACAGTTTGGGGGAATTTCTTCATTTTGTTTTTATTTTTAAAACCATTGTAAAAAATACTTCAGAACAGCTACATAAAGTAGTAGGTTTGGGTTTATAGTTTCTGAATTAGAGTTAACTATTTTAAGCACCCATGATCATCTGAGATGATGCTTTGTATATATGTTTTTGTAACTTTTGGAAATTGTTAATACAGCATATATTTTGAGTTGCTGCTGTTTTAAATTATAACCTTCATAAATATTTTTGCATTCTAGAAATTCCATGTTTTTGTTGCATTCTTTGAGTCTGTTTCACTTTTTTTCTTAATCCATTTGGGCCTAAAAAGAATTCACCTTTCCAGGCTTTAAAGGTTACTATTTGAAACAGGTTTACAAAGCTCATAACCTTTTCTCATCACCAGAAAAATGGTCATTTGAAGCATAAGAAAAAAATGATCCTTTTTTGTATTTGGGAAAATGTGTTCTGATGTTATGAACATATGTTTAGACAGAGTAAGTCACATTTACCCAAATATAATAAAAATGTTCTTCAAATCATTTTTGTTGATGGAGTGTTTTCTTCTTTTGTTACACTATCCTTTCACAAGTATGTGTTCCAAGCCCACTGACCATCTCTAATACCTCATCTTAGCATGAAAATGATCTTCGATTCCCAAAAACTATACCAGTGGAACCCAAGCTCTGGCAAATCCTACCAAACTAAAAAGGCTTCATGTAAAAACTTGCCAATATGACTGTCATCAAAGTATCAATCTCCCTAGCCAAGCATGGAAAACTCATCACGAAAAGGCTGGCCATCAGGAGACATATTATGGCTACAACAACTCATGTAATCTTCTCCTAAGGTATGGAAGGTATGTCATCTTTGTCAGCAGCAACAAAACTCATATTAATGAAACATTGTTTATATAGTAATTGGGCAAGATATGTTCAACTAAAAATATCTGTTATGTCTTGGTACATGATTGGCAGGAATACAAAGTCTGTTCTTAGTTTTTGCACAAACAAGAGTATGATGAAAGAGGTCACTGTCTCCACTAAAGGGGAAAATATTGTAACTTTGGGAGGAATTTTCAACCTTGATTCCAAGGAAGCACAGGAGGAATCTCTGGCCAGCCAGATCCACTGACTAGTATTCAGATAACTTCAGAAACTGAGTTAAAGGGAAATGGTAAGTTTATTCTAAACTAGCATAGGGAGCCACACTCTGGAAAGTGACTCTCTGAACAAAGGGTTAATCTTGTTTTAAGTTGGACTTGTGCCCCTATGTCTAGCCCTCTTTACAAAGGTTGCTGTTGTTGTCTGATGCTCTGTGAACCCAAACACCATGGGGTTTTCATGGTAAATGTACTAGAATGGTCTGCCAATTCCTTCTCCAGTGGATTAAGGCAAATAGAGAGGTTGTGACTTGCCCACGGTCACATTTATCCACTGAGCCACCTAACTGCCTCCTTACAAAGGTTTACACAGACAATAAGCTATAAGAAGTTAACATGCATTTATTACTATGTGCCAGACACCATGCTAAATGCCACGGTAAGTGCCAAGAATACAAAAACAGAAAGATAGGCACTATTTTCAAGGGCCTTACATTCTAATTAGAGAAGACAAATACATAATAAGCAACATTTTGTGGCAATTTCGGTCCAATAGAAAATACCTTTCAGAGAAATGGTCAGAATAGAAGAAGAGGAAAAACCAAATGGAGAAAGGAGAACATTCATGGGTGACCGTGTGCCATTCAGCTGGAAGGAACGGTTATCAGGTAGAAAGACAATCTGTGGGAGTGCAGGAAAGCAGAGGCAACCATACAGACAGTTTCATAATTATTATCAGAGCAATTTGTTCCAAGATGACAGAGGGAGGTTAGCTTACAGAAAGTATTATAACTATTACTGACATCTCTGTTCAAGGCCACCAAAAAGGGAGGGAGGATTAGCAATGGGTTTTCCAACAGTGATTAAGGCCATCTGTTCCTTCACTTGACAAGTAGCACAAAAAGTGAGTCCCAAATATATGAAACCATGTTAATGTACATATATACACAATTACTATATATTATGCAATATATGTATATGGAATATATGTATTATGGACAGAGTATTTATTAAATGCTTATGATTTGTACCAGGCACTGTCCCAAATCCTGGAGGCAGACATGAAGAAGGCAGGTAAGCATTCTAGCTATGCAGTCATAGAGATGGGAGACCAGCATCTCTAGAAGAAACAGTAAGCATATACTGTTGATGGTACCCTAAGGAAAAAGCTGGGACAATAAGATAACCATCCCTGTTTGGACGTGAATTTTGATGGTAACTATATACTTCTTGATGCCAATTTTTCTACAGATGATTTTTGAGAGACTGCAAAAATCCAAATCATGGGGTCATTTTGCCATGGCTTGGATTGGTGGTCTTGCAAGGGGTGGAAGACAGAGACTGATTTTAAGCTTTATAGCAGCTATAGCCTTTCTTTTTCCTTTTCCTGGCTTATCACTTGGCTTATTAAAAGAATCCAGTAGGGACGATTGAATTGTGGCTACTTAGGGAAACTGTGGAAACAATGATGAATTTACTGCATACTCTACTTCTCTCTTCTCTTCCATTACCCTGTTCTATAGGTGGCATGATTCATTTCAAAATTTTTGTTTGCTTCTGTCTGAGGCCATATTTGAACTCAGGAAGATGAGTCTTCCTGGCTCCAGACCTGGCACTCTATCCAATATGCCACCTAGCATCCCGATTATTATCTGATGTCCCCTCAAAGACCAAGGCCTCCCAGTTTCTCAAAATCAACTCCTATCATTGGCCCCTTTATTCCACTTCAGACACACCTTGGCCCTTAGAGTCAAATAAAAATATTCCACTTCCATATTCAAGAATTCTAAAATTCCTCTCTCTGATCATAGCCTGCCATCATACTGTTTCTCATTATACGTCATTCCTCTAACACTTTTCCTTTGTCCTTACTTTTAATCCTCAGCTCCTCTACTCCTCAAAACTCTTTCAGGTCATCACCCCCACCTTAGTTCACCTTCCTGATTCCCCTTAATGCTTTATGATATTATGCCCAACTTATCCTATATACATCTTGTTTGGTTTTAGCTGATGGCATATTGTGTCTCCCCCCTCTTAGACTGTGATCTCCTTAAGAGCAGGAACTGTTTTGCTTTTATTTGTATCTCAAGCACTCACTACAGTTCCTGCCACAGTCGGCCCTTAAGGAGTGCTTGCTGTCTGACTGCACGGAAAGGTCAGGTTGAGCTCTTCTAGTATATAGCAAGTGGAGATACAAGCTATCATAACTTAGGTGATGAGAGTAGATAGCCAGAGATGTCCCTACTAAAGAGCTGATTCCTGGTAGGAGAGCAGCTCAGTGACCAGAGAGGCCCAAAGATGGTGCCCAACACAATGGCATTATCAAAGAGTTTATGTCATAGGAAGAATTAGTTACCCTGGTTAACCACTGGCCATGGACCTATGTATGTGACTTCCACACATGTGCTCTGACAAATTCCTGGTATATCTCCTTTCCTGCATTTTCCTGACCACTTGTGTTTGCCACATGTTTTCCCTCCATGTATATTCCCTGGTTACATGGATTCTCTGCATGTGTCCCTTCCCCCACAAGCAATTTGGTAACTTGTGGGAGAGTTTACTTTACTTGTGGATGAGGAGGGGGATGGAGGGCTGAGGAGAATTTTTTTTTTTTTGCTACTTTACTTGCTTTGCTGCTTGGTTAAATATCTTTTATTTTGAACTAATTTATCTACTGTCTGGTTGGTAAAAGTAAGCACCTCAATAGAGATTCATGAGCTATGACTTTGAGTGGTTGCTCAAAAACCTGAACCTGAGATAGTATTTATACAAATCCATGTGTGAGAAGAGTTTCCCCAGGGTGTACATATATGGCTTTGTTTCCATCTTCTTTATATGTGTTTCCTAATTCTAAGTTGGTTGATGAATTCTTTGAGTCTGTCTCAAGAAATTGGTGTCTAACTTTTTCTCTTAATTACTCCTTTTTATGTTGCCAGAATTTCATTCTTGAGATATTCCTATCCCTTCTGGGATCACTTTTGCTTTAGAATTTTTAGACAAAGCTGACTACTTATCCTTCTCTGAATTATTGGAAATCTGCTCTCCTAAAATTGAGAGTAAATGTCAGACTATGCCCAACTTCCTTTTCCTTCTTAATCAAAAGTTTTAGGTGGTAATTTCCTATACCCCATCATCCAAAGATCCCATCATTTATATCCCCATAACTAGTCCCCCTTATTGGTGATAATATAATCCATAATGAAGCTTCCCTTTGTTCGTTCCTCTACTTTGCTTCCCTCTATCTGATTCCAGGGTTTCTTCACCAGAATATCTTAAGGTATCTTAAGGCCACTCCACTTTCTCTTTCCCCCCCACTTTATATCTACCATGTTGCTTTTGAATAAGATATACCTTTCTAAACCCCTATTTTAGTTTTAAGTCTTTTCTTACCAAGTCTCTTCTTTATAAGATTAAATTTTTCACTTTTCAGTAGAATTTCTAGTTCATTTTTCTTGTTATTTATAGTTTGTGAATTTTTATATAGACATGTAAAGCCAAGGGTTTTATTACTGGCCTTTTCTTCAATTTTGTCTGCAGTGAACATACTCTCTGGACTTAACTCCCATAGAGGTGGCTACATCTTCCCCTTTGATTCTAGGGGTACCCCTGAGGGACTGGAATATCTCTCTCTAATGCTGTTGTGTAAAGCCCCAATTTCAGTGTGGTACCCCACATGCACTGTTAACTACCAGTATCAGTGGACAAGCTCTTTTTAACAACAATGAGTTTTTACGAAGGGATATTTACTTCAAAAATATAGCAAGAATAGAAGTATAAACAATCCCCCCCTAACTCTTTAGGGCCATATCACCTCAGTCTCTGGGGATAATGCAGATAATACATAAATTGGTGTCCCCAAGTTCATCTCGAAATGCAGTGTCACTGCTGGATGAATCCTCATCTCAGCTACCATTATGTTGAATTCCAAAGATTACTTCTTGCTCCTTGGGGCATCCATCACAGATTGGCTATAAACCCAGCATGGATTTGACTCCCAGACTTTGAATAGCTCACTCTCCTAACCTTTAAAAACTAGATTAATCTTCTTCATTGCAAACAAAAGAACAAACACAAAGTCAAAACACTCAAGCCTATATTGATGGCGCCACATGTCACCTCACAAAAAAAGGACCCAACACTTTTCCAATTAAAACATCATCTCTCATTGGATATGAATGACCAGGTAGAAGTCATGTTAAGAGATCGGATAGAACTGAGAAATGATCCAAAAAAAGGGTCCCCAAAATTCTGTCTCTGCTACTTCCATCAATGAAAGAAACTGCTGTACACCCTATGGTTAACAGACTAGAACCAATCATGGAATGTCTATGAATATTCTAAATCACTATAAGTCACTTTCATTTTATGTTGTCATGCCTCTCCTGAAGAAAGCTATTCAGCCTCTCGCACATGGGAAATTATACCAGTGGCATTTCTTGCTTGCCTATAAGGTCAGTTCTTATTATATCTTCCATAAATGCTTGGAAATCTTGCCTTCTATTTTTCTTCCTACATTATAGCTGCTCCCAGTTATATTTATCTTGATGGATAGCTATGGAAAGGTCAGTCATTTTCAATTTAATTGATTAGATTTATAAGACTCCAGGTTAAATCTTAGCGGACCTATCCTACCAGTTCACTCCCTACCACCCAGATAGACAATTATCCTTCTTATGCTGTTCCAAAATAATAAACCCCATCTTGTTAACCATCTATCCATTACCCAAATGTGGCACCTATCTTTTCTCCTGAAAATGTCTGGGTGTCTCCACTGCTAAAAGAGATGAAATTTTATAAAATCTGATGTGTTTATAAGTAAAGTCACTAAGCAGAAAAATATTATATTCTCTATGAAAGAGAGATGCTTTAGAGCCAAAAGACTTGGATTTGAATCTAACATTTGCTACTTAGTACTGGTGTAACCTTGGTCAATTTTCTTCCCAAATTTGAGACTGTTTTCTCATCTATAAAATGGGAGTGGGAGGGAGAAGGGAGATGAGACTAAATGAAATTTAAAGTCCTTTCTAGCTCTGAATATATGATACTGTAATAAATACCTATGGGGTTTAAAAACTGGAAGCAAAGAATTCCTTTGTTAGTTTCACCAAATCACAACCATTTAGTTTCTCTTGTATGAGGCAAAATATTTTCTCGACGAGTTTGAGCAGCCAGAGCATGCAAGCAACCAAAGACCAGGGTGATTACTAATGCCAGTTGAAAAGGTATGATAAAGTGGTAGACCTTGTTGCCTCTTTCCTATCCTGGCATGAATATCCAAGTTTAATCCTTCCACCCCAGACCAGCAGAGTTTAGTATTTGCAAATAAGAAGAAAGCGCATGTTTAACGTGCAGAGTAGCGCATTTCTGTGAAAGGACCAAGTGTAACTTTTTCCCCCTGACCTTATAGGTAATTGGCTGTAAATAGGTGCGATGAAGTCGTTGTCACCTAGTGCTGGGTACATGGTTATGCAATCTGTGTGCTTTGGATTCAAAGCCCTTGTGTGACTCAGGACCACAGTAGAAAAATGGCGCCATTATTATTACCTCAAGAGGGCAGAAATTTATGGGCAAGTTGAGTTGGCACCCTGGCAGGGCCCTCAGGTCTACTCAAAGATATAAAAAATAATTCCAGTAACAATCTGTTAAAAGTGATTTTGTTGAGGGTGCATATCTGAACTGGTTCATATCCAGCATGTAAGGAAAAGGGTCCCTTTTTTTTTTTTAAGTGAATACTAACAGATCAGTTTGATGAAGACAATTTACTTTATGAATGAACATAGCATATGTGGATTTCCGTCAATACAAAGGAAATAAAAGAGTTTCTTGGACCTCTATCAATTTAACAATCATTGGGAATATTAAAATTTCCCAACAATTATTGTTAACAGGGATCAGTCAACAAACTAAAATTAGAACATAAAACTTTTCAAATAACAATGATAAATCAAATATTCTAAGATTCCACATTTAATATATGTGATGAGAGTATATTTTCATCACAAGGTCAAAGGGAATGTAATTACTTACAGTTTCATTTTTAGATGGGTATTTATTAACTTTTTTCCCAACCTGCTGTCAAAACATGATGCAGACACAAATACAAACACCACAAAGGAAATTCAGATTATTTTTGTCAGCCTGGATATTCTCAGCAATTTCTGATTTGGCCTTTAGAATAAGCCATGAAGGAAAATGTAATAATAGTAGGGAAAGGTTCAAATATAGCCATCAGATCAAAAGATAATATCATATTGCACTGTCCAGTGGTTCAATGGGAGAAAGAGATATAGTTTTATCAAATGAATTGATACTCAAGAAAATGTGTTTGCACATCAGCCTTACTTCTCCATTATGCTCCAGACAAATTGGATATTTGCCAACTAGATCACCAGAGCCTTCCACAAGTGCTCTAGAACACCTGAATTTACAATCTACCCTGCAACTTCATACTATAGATTACTATCACAGTTGCCTCATCCTGGGTCATCTCCAGTCATCCTGATGAATATCTGGTCACTGGATTCAGACAGCTCGGGAGGAGAAGTGAGGCTGGTGACCTGCACAGCCCTCCCTCCCTCAAAATAAAGTCAAGTGCAAGTCATGTCATCATTTCTCTGATGGCGTGGTCTTCTTTGGCAAGGAAGGACAAACACACGAACACACACACACACACATACACACACACACACACATACACACACACACACACATTAGGTCTTAACAACTGTCCTGTTGCTGGGCCCTTCCATTCATCCAGAATAAGAATTCTGTTGTATATATTATCTCCCTCTCTTGGTCCATCCTTGGTTATTTATATCTCCAGGACATAGCATAGTGTTTTGCCCAAAGTAAGCTATTAACAAATGTCTTTTCTTTCATTCATTTGTGGGAACATAGACTTTAGAACTAGAATGGACCTTAAAAATCATGTAATCTAAATCCTTATTTTATAGATGAGGGAACTGAGGTCCATAGAAGTCACCCATTTAGGAACATACAGAACTGGGATTTTCCCCATTTGAATGACTCCAAAATTCATGTCTTTCCACCACACATTTCTTTCCCTTGGGTCAAACCACCACAATGGTGAAGCCATTATATTCAATGCCATTCCACCTCTGTGGAGCAGAAGACAAGTATGACTGTAGAGCCATTCCTCTGAGAAAGGTCTGAGTCTCTACTAGCTCAATGTGAGCCAAAGGCATATGATGGCAGCCAAAAAAGCTAATTCAAAGGAGACTTTTGGCAAGATGGCTAAATAAGATGTCGTGGCTACGTCCAGATCCCTTCATCACTTCAAAGCAGTGAGAAATAAGCTATATAAAGTAAAAGGAAAACAACAGAAGAAAGACAGAAAATTAAATAATTCATGACAAGGAAAACCTCATGGAAAAACCACCAAAGAAATTGAAAGAATTGAGTAAATAAGTAGGAAACTGCTAAACAAGGACTAAATTATATTGAGTGAAATAAAAAGGTGAGGAAAAATCCCCAGAAGAGAGGGATACAGTTTTAGCAGAAGATATAAATGCTAGAACCCAAACTTGTGACTGTCAGGTCCCTCTCAACAAAGATAAAATGACCAAAAATACATGATGATTCCATTTAATTCAATTCAATAGATAATTTATCAAGAGCATATTATTTGTAAGGCATAGTGCTAGGAGCTATTGACACAGAGGTAAAGTGCCTTCCTTCAAAGAGCTTTTAGTCTTCTGGGTAATTTGGAGGCAGGAAATCAGCAAGTGGGACCTGAGCTCTCAGAAGGTGATGCTTAAGCTGAGTACTGATTGAAGCTAAGCATTCTAAGAAGCTGAAGTGAGGAAAGAATGCCTTTCAAACATACAGGACAACCTTTGTGAAAGCGCAGAATTGGAATGTAGAGTTTGGGTCACACTTTGACTAGTGCATAGAGTGCTGAGCCTGGAATCGGGAAGGCTCATCTTCCTTTTGAAAGCATTCTTCTCCTCATTGGTTTTTTGAACCTCTTTTGCCAATTGAGTGAGCCTATTTTTCAAAGTGTTATTTTCTTCAGCATTTTTTGGGTCTCCTTTACCAAGGTATTGACCCGTTTTTCATGCTTTTCTTGCATCTCTCTTCCCAGTTTTTCCTCCACCTGTCTAACTTGATTTTCAAAATCCTTTTTGAGCTCTTCCATGGCCTGAGCCCACCGGAAATCCACCTCGGATGTCTGGGATACAGAGGCCCCATCTTTCCCTGATGGCAAGCATTGTTCCTCCCCATCGGAAATGAAAGGAGGAAACATCATCTGTTCCCCAAGAAAGTAGCTTTCTATGGTCTTATTTTTCTTCCCTTTTCTGGGCATTTTCCCAGCCAGTTACTTGACTTCTGAGATTCCTCTCCACCCCTGCCTAGATCTGCCCAGCTAGTTCTTGGGGTCTGAGATTCAAATGCTGCTCCCCAGCCTCAGGACTTTCAGCTGCGGGCGTGCCTGCTATTCAATGTGAGCTTAAGTTCTGGTGCTCAGGTTGGGGCAGGGCCACCTCCCAGGCTCAGTTCCCTCAGGGGGTTTATGTGGAGACCTTTGGTAATGGCCCTGAGCTCCTGTCTGCTCCAGGAGTCCCTGGCCGCTGCTGCCTCTGCTGCTGCCTCTGCTGCTGCCTCTGCCACTGCCTCCCAAGGGAGCCTGAGTTATGGAGATACCCCACTCCCCTCATGGCCAGCCCAGAAGTCTCTCTCACTTGTGGGTGGAGGAACCTTCACAGCCACCAGAGGTTCCGTTCTGAAGCCTGCTCAGATCTGCTCCTCTCAGGCTGCGTGGCCAGGGCAGCGCAGGGGTGGGCTCCGCTGTCTGGTGCGTGACAGACCTTTGGGGTCAGTTTTTCAGGGCTCTCTGGAACGGAAATCTCTTCCACTGCGTTGATGTGCAGCTTGCACTGCTCCAGAATTTGTGGGGAGTTCTTTTCACAGAAAATTTATGGGCTGTGTGTTCGGAGCTAGCATAGGTGAGTCTTTCTACTCTGCCATCTTGGCTCCTCCCCAAGGCTCATCTTCCTGAGTTCAGATCTAGCCTCAAATACTAGCCACATGACTCTGGGCAAGTCACTGAACACTATTTGCCTCAGTTTACTCATATATAAAACGAGCTGGAGAAGTAAATGGTAAACCACGCCAGTATCTTTGTGAAGAAAACCCCAAATGGAGCCAACAGAGAGTTGGACATGACTGAAAACAACTAAACAACCATTGACTGTAATATAGAACACGCGAAGTGGAATCCTAAGAAGCATTTCTGGAAAAATAGGCTTAACCAGATGGTGCAGGACTTCAAATGTCCTGCTGAAGACTTGGCATGCTATCCTCGAGACAACAAGAAGACACCAAAAACTGTTGACCTGTGCCCTAGGAAAAGTACTTTGGCAGCTGGGTGATTGATAGATTGGGGTGGGGAGAGATAGAAAACAGGGAGACCAGTAAGAAGCCAATTACAGTCTAGGTGAGAGGTGATGAAGGCTGAACTAGGTGTGATGATTATGTAAGTGGTGAGAAGGAGCTGGATGTGAGATATATTGGGAAGGGGCAGGGGGGAAATGGGAGGGTGGAATGGATAAGGTTTAGCAACTAACTGGCTATAGGAAAAGAGAGTAGGAAAAGAGAATAGGAAATTCTGAGGCTCGGCACCTTGAAGGATTGTGGAGTTCCAAAGAGAAATTTCAAAGAAGGAAAAGTTTAGAAGACAGGTTGGGCTTAAAGTGGGGGAAGGAGAAGATAATGAGTTCTATTTTGGACATTTTAAATTTGAGATGACACTGTAATATGCAGGTGTAAGTGTTTAACAGGCACCTTGCAATTTAGTACTGAAGTGCAACAGTGTACGCACACACACACACACACACGCATTTGGTATTCATCTGTGTAAATATAAACATTGAAGCAATGGGAACTGATGAGATCAAAAGAAAAAACTGCAGAGAGAAAAGTATAAAAGAGTAAGTCTTGGGTTTAGGGATGATTGAAAATTAGCTGCCAAATAGGTAGGGGGAGAGGAAATTGAGGCAACCTTTTCTGTGACTTTGGCTATGATAATAGGACATATATCTTTAAGATAAGTGAATGAGTAATGCTTTTATTTTAAGTACTTAACAATGGTAAACACTGGGCATATCAATAGAAAAGATAGTCCCTTGCTCTTAAGGAGCTCAAATTCAAAAATACATTATGGAAGGTTTCAGCTGCAAATATGATGGAAAATTCCTGTATTCGTGAGGGTACTGCTGTGATTTTAAATGATAAAAGCAGCAGTTTCTGATGTGGAACCAGTTAGCAGCTCATATTTTAAAAGATGTAAAAAGTCTTAGGAGTGAAGTCATTACAATTGAGGGATACCAGGAATGGAGGCTTTGTGGAATATCCTTCTTGTTCTTTCAACTCCCTCATTTTACAAATGAAGAAACTGAGGCTAAGAATTTTCCATGAGTCACCTAAAGTCGCAGAAGCAGCAAATGGCAGACCACCTCACCAACCCTTACACTTAATAGCTTTTATTCAGTAGTCACCTGAGCACCCTTGGAGGTTCTAAAAGGTAAAGACTGGGTCAGAGCTATATTGTTAGGAAAATTAATCTGGCAGCGAAGTGTGAGTGTAGAAATGGGGAAGTCTCTCCTCTTTCCTTAGGACTTAACAAAAACCACTAGTTAAAATGGCAGCTAATCTATGGGGAATTTTCTTTTTCTCAACCATTTTTCTGCCTCTCCACAGACACTTCCATAGTCTAAAGGTTCTCAATATCTCAATTACTATTTATTTGTCTACACACGATGGGGGGACAGGGCCCAGACCCATGATTGTTCCGATGGACAAAAACCTCAGTTGGGAAAGGTCCCTTTTCCAATGAAGACTATGAATAAACGAATGAATGAGAAAGCGCTTAACTAGGTGCCAAGGACAGTGCTAAGTACCCAGAAACCAACGCCAAAGCCAAGACGGGGCTTCGGTTCTAATGGGGGGCGGGGGCGGTAGCCAGGGAGGGGAACTTTGGTTTGGAAGTTACTGGGTGTTGAGTGGGGGTACAAGGACCCTTGTCTTCCAGGGGCAATCCAGCACGGGGGGGGGGGGGGGGGGGGGGGGGGGAGAGCACGTGGTCACGAGGCACGGAGGATTCCAGGCCGCCCCAGAAACCCTATCACCAAGGGGGCGGGCCCCGAATAGCTCAGTGACTACTTATAGATCTCTAGCGGATGGGCGGAGACCCACGACTTTCTGGAGGGAGGGGGCCCCCAGGTGAGGCGGGGGCTTCCCTTCCAGCACTGATTTGATCGCTGTTCTCAGGGCTGGCGTTGGAGCGGTGGGGGGGGAGGGGGAGGTGTGGACAGGAAGTGGTCAGAGGGATCTGGGTCCCAAGGTGACGATCGCAGCCCAGGGTCGCAGGGAGGTGGGGAGGAGGAGGCCCAGGGAAGCATCTGGGCGGAGGGAGCGGGGGCCGGGGCAGCTTCCAATTTTATTCTAATTAACTAGCTAGATTAATTAATGTAGCTAAGTACTAAACAAGCCCGGGCCAGGTTCAAATTCTGGCTGCCCGGATAAACCGGAGCAGGCGCCCCAAACTCCCGGAAAAGCCCGGGAAGCCTGGGCGGGGGCGGCAGCCGATAGGGTCAATAAGGAGGAAGTCCCGCCCCAAGGTGGTTCTCGCCGGCCGGTCGCCTCCCGTTTCCTTGGAAACCGCGCGCGTAGCCGTTCTCGCGTCGGGAAAAGGTCGTAAAGCGGCGCTGGCGCGACTCGTCGGTGAGTGCGGTTTACGGCGGGAGGCTGGAGCGCGTGGAGGCTCGTGGCCTCACGTGGCCGGCAGCGCGCGCGATTTAGGGGCTGTCGCTCACTCGCTCTCCCGCGGCGCGGCTGCCGGAGCGGCGGCGGGGGGCCGGGGACGCCGGCGGGGCCCGGAGCGAGGACATGGCTGAGGCGCAGGGCGGGGACTGCGAGCCCGGGGAAGGGCCAGGGGTCCCAGGGATGGGGCTGGAGCTCAAACCGGAGCCGGAGCGGGGGGGCTTGGAGGCGAAGCTGGAGGGGGACGGGCCGCAGGTCAAGGCGGAGGTGATGGAGGAGCCCGAGGAGGGGACACAGGTGGGACACGAGGGAAAGCAGGACGTCATAGACGGGGCAGGCGTGAAGCGTGACGTCACAGACGGGATAGAGGAAGGGGGACGTCATAGCTGGGGTAGAGAGTAAGCTGGCTCGAAGCATGACATCATGGACAGGATAGAGAGGAAGCAGGATGTCAAACGGGGCAGACGTGAAGTGTGACGTCACAGACGGGATAGAGGAAGTGGGACGTCATAGATGGGATAGAGGGTAAGCAGGATGCCACAGACGGGAAGACGGGAAGCAGGAGTTAGTAGATACTCTAGAGGAGAAGCAAGAATTTAGAGATGAAGTAGAGAGAAAGAGGAATTGATGAATGGAGTGGATGTGAAGGAGCCATTTTTAGATGGACTGGAGGCGGTGGAAGAGGTGGTGGGTGGACCACAAATGAAGAAGCTGGCGGGTTGGAGGAGGGTATCCCAGTAAGGAGCAGAGTGGAGGTGAAGGAGGAAGTAGGGAGGATGGGAGCGCAGGAGGTCGCAAGAGGGGAGGAGAGAAAAGGCTGGGTGATGTCTGGACAGGGGGTGAAGGAGGAGGAGATGGCTGCAGCCCGGGCCAGGGAAGACGGATCGGAGCTGGCGGAGGAGCAGAAGCCGCCGAGGGAGCCTCGGGTGGGCAGCAAGCGGAAGCTGGCCATGTCCAGGTAGGATGAGAGTGACGTGTCATGTGCCAAGAGGGAGGCGGGTTACAGGTGGTTGGGGGCGGGGGCAGACAGAACTAGAATCCAGAAGGTTCCATAGGGCTCTTGAAGCCTCAACTGGGTTGTCAGGCTCAGTGGGGTATTTGACATTGGTGGAATTTGGGGAAGAACCTGAGTGGGTTGTAGGAGGATAGGAAGTCAGCAGTGTCTTGGGGGTTGAAGGTCAAATGAATTAATTAGATTTTTGTCTTGACTTCTCTTAGTTGTGTCTTCCTCTTTCCAAGTGGAGAGAAGCCATTCTCTATTCTGGGACTTGGCTAATTTTAGATGAAAATGCACCTACATATCTACACTGGGTTTTATTTAAATTCATCCTCTTTGATTTATAATTTAATCTGTAATAGGCAGCCAGGTGGTACAATGGATAATCTTGGACTTGGAGTCAGGAAGACCTGACATAGCCAGTGTGAGTCTAAGCAAGACATTTAATAAATGACTGTCTGCCGCAGTTTATCTATAAAATGGATAGCACCTTCACCAGGGTTATCTAGGTGGTGCAGTGGATAGAGCACCAGTGCAGGAGTCAGGAGGACTTGAGTTCAAATGTCACCTCAGACACTTGACAGTCATTAGCTGTGTGGCCTTGGGCCAGTCACTTAACCCCAATTGCTTCATCCTGGGTCATCTCCAATCCTCCTGATGAATGTCTGATCACTGGATTCAGATGGTTCTGGAGAAGTGAGGTTGGTGACCTGCACAGCCCTCCCTCACTCAAAACAAAGTCAAGTGCAAGTCATGTCATTATTTCTCTGATGGCGTAGTCTTCTTCGGCAATGAAGGACAAACACACAGTCATACAGCTTGACGACAATGCACCCTAGAGTAGAGGGGTGTCAACCTTGCTGTCCCCAGCAACACTCCCTAGTGCTCCCTGAAACAGGTTGAAATGTAATTGGGAAATGTTGAACAAAGTAAATAAAAAATACAATATAATATAGATGACATTCATTTATGATTTCCTAAGTCAGTATAGCCCACAGAGATACATTTCTAGTTGAGTTTGATGCCACACTCCCAGAGGGCAGAACAAGAAGCAACTAATGAAAATGGCAAAGAGGCAAACTTAAATTTGATATAAGGAAAAATTTCTTGAGAAGTGGGCTCTCTGCCTCTGGAGGTATTGGGTGATTGCCTTCATTGAAAATTTTTAAGCAGAGTTGGATGCTCTTTTGTCAGGTAGGTTGTTGTAGGGATTCGTTTCAGTATAGGTTGGACTGGATATCCACTAAAGTCCCAATTCTGAATTTTTACAATTTGTACAGCCTCCATGATAGAAATGTATGGCATATCTGAGAACCAGCTTAGCTAATGTGGAGAGAGGCTCATTACCTAGGTTGGCCATAGGATTATCAAATGTTGCAGCCACAGCAATTTCAAAGGTCATTTACTAAATTGTGGAAGAGTTGTGATGAAATCACAAATACTGGAAGAAATGAGATGTTGTCATGCAGTGAAAAAGGAAACAAAAAAGGAAATGGAGGGGTGGAAATGAAGGGAGGAAATCTTATTGTCCAGAAAATAGATGGCTCATCTGTCAACGCCACAAAAAACTAGAAGTTCATTTGAAAATATTAGATCAGAGCGGTTGGAAGGGAGAAGGAAATATCTGTGTTTCCTAAATTAGCAGCAGTGTATTGTTGTATTCTTAATTTGGCTTCAAACCCCACAACTACCACTGTTAGCGTCCTTGGTCAGTATTATATGAGAGAAAAGACTAATTTAGAAGACTTTTTCTCTTCATGGGAGGTTTATCTCTATTTTTTACTCAGCTTGTAGGTGAGCTAGAGTCATTCTGTGTGATGCTACTAAGTATCTGACAGAAAAAAAAAATTGGAAGAATTATCTGATGTCCTCAATAAACTTCATTAGAGTATTGAAAAATGAGTGGACTTTTCCTTGATCCATATAGTCTAGTAATACTAATTCTGATTGTTATTGGAGAATTTTCCAGAGGAGTTAACAGTGATCTCAATTGCCAAATCTACTGTCCTTTTTCAATTCCCCTCCTTCTTGACCTGCCACCTTTGATATTGTTGATCAACCTCTTCTCCTTGATATTCTCTTCTC
Source organism: Bettongia penicillata ogilbyi (assembly GCA_023548195.1). Classification (NCBI taxonomy): domain Eukaryota; kingdom Metazoa; phylum Chordata; class Mammalia; order Diprotodontia; family Potoroidae; genus Bettongia; species Bettongia penicillata. The sequence goes on from JAJHZJ010000213.1 coordinate 6,220,746, forward strand.
TCTAGGTTTTTGTGACACTCCTGTATCTGCTTCTTTACCTGTCTGACCTCTTCAGCCTTGTTTGCTGGATCTTCATCCAGATCATGCCCATTAACCAAGGGTGTCCTCCAAGCCTCTGTCCTGAGCCCTTTTCTCTTCCCCTTCTGTACTTTTTCACTAGTCATCTTTCAAATTCAAATTTCTAAACAAACCCTTCTCAGATTTATTTGCCCAGGCCTCGCCTCTCTCCTGACTTTCATTGTGTGTGTCTTCAACTGCTTATTGGATATAGTGAACTGGGGGTTTTGTAGACATCTCAAACTTAACTTGTCTAAAACCAAACTCATTATCTTTCCCTTCAAACCCCGCCCCCCCCTTCCTAACAAGCTTCTTTGTTGCTGCCAAGGCCAGCATTGGCACCTCCCAGGCACCTAGACTCAAGACTTGGGTGTCATCCTGGACTCCTTGTTCTTACCGCCCTATATCCAGTCAATTGTCATCTCCTAGTTTTCCTGCCTTGGTAACATCTCATTTATATGCCTCCTCCCCACCCCGACACTGCCACAACCTTGATGTAGGCCTTCATCACCTCATCCCTGAACAGTTGCAATACCCTGCTGGTAGGTCTTCGTGTCTCAAGTCTTTCCCCACTCCAGTCCATCCTCAATACAAAAGGATCTTTCTTTGGAAGTTCAAGTCTAGCCATGACATCCCTATCCCATAAACTCCAGTGACTTCTTGTCACCTCTAGGAACAAATATAAAATCTTCTCTTTGGTTTGTACAGCCCTCTTATCTGCCTCCAGTCTTCTTAGACCTTATACCCCACGCACCCAGTGACACTGGCCTCCTTTGCTGTGCCTTGGTTAAGACACTATTTCCTGACCCAAAGCATTTTCACTGCCTCACTCTCCCTGTCCCTTCTCATGTCTGCCTCCTGGCATCCTTCAGGTCCCAGCTGAAGACCCACCTTCAGCAAGAAAACTTGCCCAATCCTGCTTAATCTTAGTCTTTTCCCCCTGCGGTTGTTCCCAGTATATCTTCTACCATTGTTTGTACATGGTTGCTTGAATGTTGTCTCCCTGTGTTGTCAAACTTGGGAGTAGAGATTGTCTTATCTTTTGTTGTATCCCCAGCACAACATACCACCTTTCACTGAGTAGGAGATAGATAAATGCTAGTTGACTGACCAGAGAAGAAATCCAGAATTGGGAAGAGGCCTCACAGAAGGATTTAAGACAGTAAACGCTTATTAAACTCATACTGTGTGCTCAGTCCTGAGGATATACATATAAGCCAAAAAAAACCACTCCTTGCCTTCAGGGAACTTTCATTCTAAGTGGGGAAGACATCACTGAAGGGAGCTGGGATCTGAGGAAAGAGATGTGGTGTCCCCAATATCTACATAGACTTTACATCTGCAGAGTGAGAAGCAAAGCCAGAAGGGGAATGAAGGCCAACTCTCCTGGGTCTCTTCTTAAAAATAGAAGTGCCAGGAGGTTGTGACCAGTGGGGTGAGAACCAACAAAGGCAGGCGTGGTGGCCAAGTCCCTGAGAAGTCCTGAGCGGAGCTGGGAGGGGAATGATGAGTGGCCATGAAGGGTTTGGGTTTTGTTTTTTTTTTAACCAAAGGGTTACTTCTGTACATGCCTGAGTTAGTAAAAGTGTGTAAGTTCTTTGTGGAAATTTATCCATCCACAAGTAGATTACAACTTTGGAGATTTTAAGAATTACACGTATTTGATGGGTTTTTGTTTCTTGTAGCTGTGAAACATGTGGTACAGAAGAAGCAAAGTACAGGTGTCCACGCTGTATGAAGTGTTCCTGCAGGTATGAACTCGACCTAGTCCTCTTCCTGCTGCTTGTGCCCTTTTTATACTTCTAAATGAAAATGCAAAGTTTTTGTATATTGCCTTTTCAGTTTAGCATGTGTGAAGAAACACAAAACAGAGCTTACATGCAATGGAATTCGAGACAAGACAGCATTTGTCTCATTAAAGCAGTTTACTGAAATTAATCTTCTAAGCGGTAAGGCAGAATATCTCATCTTATTTGTAACTAATTGATGTATCTTTCCTTTGGCGTGTCACCTGATTTTTGTACTTTGAAAATTTTAGATTATAGGTTTTTGGAAGATGTAGGAAGATCAGCTGACTATATTGCTAGAGATATTTTCTTGAAAAGACCCTCAACAAATAGAATTGTAAGTATTTATTTCTCTTAATAAGCTTATTAGTTTTAACTAGCTTAAGAGAGGGACAGCTGGGTAGCACAGTACATCTACTGTTTCAACTGGAGTCAGGAAGACTCCTCATAATGCAAATCTGGCCTAAGGCACTTACTAGATGTGACCCTGGGCAAGTCTAACCCTGTTTGCCTCAGTTTTCTTGTATGTAAAACAAGCTATAGAAAGAAATGGCCAAACACTGTATATTTTGTCAAGAAAACCCCAGATGGAGTCACGGAGTCGGACACTACTAAAAATAACGGTAACAAAGGCTTAAGGGAAGGTAACCATAGCAGTTGAGTATTAAATAGATTTCATTTTCATAGGAGCATGGAATTTAAAGCAAAAAGAGACCTTTCAGATGAGTCAATTCAGTTTCCTTAGGGAAACTGAAGCTTATAAAAGTTGGCTTTTCCAAGGTCACATAGGTGATAAGTAGTGGAACCAGGATATGAACCTGGGTCCTGTTTGCAAATCTGGTGTTCTTTCCCCTGCTATGTGCTCCAGATTTGTAAGGCTTTTCCTTAAAATAACTATAAAATTAAAATTCATCATTGTGATACAACTTTGTGTGAACATAAAATGTGTTCAGAAATGATCAACAAATATCTCATTTTTCTATAGAGTAATTAGCAAAGAAACATCATACTTAAAAAAAAAATTTCTTCTGCCAATTTTATTATTACTGTTTTTCTTGGACTATCTGATTCAGTAGATAGCTATTCATGTGCATGGTGCCTGAAAGAAAGATTATTATATAATGTTACATTTTAATTTTTTTTTAGAACTGTGTAACATTAAGTCTAAAAATGAGATGACACTTAGAGATGTTGACTGAACTCTCTTATCAGTTTCAGTTGGCACATTTCATATTAGAGAATCAGCTAGAGGGAAGGTGTCAGACCCAAGGCTGAGCCAGATTAAGATGAGATTGGGAAATATTTAGCAATAAATAAAAATACAGTAGAATATAGGTAATGTTAATGTGTGATATGCAGCCCTTGGGAATCTTTATCTAGTTTAGTGATCTTCTGTTTGGATTTGGCACTAATGGGCTGGAGCATTGAGAAGATTAACAGTAAAAGGCCGAAAGTGACATATAGCTTCTTAAATTAAACTTTAGGTAGTGAAAAGAATTTTCAGTGAATCATTTGAATTTGTTGTCCCTAGCCCTAAAGTTTCTACAAAGTAGTATGACAGCAACTTGGATATAGCATCTTTAAGGTTTACAAAGCTCTTTACTTCCCATCCGCACAAAGAGATTTTCATTTTTAGATATATTAGTATATTTAAATATATTAGTATTAGTATATTATTAGTATCCATAGTCATTGCCTTTCAATAGTTGTTTCTGAATCCAAGTGGGTTTTTTGACTTAATACAGAAAAGAATGATGCCACCAATTTTGCCTGGTTTATTGGACATTGATGACACATACTTTATTAAACTACTAATGAGATGAACATGATAAAGTTTACTCTGGCATTACTTCGGGTCATGAATAATTCAGAATCACAGTAACTCATTTTATTGGCGAAAGGCATTTATTATTACTAAGTGCTTTTGTCATTTACATAATTAAACAAATCATGCCACTTCCTGGTATCCGAGTAGTACCTGTTTCATGCTGCAATAACACTGTCCAATAAATAGTATTAAATATGGAATTTCACATTTAATAATGTTAAAAATTATATACTCCACTGGTTTTGGAGATAGAAGACTTAAGTTTTGGTTTTGATAATAGGGATGTTACTTTAGTTGTCATTTAATTTCTCATTTAAGTTCTCTGAGACTCAATTATCTCATTTATAAAATTGGGATCATACATTACTTTTCTCACTTTTTGTTAGGAGAAAATGCTTTGCAAAACTTTTAGACTGTGAATTATTGTTACTAAAATAACAAAACGGTTTTATCATACCTTAAGGACATAGAGTACATGGATTATTGAATACAGTATCTAGTTTTAATGGATTGATTTCATCATCCTCATCAGTATTATTCTGAGAGAGATAAGAGTAGCAAAACTGACCAGTTTCAGTTTGTTTTATTCCTTGACTTTTTCTTTGTAGTGAAGTGCTAATAAAAAATGGCCAGGGCAGCTAGGTGGTGCAGTGGATGGAGCACCAGTGCAGGAGTCAGGAGGACCTGAGTTCAAATTGCACCTCAGACACTTGACACTCGCTAGCTGTATGACCTTGGGCAAGTCACCTAACCCCAATTGCCTCATCCTGGGTCATCTCCAGTCACCCTGATGAATATCTGGTCACTGAATTCAGATGGCTCTGAAGGAGAAGTGAGGCTGGTGACCGGCACACCCTCCCTCACTCAGAACAAAGTCCAGCGCGAGTCACATTGTCATTTCTCTGATGGCACGGTCTTCTTCGGCAACAAAGGATGAACACACACACACCCCATACGGAGAAATCAGAATATTTATGGACTCTCTATTGATTCTTAAATAATTGAGAGCTCATTTTAGTGCCCTCAGTTTTTCAGAGTTTTAGCTCAGTTGTGAAGTTACATAAGCTATTTGAGTTTAATTTTTAGTTTTTGTTTATCAGTTAAACTACATGAAGAACCGAGCGCGGAGACTCAGGATTGACTTAAGAGTCTTACCTATTGGCTTTACCAAAAGAAGAGAGAATTCAACAGTGTTTGACAAGAAGTAAGTATCTAGTTGCTGTAGAAATGTCTTAAATTGTGTATTTAATAAATTACTTTTGAGGTCTAGTGTTTTCTTTATCACATTAATGAAGTAGACTGTGAGGATGCATTACTCTTGCCCAGGAGGAAGTGTTAAGTTTTCTAGAAGCCATAGGATCATAGATCAGAAGGTGATTTTAGGAGATGAGCGGCCAAATCTCATTTTATAGAGGAGGGACCTTGGAAGGATAGTAGAATCTATTGAGGATTTTAAGGAACAAGGAAACAAATTTTTAGGCATCAGAGAAGAAATAAGACATTAGGGAGGGATTAAAGTTTAGCAGAAGAGGCAACAGGAAGGAAATCTGCTGAAGAAGGCAGAGGCCAAGGGATCAAAGACACATGTAGAGGGATTGTCTTTAGCAAGAAGGGCCACCTTTTCTTCATCTGAGGGTGGAGTAAAGGAAGAAGACATGGTGAGATGAAGAAGACTCTCCACATGGCCTTGATTTTTTATTTTCTTTTTTAAATTGCCTTGTGAAGTCTGTACCTAAGATGGTGTGGGAGGCTTGAGAGAGTAGCAGGTTTGGAATAGCTTTGTTGAGTGTGATAGGGCATCAGTTAGGAAGGGGAGTTGTAGAAGCGATGCATTGCTGTCATGAGGCCTGGCTGAGATTAGACACCCTGAATTTGTAGTGGGTACAGTAGTTTCCATGACTTCCTCCAGCTCTATTCAGCTGCATGTGAATAGGGACGGAGGAGCTAGTGGAAATATTTCAATATTGGGCTTCAGCAAGGCACAGGAGGCAATAAGACAAAGATGCAAGGAATTTGTGTGCAAAGCAGAGTGTGAAATTGAATTGGTTCACTGAGGTACTGAGATTAGGAAGAGTGGGGCCTGTGACTCTTATCAAAAATGCCGATCTGGGAAAGTCCTTAAGAATAAAGACTTAAGTAGGGTTAGGATAAGGCATAGGAAGAGAGAGCATGAAAAAAGAGCATGAGCAGATAAGAGAACTTCAGGCATCTCAAGTGTGGAAGCTGAACATGTGTTACGACAGTCAAAGGAAAGACCGTCCCTGTGTTTTTATATACTATGTAATGCTGAGCTGCTATTGAGCATAGTATGGGAGTTGAGTACTTTCTGAACTGGAATTTTAGCATACTTAAGGGAGTAGCATATAACAGAAATTTCTTACTGTGAGCATAGGTTTTGGGGATGAGATTCTATGCTCTTTGGATCTTGTTTTTCAAGTAATTCCAAATCCATCTAATTTTATCATCCAGCCCATGTCCCTCCTGCTTGTTCAGAAGGCTTGCATGAGACTCAGATGTTTTCCTGAAATCTCTATATGTTATGTGTACACAGTTCCCTAAACCTGCCTGTCAAATAACACTATCAAAAACAGAAATGAAGTTGATCTAATATGGCCTGTTCTTGATAAATCCATGTTGACTTTCTTTGCTTATAGCTTCTCTTTCTGAGTTCTCAGAAACTGTCCCTCTAATGCTATTTTTGAGAATTTTCCCTTGTGACGCAGGCAATTTAGAGGCCAAACATAATACCCTTTTTAAAAAACGAGGACAATTACTTACTGGTGCAGGATGTCTTCTGTTTTCCATGGTCATTTTTCAAAAAATGACCAATTCTTGGTACCTGGTTTCTAGATCATTCAGGGCTTGTGACTTGAACTCATTGAGGGGGGTGAGGTGGTCTCTTGCTGTCTTCACATATCTTTTATTTCAAGTCACACAGTCACAGACTGGCGTAATTTGAAGAGAAATCAGCCACAATGTAATCCAGCCTACCAAGGAAAGGGATTCCTTGTTATAATATATCCAACATGTAGTCACCCAGCCTCCTCCTTGAAGATATCCAAGAAGTCCCTGTTAACTAATTTTACTATCCTGGTCTCTTCCTAGTCCATGGAAGAGAAAACCAAAGCCAGATGAGATGGTAGTTCTACTTTGTTATTCGTTTTCATCTCTGAGCTGTAACTTTCTCGATTCCTTACTCCAGCTCATCTAAAAAGGTCTTTTTTCCTTAACTCGTTCTGGGTCTTGGCTCTTGATGGTACCATTTTAGGACTGCTGCCTTTTATATCTAGGGTCTGTTTCCTGTTAAGTAACAGAATCACTTTAGGAAGTTGTTCCCCCTTTTCTCTTCATCAAAATAACTTCTATTGATAGCTTCAGAATTCTTTCTCTAGTCCTTTCCATCTCTCCCCAAGTCCAGTTTTCCTTGAAGAATAGGAGAGCAAAAAAGAGGCCACCTGTCCATTCTCTGATCTCCTGTTTTTCCAGAAGAGAGAAAATGATTTGTCAGTATTTTATAAACAGAAAATTGGGTTGCTGTGAAGGGGGAATGTTGCTTCCAATTTCAGCTGTGATTACTCTGTCATTAGTTTTACTTAATTATTTTATTTTACATTGTTACAAAAGATTTTTCCGTAAGTGGGTGTAATCTTTAAACGTTTGTAACAAAAACAAAATATCAATAAAAGTTTTTAGATAAAGTAATCATTACCTGGATTTTCCTAGAGTACTTTGTGAGACTCTCCTTTGTGTGTATCGTGTTCATGTGTGCTCATATCTCATCTCCCTTTACATTGTAAACTTGACTACAGAACACATCTTTTTCATCTTTGTATGGCCAGTACCCTAACATAGTGTCTTTTATGTGATGGCTTACTTAAAAGATATTTGTTAAAGTTGCTCTTTTGCTGCCAGTTTTCTTGAATGAATGCCTCCACTTCTATAGCATTTGCATTTTCTTCAACCCTTCATAATCAATTTTCTGTCTGTGGTATTCTGAGGTCATTCGTTGTCTCTTCTAACTGCTTTTTCATTGTTTTAAAAGTTGGAAGGGACTTCAGAGGTCATCTAGCCTAATTCATACTTGAAAATAATATCGCTTCTATACCCAACAAATGGTTCTCCATATTGTGTAAAAGCCTCAAGTAAAGTGGGGATAGCGGGTGGTGGTCAGGGAGAGAATCTGATACTCTTCACCATAGGTGTTATGGTTAAAGTTTAGTTTGGGTATATTGGCCAGCTGGGAAATTGGGCTGAATCTAATAGCATTATATTTAATAGGGATAACTATAAACATGTTTAAGTTCAAAAAATCAGTTTCACAAACATCATAAGGCTTTTATGTTTACCTCTTAAATCTGATTTTTTTATATTCAACCTATGTTATAGCCTAGGATCATTTTGAAGATACCCAGCAAGTCACTAGCTTTCACCTAAAGAGACCTATTCAGGGCAGATGAAACCTTTAGGAGGCAAAGTATCTCGGCTGTAATTGTTATGTCAAATCTGAATCTTTAGCTTTCTTCAGGTTTCCCTCTTTGTTCATTTCCAATCCATTCTGTCATCCATTAATTATTTAATGCCTGTTATGCCAGGCCTTGTGCACGGGGAATATACAAAAGTGAAAGTCTTTCTAATGGAGGAGACAATGTGTATGGATACACATATAATACACACACAGGGTCATTTGGAGGGAAAGACACTAGCAGCCAGGAGATCAGAAAAGGCTTTCTGTGGAAGGGGTGGTGTTTGAGCTGAGTTTTGAGGAGAGCTCGAGATTCTCAAAATCAGAAATGAAGGAGTACATTTGAAGCCTGACGAGATAGCCAGTGCAGGATCAGAGGGATGGACATTGGAGTGTCATGTGTGAGCAGAACTGTGATTAGTCTGTAAAGTGCGTGAGGAGGAATGATGCATAACGGGACTGGAGAAGCAAGATAGCTTAATTACCAAATGAGTGTGTATTTGATCCTAGAGGAAATAGGGAGCCCCTGGAGTGTTATTGAGGAGAGGAGGGACTTCCTCAGACCTTTTTTGGGCAGCTCTGTGAAAGATGAATTGGAGAAGGAAGAGAATTGAGACAGAACCCAATTAAGATGCTGTTGCAGTGGTCCAAATGAAGGGTAATGAGACCCTTTTACCCAAGGTGGTGATTGTGTGAATAGAGAAAAGGGGGAAAGACAATGAGTTCTGCTCTGGATGTGAGTTTAAGATGACTGTGAAACACTTGGTTTGAAATGTCCAGTAGGCATTTGGTGATGCCACACTGGAGCGTAGGAGAGACTGGATCTGTGAATCTGGGAGTCATCTCCGTAAAGGTGATTATGAAACCCATGGAATTTGACAGGGTCCTCAATGAGAGAGTGAAGAGAAAAGTGCCTGGGGCAGAGCTTTAGGGTATTGCACCCATTTTCAGTCATTGTGAGTAATAGGTGATGATCCAGTAAAGGATCCGCAGAACGACCCTAAATCACCTCTTGACAGCTATTAGGATGAGCTTGCTTACTTTTCTCCTGACTCAGCACCCCCATCTCTCTTAGCTAGTTCTCACATGGCATGTCCCAGAGGCTCTTCACTTCAACCTGCCCATACTGCCTCAGTTGTTTTTCTTCTTGTCAGTGTCCTCCCTAACATGCAGCACTGAGAACTGAACCTGCTATCCTAGTCCTAGACTTATTAAGCAGATTTTTTCTGCTTCCCCAGAGTACTCCTCTTCACCTTCCTTTTCATTCTTCAAGATTATCAAGCCATAACAACCACTCCCATGGTTTCTAGCTAATTAGCCTCTCATTATGACCCTTAATGATAAGGTTCATGTATCATCTTCTTGCTTTGTTCTTTACTGTATTTGCTTGTGTTTATCTTTTTATGTTTCTCTTAACTACATTTGAACTTCAGAGTTTCTGTGTGGCTTTGATCTTTTCATCAAGAATTCTTGAAAGTCTTCTTAGTTCATTAAAAGTCTCTTTTGTCCATTATAAAGTTACACTCAGTTTTACTGGATAAGTAATTCTTGACTGTAAGCTTCTGTCTTTTTCTTGCTTTCTGGAATAGTGTATTCTAGACTCTACACTCATTTATATTGGTGTTGGCTAAATCCATGGGTGATCTTGACTGTGGCTCCTCAGTATATAAATTATTTCTTTCTGACAGTTTGCAGTAGTATATTTTCTTTGACTTGGAAACTCTGGATTTTGACTATAGTGTTTTTGGGTTTTTCATTTTATGGTTTTGTTTTTTTTTTTCTGGAGGGTGCCTGGTGCATTCTTTCTAATTGCCTTTTACCCTCTGATTCTAAGAGATCTGGGCAGTTTTCTTATAAAATTTGAAATGGATTTCTGGGCCTTTATTTTGGTCATGGAATTCAGGTAGTCCAATAATTCTTAAATATTCTCTCTTCAGTCTGTTTTCTGATTCAATTATTTTTGCAATAAGATAACTTGACTTTTTCTCTGTTTTTTAAGTCTTTTTGCTTTGTCTTACTATTTCTCATTGTCTCTTGGAGTTATTGATTTCTATTTAATCCATTCTATTAAGGGAGTTTGTTGCTTTGGTAAGGTTGATGCATTAATTTCTTTTCCAGTTCTCTGCTGCATGGCTCTCATTTCTTTCCCATTTTTTTCCTCTAGTGCTCTCATTTCATTGACAGAAACATTTTTTAACTCATTTTATCTTTTCCACAAATTCTAGGTGAGTTTGTGCCCAACCTTTTTTTTTTTTTTTTGATGCTTTCTGGGGATATTGAGAGTTGTGTGGTTCTAGGATCTCAGGGATAGCTCAGGCTGGGGACCTGCAAGCATTCATTGTGCCAAAGTAGTCTTGATCCAAGGCACAGTCTGATCACTGCCCTCTCTGTTCTGAGCTCTGCACACTGGGTTTTGGGTCTGAGCAACAGTGCCCAGGATGCTGTCTGACAAAGCCCCTGTTAGGAAGCTTTGTTGGTTCAGAGGACCAAAACTTCAGGCTCCCTTTTGGTTTGGGGTTCTTCCCTTGGCTGGTCATCTGCAGGCTTGAGACTAGGCCTGAGGTCTGAACCACACCACTGTTGTGTTCTCTGACCTGGTTGCCTATGGCCTAAGACCACTGCAGGTTGGGCCTGGGCTCCCAGGTGTACCTTCCCAAGTCCACCTTGTATCTGGGACTCAGAAGTGGATAATGGGTCACAAAGCTTCCAGTTTTGTCACCATTGTGGTATACTGGCTTGGGTCTGAGAGTGCTCCATTATGGATCTGGGACCCCTTCTTTTCCTGATGCCCAGCTTCTCCCTCCATTGGAGTGCTCCTCATTGTATACATCTCATTGTTAGCGTACATCCACAAATCTCTCCATCTCCCTCTGCCCACCTGTACTGAACATAAGGCTCACCGTGACTTTTCTTTGGATTCCCCCTCACGATTTAGTCTGGTGCATTTTCTGGATCTATTTGAAATGATTTGGGGAGGAGATCTTGCGATGCTGCTTTCTGCAGCTATTTCTTAGTTCTGACCCCCAAATGAGGCGGTGGATGTGTTGTCGCATATTTGACGTGTTATGCTTGTAGTCCACTCAGATCTCCAGGTCTTTTTCAGTCTGCTACCTAAGCTTGCTTCTAGCATCTCATACTTGTGAAATTGATTTTTTTTTTAATATAAGTACTGTACTGTTTATTTTCTTCTATTAAGTTTCACCTCATTTGGTTTGTCTCAATATTTTAGTCTGTCCACAACTTTTTGGATCCTGATGATCATCCAGCCTCTGATATCTATTGATTTGTTGAGTATGCTATCTGTGTTTCATTCAGATCACATAGGAAATGTTGAACAGCATATGGCCAAGGTCAGGTGTCTGAGGCGTTCCAGTAGCGTCCTTCCTTTGAATTTACACTAACCTGTTAATGATGATTTCTTGGCATCTGGTCATTTAACCATTTGCAAACACATCCATTTGCATCACTCTTGAGTTTACATTTCCATTTTCCACAAAGATAGCAGGAGAGACTTTGGACAGATGCTTTGCTTGAAGTCATGTTTGTTATCCTTGCCCCCTCAACAGCATTGATCCTTGCTGATGAACCATCCTCTACCCCTCTTCCTAGTACCTCTGAGGGTTCTTGGGAGGAAACAGCTTTGTCCTAACCTCAAAGGTGGTTTGAAGATGGCAGATGTTTCCTCAGGGTTTCTGGGGCACTACCCTCTGCTTCTACCTCTGTCCTCCTCCACCACTCCTGTTGCCTTGCCTGACCCCATTAGCTCTTCCTTGCCATTCGCTTTGATCTTTCCCAAGACCCTTTGATCTCATTTTCTCTCCATACTTGCTCACCTAGCAGTGACCTTCATTCTCATGACTTGAGTCTGTCCCTTTAATATAATTCCCATTTTCCATTTCCACAAACACTGGATGGCTGCTCTGTGCAGCAGGTACTTGGGATGCACCAGAATTAAACAAAGCTCAGTCTTTTCCCTCAACATTTTACATTTCATATGATGCTTTTCCTTCTGACATCCCTGTTTTTTGGACCTTTGGTCCCTACCCAACATTCAAAACTTTGACTTCTCTGGACCCTTTTCTCCATTATCCAGTCTGTTGCTAAGAACTGTGTGCCTATACAATGCATCTCACATTTTTCTCTTCCTTCCTACTCGCTCTGCTGTCAGCTTTGTATAGAGTCCTTGTTAGAACTGCCTGCCACATTCATTCTCTGCCCTTTCAGTCCATATCTTCTAGTGCTGTCAAATTAGTTACACTTCTGTATTGGTCTTCTATCACCCTTCTGCCCCAAATCCTTCAATGATTTCCTGTTGCCTAACTGTTAATAATTGATAGCAGTAACTCATTGGCAGAGTACTTAGTGACAGCACTCCTAATTAGGTATTGTAAAGTATTATATGTATTATAAAGTAAAGTATATGATGTACTTTCCTCCCCATTTTGCAGAATATGGAATACATAGCAGGGATTGCAGTGATTTATTCAGTCACATAGAGATTTGGTATTTAACCCAATTCTCCTGATTCCAAATTCTGTGCTTTTTCTACTATAATGAAAAGTAGAATGGAAAATAGATTTTTCTTCCTCTTAGACATTGTAAACTTGAGGGCTCCAAAAGAAATTTCTTACATTAATAAACCTGTAAAAAAGAAAATTAAGCATTTATACCAGGCATAATGGAAGAGTTAAAGTCAGTTGATAAGTTAGAATGGAACATACACACACAAATTTACAGGTCTTACATAAAAATTATTAATATAGAAATATATTTTAACTGAGGTATTTATTACGATTGTTTAGAGGCTAGCCACTAGGTGTCCCTCTTGTAAAGAAATAGCAAGTGTGGTTTTTTAATGGAATCATGGATTTACATGCTTCCTAATTGTGGTGCTTCTAAGTCCAGCCACCCAGATCTACATTAATGTCTGTTTTTTTCTAGTCACACATTTTCTGGTCTTCATAGAAATGTTAATAAATAGTATAGTAAAGTATAATATTTTTTGTGGTATCATAGATGTGTATGAGGAGGATAGGGAGTAGTAGGGAGGCAGGCCTGTACTCACACACAAACACATAGAGCTAGGTCCCAATTAGTGTGAGTCAGTGAATTCCCTGAAGCAGTAACATATTCAAATTTGCATTAGTCAAAATTGTAGTTATTTAAAATATATTAATTGGTTTCAGCCCAATTGAAATATGTAGTATGAATTTGAGTAATTTAGCCACTTCAGGATTTTCATTATTTGGACATATCTGATGGTGGGTGAGGGGGTTGATGTGTGTGTGTGTGTGTGTGTGTGTGTGTGTGTGTGTGTGTGTGTGTGTGTGTATGTAGAGGAGAGAGAGCATAAAGTGTTACAGTCCTAAAATACTGAGTTTCTATAAAATAACAGTTTAAGTGGATTTTGAAGTAAACTAAGGCTGATTACATAATAGGTTCTTAATATATACTTGCTAATGTATTATTGTTTGATTCAATTTCTCCAACATTCATAGCTTTTACATCTTTGTGAAAAACTTCTAGGTTCTAAGTAGCACTTAAACAACTTTTTACATTTAAACTCTCTAGTTTCCAGATTCCCTTGGGCAGGGCTGTCTGGTAGAACACTATGGCTCTTGGATGTCGGTGTTGCTTCCACCAACAGCAGTGTCAGGGGTTACTGTATCCTCAAAACTCTTCATTCTGTGACCAGCCTAGTCTTACCTCAAGTCTCTCCCTACTTCATCCAGTCTGCCAGAGTAATTTTCCTTAGGCACAGATCCGACCATCTCATACTCCTTCTTAGTCATTATCAGTGACTTTCTGCATCTCTAGGAGGACAGAATGCCCCTGCTGAGCTTCATCAGGTCTTTACCACCTCGTTCCATTGCACATTACTACTGTCCAACCCCACACAGGCACACTCTGCAGTACAACTAAAGTGACCTTCTGTCTTCCTCACCCACGACCCTCGTTTCCCAACCTTTTACAAGGTCCTGGCCATGTCCCATCAGATTGGTCAGCAAGCATTTATTAAGTATTTGCTATATACCAGACCCTGGGCTAGGCCCTGGGGATATAAATACAAGAAAGAGACAGTCCTTATTCACAAGTAGCTTACTTCTAGCTTGAATACATTTTCTCACCTCCACTTCAAGGGAGAGCTTCAACATAGCTTTCAACACGAAGCCTTTCTGGTCTGCACAGCTAGCTGCTAGTGACTTCTCAAACTACTTTGTATATAACTAACTTATATTTACTTACATTTATTAGTGCATTTATATATATATTTGCCTACATGTTGTAATGAAAGTTTCTTGACAGTAAGGATTATTCTATTGTATTGATATGCACAGTGCTTGGCAGATAATAGATGCCTAGTCAGTCAGTTCAACATTCATTACATGCCTACCATGTGCCAAGCATTGTGCTAAGTACTGGCGATACAAAGTGAGACAAAAGACAGTCCCTACTCTCAAGAAGCTTATAGTTTAACAGGGGAGACATTGAGCAGAGATGCATAGGAAGCAAGCTATATGTAGAACATAGAGGAACTCATTAATAGAGAAAAGGCACTGGAATTAAGAGGTATTGGAGAAGGTTTACTATGGAAGATGGGATTTTGGTTGGACCTTACTGGACATCAGGGAGGTCAGTAGTTGGAGCAGAGGAGGGAGAGCATTTTCAGGCATGGGAGACAGCCATTGAAAGTGCCCAGAGATTAGAAGTGTCTTGTTTGTACAACAGCCAGAAGGCCAGTGTCTCTGGATGGAAGAGTACGGTATAAGAAGACTGGAAAGGTAAGAGGAGACCCAGGCAATAAAGGGCTTTGAACTGTGAACCAATGATTTTGTATTTGATTCTGGAGATGATAGGGAACTGCTGGAATTTATTGAGCTGGGGAAGTGGCCCTTACAGATCTGCATTTTAAGAAAATGGCTTTAAGGGGCTGAGTGGAAGGCTAATACAAATCCTTGTTGACTAACTGACTTCACCTGCTCCATCTCACTGGTTCCATGCTCCAAGCCTTTTCCATGTGCTTAGAACCTGCTAAAGTTTGCACTCCACTTGGCAAGCTTTTGAGAATCCAGCAACACTCCCACATTGCATGATAAGCCATAGAAAGTAGGGTTTTAGCAGAAGGTTAAGTAAAGTCAAATTGCTTGTGTTACAGTTATTGATGGTTGGTTGTGAAGGAATGGGAAATGTGCTTTGGAACTTATAAAAAGGGCTGATAAGTTGGGATGGATTGAATAGTCACCAAGTTCTGGTAATTTTTCTTTGGAAGTATATCTCACTCCTCTGTCCCTTCCTTTCCATTACCTTGGCTAGCATCCTAGTTGGGCCCCAGTCATGTATTCTTTAATCCATCTCACATGTGCCTGCCAGGTTAATCTTCCTAAAATAGTGTTCTCATTTTTGTTGGTGGAAGTTATCTACAGGGAGATTTTTAGAGGTTTTGAATGGGGGGGGGGGGGGGGGGGGGCGGAGCTGCTCCAGGTCCTTGAGAAGACTTACAAGGCAGATGAAATTTGTTGTAGGGATTCTCCTCACCTCTCTTTCTGCCACGTTTCCCCACAGTGAGTTACTCTTATAAGAGAGGTTTTTTTTTAAAGGAAAAGAACAAAATCAATAAAACTGATTAATACATTTAAAAAAAAAAAACTGATGATGTCTTCATTGTACACACCTGTGCACCCCCACTTGTGCGAAGGAGCTATGTGGAAGAGAGGGAGAGGAAGGAGGAGAACTTATCTATTCAGTCAGATTTTAAATACCTTTATAAGAAGGACTTCTGAGTGCGAAGCATTGAGCTTTACACAAATTATACATCATTTGGTTGGAGGGGGAATAATACTACTTTCCACCATCTCCATCCACCACCTCTATTTTTTCTGAAATATTAATTTTTTTATTATTTGGGGCAGTATCTGCCACCAAAAAGCTGTATCCTGTTAGGATCCCACAACATCAGACATCATTTTTAATAGGAAAACTAATGTTTCTTTATACTATGAAAGGAAAGCATGTTTTATGTTTTTGAAATTCCAGTTCTGCTAACAAGTATCCTCTTCTCCTTCACAGTAATTGACCCAGTGAAGTAGAATTAAATGTCAAAGTACTAAAATAGCAGGGCAGGGGGGAAACTTTTTGAATTTTTTTTTTTAATTTCAAGATCTGGTGGCAGTTCTTTTTAGTATTAACATGTGACTTTTGTTCCAGTATTAGCTGTTTCGAAAATTTTTTGTAATTCTTTCAGTTTTCTTTTCCTTGTCCACATGATGGAACTATTTAGAGGTTTTGTTATCAAATAATATAGGAAGGTTTTTGTCTAATGCTTGTAAAATTCGGTGACTTAAAATTATTTAGACTCCCAGAGGAGGAAAAGAAACTACTTAGAAACTTAATTCTATAAAAAGGGGATATTTGAAATGATAGAGCATGAAGAATAGCTATTTTTAAAAAATAAGTATTAAGTGTATCTGAACCAATAATAGAGAAAGAAGTTTTTTTCTGTTTTCCTAACAGCCAGTCTAGGAGTGTAGCATTAATAACTTGCCTTAATCATGCTGACATTCCACATTTTCATAAGGCTTGGTGTACTTTGTTCACTGAATTTTTAATTTCATCAAATTGTTGATATACAAAAAGAGAACTACTCATGTTGTCTTACAATCATCATATATATGGAAAGTTGAGCTCCCAGGAGCCTCCTTCAGCCCATCTATCCCCTTGCATCTGAAAATCAATAGTGAAAACAGCACAGGAATATGCCTGTTCCGAACTAATAATATTTGGAAACTGGCAGGTGAAAGATGAAATGGCTGAGGAAATAGGTTCAATCTTCTGAGTATTTCACTTAATTAAGAGCAGGCTAGTCACTACCATGATTACTGCAATGAAAATGTTAATAAAATGAGGATCTATTGCTGAGACTTGAAAGAAGAGCATCCCTGAAGCATTGTATCTGTCATTACTCCTCCCAATTACAAAAATAAAACTCTCCTGTGGAACAAAAATAAGAGCAGTCAGTTCACGCATTGGCCTTACTTTGAAATGTATGTGGGTTTGTTTTTCAAGGAATCACACTTTACGTTTTAAAGTACAAAGAAAGTTGACATTTATGTAGTGCTTTCTGACTGAGAAAGTGGTTGCATTGAAGCACCTTTCCCTGTTTTTCAAGTGAGGAAGCAACAGCACAGATTAAGTTTAGACTTCTTCCAGTTAGTATCAGAACTGATGCTTGAACCCAGGTCTTCTGACCTCAAATCTAGGGTTTTTTCCTGCTGTATACTTGGCTACCTCTGTTTGGTACTCCTGATCCCATGAATCATTTAGCTACAAGATATAAATTAGAGATTTACTTTTAGAGGATTGTGAGTTTATTTTTAATCTGTGCTGTCATCTCAAAGTAATTAATAAACATTCCTTATTAAATAGAGCATGGGTTTGGTCATGAATTCCTGATGCAAAATATTTTCAATTAAGAGAAATCTCTTCAGTTTGCCAGGTGTAAAACTAGAGTTTCTTCGGGGTATTTTCATTTTCCAGTGGTTTCATACTGCAGGGCAGTTTTGGTCTCAAGGTACAAGGCTAGATTGGGCTTCCTTGCTGAATAGGGTAACTGAAGGAGAGAATCCTTTTTTTTAATAGCCAGTTTGTGATAGACAATCCCAAGGAAACTCAGCCTAGTGTGCTGGGCATCTCTGAGGGGGGTTGGGAATTGGATGATTTTTTTAGCGAAGCCTAAATTTTCAAGGTACATTATTAGATTGTGAGACATTAACCTTAGATTATCCTTAATATCTCCTAAACAGTTCAGCCAACCATCTAGAAGTTAGTGAGGAAACATGAGGCAGGAAAGGCAACTCAGAGAACAGCATATATTCATCATTTTATCCCAAGTCTCTTCAAATCTGAACCTAAGGTTGCATTGTTAGACATTCTAAGTTTAGACTAACTTGAGGTATTTTTCAATTTGAACAGCATGAATTACATTTAAATATGTTCATCTAATTGTGGAATGCTTTGAAGAGCTGGAATTATTCCTGTCCTTTCCTTGAAGATAAATTCCAGAACCTTCATTTATACTTTGATCTATTTTCCTTTTCATTTCAATGATTCACAAACTAAACTGGAAAAAAGTCTCAGTCCCACTGAGCTGAGAGGTAGGGGCCAAGTTCATTGCTTATACCTTTTATTAGTGTGTGAGGCAGAGCATCACCATTATTATCCCCATTTTACAGATGAGGAAACTGAGGCAGGTGGAAGTTAAGTGACTTGCCCAGGGTCACACAACTCCTGAGTGTCATGTGGGATTTGAATGCATGTCTTCCTGACTCCAGGCCCAGACAGAATTCAAATAACTAGGTCCATACAGAATATCTCTAAAGTGTTGGAAGGGCTGGCATATGTAACCAGCAAGCCATCATCAGTGACTTCTGAGAGATGGTGAAGAGTGAGAGGATTGAAGTCGACAGAACACACAGACTGGTGAAGTTGATTGGATTCTTCACAAAATTTGTATTTAAAGCTTTAGCAAAACTCTTGGCAGTCTCATGTCATTGTGGGAAAAGCAGAGAATATGAACTTTAGGTAAACAGTGCCTACAGAGAGATGTGTGCTTAGCCCTGGGCTGTTTGTCAGTTATTTGCTTACAGGTTTAACATGCACGTCACATTTGCAGATAAATCAAAAGTGGAAAAAACAGCTAACATTTTGGATAACAGAAAGGGGCCAGAACATGAGGTTGTATCTTAATATGACATAAAAGGAATAAACATAAAAATATTTTAAAAATCAATTTCACAGGGATAAAGTGTGGCTAGTAAGCACTTCATTTGATTAACAGCTGGGGTTTTTATTAGACTATAAGCTCAGTGAGTTAGCAGTATTCTATGGCAGCTCAGAAAACTAATGCAGTCTTGGTTACATTGAAAAAAATCAGGTGAAACTGTTGTTGTAGGCTGGCCTAGTCAGGCCTAAGGGGGCATACCACAGATGTATTGTATACAGATCTGAGGGCCATGTGTTAGGAAGGAGAGTGGTAAGTTGGAACATGTTCATGCTGGAGAACCGGAAATTTAGCATGAAGTGATTCAGAAGAACATGAGAGCTGTTTTCAAAAATAGGAAGGTTCTACTTGATTCTGAAGGACAAAACTAGACGCAGTGAATGTTAGGCATTTAAAAGCTTGCTTATTGATCAGTTGACTAATTGGGAGTTGCAAAAAGAACTTAATGTAAAGGAAAACTTCTTTCCAGTTAGAGCTGTCTGAAAGCTGAATGGGCTGCCTCAAGCTTTCTGGAAATTTGGACTTTGCCTCTGCATCTCCTGGTCTTTGATAGAGGCATTTGTGTTTTATATTGCTGGGAAAGGAGACAAGGAAAGACTAGAGAAGGAGCGGTTGGAGAGATAGAAGGGGTGAACTAGGCCCAGTACAATGGCTCCTAATGCAGAGAGAAGAAAAGGTGGAGTGAGCAGTGATGCAAGTGATCCCCAAAGTTCGTACTTGTCTTTGGAATAATGCTTTGTTCATTTGATGTAGTTTACATTATCTAAAAATTCACAAAACTTGAAAATAATTCAGCCACACTGACAACCCATTGCAGGCAAAATATGAAAGTTTAGTAGACCACTTCCATCTCAACTTCTTAATGACCTTGAGCAGCACCCCTAATTGAAGAAGGCATCCTCCCCTCCTAAAGCTTATTTTCCGTCTGATTGGTACTTCTACCTATTTGATGTCTGGCTGCATTGGATAATAAAAGTCAACAGTATATGACAGAAAATCAACAAAAAGTTGAAAGGAAGGTTTGCCTAGATAAGGCACAGTTTATATTTGTTTTAGAAAAAAAGTGGCTTCAGTTTTTGATAAGTGGAAAATTATATTTGGAAAGTTACTTTAGACATAATCTATAAAGTACTCAGGATTTTACTTTTCCCAGTTTTTTGGTTGACTCTTCTAATAGGACTCTTCTAAATATGTTGCCTTTGTTCAGTGTTAGAGCTTACGGTGCTTTTTGGTATCTATTTTTGTGAATGTGACTGTAGCTTGACCAAGGTGTGGAAATAATGTGGGAAGTTGTTGTTATCATTGGTATTTTCATTGCTAGAATAAACTCAGGACACAATTCAGTTATGTTCCCAGGCTTTCATATGTATAATCTTAGTATTGTTATACTGGACTCTTCACTTTCCCTCATCTCCTATCAGTGGCCAGGTCTTGCTGTTTCTACTTGCCCCTCTCAGCACCCAAACAGCCAACACCTCAGTTCGTGTCATCATCACTGCTAGACTAGACTGTGCAACAGCCTCCTAATGGGCCTCCCTGCCTCCAGGCTTTTCCCTGCTAGTCCATCCTAGATACTGCTGCAAAAGCAGGTTCCTTAAGTTTACATCTGACTGTGTGACTTCCTTCTTGGGTAATTTCAGTGACTTCCTACAGCTTCAAGGATAAAATAGAAAACCTTCTGTTAAGTTTCTCCTTCCAGCCTCATTGGACATCACTCTACCTCCCACACTCTGCATATATATGAGATGCTGTGTCTCCCATCTCCCTGCCTTTGTTTGTACTTCCTGTCCCACATGCCTGTAATGCACTCCTTTGGCTTAATAAATTTCTTCTCCTTTAAAATACAGCTCAGACACCATCTTCTTCAGGAAGCCTTTCCTGGTCCTCCCAGCTGGTGTTTCAAAATCCCTCATTTTTAACTAGTATATATTTGTATATATCACTTTTTACTTACCCCATATATATTTATGTACATCCTTATTGTTTCCTCCATTAGAATGTAAGCATCTGACAGGGCTTGTTTCATTCTTTGTACTTGTTTCCCCAGTGACTAGCATATAGTAGGTGCTTAATAAATACTTGTCGATTGATTGTTCAAAAAAGATCACAGATATTCTTTGTCCTTTTCAAAGTCATGCTGTAAAAGGTATCCACTGCAAAGAGTAGACGCTGGGAAAGCTGTAAGTGTAGTTCCTCTGTTTTTGTTAGCCTCCAACCAAATGAGCCTTATATTTATTTCTGAAGTATGACATTATATACATCTGTAACAAAAAGGTAATAATTGAATGTTTTTTGTAAACATTTTATAACATTTCAGTTTGAGCTGACATGAAGGATTAAAAGTTTTAGCTCATGAATATTGTAATTACATAATATATTAGAAATAAAGTTCAAATGGATTCTTACGTTACAACCTTAACTATAGTTAACCAAAGTAAATACTATGATAATTCCTAAGAATTCTCCCACCTATGTGTCAGGAATGTTAAGTGCTTTCTCTGAAGGTATTTGGGGATCTAGTAAATGTTGAGGGCTTTGGGTGAGTGGTTCTTGAAATTATCTAAGCAGTGACTGAGTATGTCTTAAAATTCCAAAGATGACAGGTAGAACATTTCCTTTTCCTCTAACTTGGTATGGAAGTAAAGCATAGGGAATATATTATTATGGATTCAAATGAAGAAAATGAATCTTACCCCTCTCATGGTTAGCGTTATTATGTAGTACTTCAAACATTCTGATTCTTTGAACCACTTTATGTACCACTGACTGCTACTGTGTCTTTCACAATGATGAACATTGCTAAATGTCTCTTTCTGGAAAAATTTTGTTTATTTGTTTAAAACCAGTAGCTGTTGAATTTGGCATATGAAGATTTTTACAGCAGAAAGTAATGTCTCATTTGAGGTTAGAGAAGCACTTAGACATTTGTCCTTTGCTATATTTGATGAAACATAATTCAGTATCCATAATTAAAGAAATACAACAGGAAGTTAAAATGATGCATTTCTAGCAGGGTCAATAGCTTTGCCTATGCAAGCATAAAAGAAGCATCCTTTTTTTCCCATCCAGTGGCAGTTGTTAATAAGATCAAGATTTAGGGCTGGGTAGGAATTTGTGAATATCTGATCCACCCACCTTGCAGATGAGAAAACAGACATGTAGAGGTTGTTATTTTCTGAGGGTCACATAGTAAACGTCAGAGTTGCAGTTGGCACTAGAATTCTATTTATTGACATTATCTATACATATATAAAGTGGTATGTTAAAAAAAGCTTAAATTGCTGAAAGTTAGGTGTGTCATAAATAATTGCTATTGGTTCCAGCAATTGTCAGCTCAAGAGTAAAGGGACGATACTTCGAAGAGTTTATTTTACTTAGCAACCAATTCGTTGTCTACTGTTTTGCTACTGAATGCATGTTCACATGCCTCCAAAATGTAACTGCAGCCAGCTGGACTCAACTGAATATTTCATAGACCTACCTAACCATTCTAAAACATCAGTTCATTTGCCTATATCATAATGTTAAGGATATTTGAAACGTAAAAGGGCATCCTCTTGGTTCTTACAACAGTTAACATTTCCTTCGTAGTAGCAAATTGGATTCTCAGAAGTTCTTAAATTTGGGCAGTTGTAAAATCTCAAGGTTGTTAGGGACCTCAGAAATCATTTAGTTCAATCCACATCTGAAAGGGGATCCATCTCCTTTATATGATCTGGCCATCCTTTTCATTCCAATTTGGGATAGTTCTGATAAGGACTTAACACCACCCTCAACATCATTTTGACTTCTTCTATTTGGAACTAAGTAGACCAAGTCTGAGCCTTCTTCCAAGTGACAACCCTTCAGATAATTGAAAAAAGCCATCATGCCCCTGCCCCGTAGGCTTCTATTCTCCAAGCTACATATCCTTACACTCTGCAATCCATTTTCATAGCATAATCTCAGCAGTTTGCAGCATCTTGTTTGCTCTTCTGGATCTTCTTTAACTTATTTATCAGTTTTCCTTCATAAAGTGCGCTGAACTCAGTACTCCATTTGTAGTGTAGCCAGGACAGAAGATAGACCTGTCACCTCCTCAGTTTTGAACAACTGTGCCTTAGAATGCATTCTAAGGTTCCATTACTTTTTTAGCTGCCATTTCACATTGTGGATTCACCAAGCTTGCAATTTGCTAAAATCTCCATAACTTTTTAGATAAACTCTGCTATTCACAGAATGTTAATCTCTCCCTCCCAGTTTTGTGTAGTTTATAAGCATGCCTTTATCTACTATTGATTTAAAAAAAAGCAGCAGTGAAAAGATCATTGGAGTTGGAATTAGAAGAGCCACATGTGTAACATTGAGCAGGTCCCTTACACTCTTGGGCTAAAGGTTTCTTCAGTGAAGGACATGGAGAAGAAAACTTTAAGCCCTCTCTGACTCTAAATCCTTTCATCCCATGTTAAACAGCACAAGACCAAAGACAGATCCCCAAAGCATCCAATCTGAGACCTTCCTCCAGTGAGGTATCAAACTACTCACTACTGTTCCTTAATCCAGCCATTCTATCAGTTCCAAATTGTCGTAACATTACTTTCAATCTTGTAGCTCTCTAACTTGACCATAAAGATAGCAAAAATCAAGGAAAACTATGTCTGGACCCTGTACGGTTACTCTAATTTCCTTTTCAGAATCCCTCTGTGTTGTGAGAATTAGGTTCAAAGTAGCCATTCCTTATGGTTCACTTTTTGTAGGATGAGGGCAAGCGAAACATGTATTAAGTGTTTCCAGCTTTTGGTAGAAGGACTAGAGCTTCCACAGGTGTTCCAATCATTGAGATTTTCAAGTTCACCATCACTCTATTCCATCTTAGCAGTCTTGTGACTTGTTTTCTGAACTCTTGCTTCTTCCTTTTTTTTTCAGGTGTTCTGTGGAATATGCACATTCCAAATAAACATAAATAATAATATTTTTGTTTCTTCCTCTCCTGATTTTCCCCAAAATCCCCTCTGTTGTGTTGTATCTTCTTTAATGTGGGACAAATAATTTCCTTTATTTTCCAGCCTTTGTAAAAGTAGGAAATACTCATTCAGAAATGACCGTTATATAATAAAGACAACACAAAACATTCACACCGCATTTAAATCTTAGAACAAAGATTTGTTCTGTGAAGTTTTGATTCAGTCAGTCCACACTTAAGGACCTAGAGAATACTACACGTGGCCTCAAAGCCCACCCCTGTACTTTGGAGTAAGTTTAGAGTAAGGGAATGGGAACAAGTCATTTCTGGGCTGCAGTTTTCTTCACTGGTAAAATGAGGATGTTCAAAGTAGATGACATCTGGCATGCTTTCCAGATCAAAGAATTTTAGATTCTTTACCCAAAATCTAGTCCTCAGTATGAAATCTCAACCCTTATTTAAATTAATATTTCCATTTATTTTTAAATGTATGTTGCAGCTGTAAGCTATTAAACTCTTTAAATTTTAATATATTTCAGTTATTTTTTAAGATATCAAAGATTTCTAGAAACTAAAAGGTATAACCATTAATAATTGTACTATAAAGAAATACTTAGTCACTTCATCCTTTTTTTAACACTATATACTAAAAACAGATATACAGATAACTCAATTTCACTCACAGAATTCATATAATTCATAAGAGCAATGTAATAGCAAATATGTTTACAAAAAATACTGAGATGAAATGTTATAATTTATAGGTTGGTACTTATCAAAATATAGATATGAAATTTCAAATCTTTAAGAACTAGAAAAATCATTTAAAATTGGGGGGACACATTATGTAACAAATTTTAAGGAAAAATGTCACATCAGCATTAAGCCTCATTTCTTCAGTTGAAGTTCAACATAATCTTACTTTTTCTACCTGTTTTTGAAGGATAGAGCCAAAAGTTAATATGGAGTACTTCTCAGTATTCACCAAACAAAATCAAAAATTCACTTTTTACTTTTTACTTTATTTGAAGACTGATCTTTTTTTTTCAGGTTTGACTTCACAAAGAGCATTTCTTACAAATTTGGAAGCAACTCTTACCCAGTTTGGCAGCTGTTTTTTTGTCTGTAATTTCTTTGACTCTCTTCATATATATTCTTATTCTGTCTGTAATTTCTTTGACTCTCTTCATATATATTCTTATTCTGTCTGTTTCCTGCTTTACTAGATGTTCCTTGGGATTAACTCCTCGAGTGGCCTAATAAACCCACAACGCTGAATTCAGTGCGTAAGCAGAAACTAAATGTAGCTTGGCTTGTTCAAGTGGTTGCAACTTTTGTAATAACTCATTTCCAGAAACTGACATCATAGTCTTTAGCATTTCATCTACAGAAGGAAGGGAATTCCCAAATGCTAACAGATAGTCATGAATTTCTGTTGGAGTCTTCTCCACTAATATCTTCCTCTGCCGTGCTAACTCATCCGGTACTTACTCCTCCAGAGGACTCTATCTTCTTAATAAACTGTCCTGTCTGCAAGCATCTCCACCTCTCCCCTCTCTCCGAGGCAGCCTTTTCCTGTACATCAGAGATACAAGTTAAAAGCTAGTGGTTGAATTGTAATCTGCAGTTAATTTTCTGTTTTCATTATTCTGTGTAGTCGTCATTTTATACATACAGGGATATGTGTGTATTTATTTGTGAGCAGGGGCAAAGTGTTGTGGAAAGAGTACTTGCCTGGTTTCAAGAGGCCTAGCTTTAACCCTGACTGTTTACTTGCTGTGAGATCTTGGTTGAATCACTTTAACAAGCTCTAAGTTTGCTCTGGGACCCTGCTCTGGCAGATTGGAGATTGCTCTTTGTATTGCCTCCCTGCTGGATCCCTTTTATTTGTTTGCCTGATTTTCTGCTCTTTTCACCTCCTTCTTGTATTAGGTCTCATGACTTTGCATTGCCATTTCTTGTTTAATCTCTTTGAGTGTGTTTTTTTTATCCATTTGAATATTTGGTGATATTTTCTTAGTTTTCTTTTTCTTATCTTCCGCTTTTCATACTTTTTTGGACTTGAATTTTCTTGCATGATTTTTAACCTTTTGGCTTCTTTTTGATGTTTTTATTTTTGATATTTTGGTTTTTTTGGCAGGAATACTTGGGGAGACTGCCTCCTTCCTTGCTAAGCCCTATCCCTCTCGAGACTCTTGGATTTTCTAAGAAGAGAGTTTTTAAAATCTTAAAGCATTTTACAAATTTGAACTTCTACCATTATTTTACCTTGTAAAAGTATACACCAGAGTTGTCAAGAATGGAACTTAAAATTCTAATTCTTTATGGAAGAAACATTGAATTTCAAGAGTACTACTTTAAAAACAACCATTATTTTGATCATCAAGAAATTTTTTTGATTATTTAATTTGACCAACATTAATCTAACTGCCTTGTAATAGCTATTCTTTTGTTATTTTCCTTTAGAGAGCAGCGTTTCTATTGGCATCTGAAGCTCCTGTTTCCTCAGAGTCAGGCTGAATATGTGGAAAAAGGGTATGTATGGTATTATCTGTGCCTCAATGAAATCATTTCATTGGACAGAAGCCCTATTCATTAGAATGGATATAAGATTTCTTAGATCCTTATTTCCCTGAAGAACAGAATTTTTAAGCTCACAGGAATCGTAAAGAAAAGA
Organism: Bettongia penicillata ogilbyi; assembly: GCA_023548195.1. Lineage (NCBI taxonomy): Eukaryota > Metazoa > Chordata > Mammalia > Diprotodontia > Potoroidae > Bettongia > Bettongia penicillata. The sequence continues at coordinate 6,247,276 of JAJHZJ010000213.1, forward strand.
TTGTTTAGCCGCACCCCATTTGACACACAAGGAAACTCAAATCTTTAGAAAATTAGCAACCCACACAAATGTTTAATTTGTTGGACTTTTGTCAGTGTGTGAGGATCATACAGTTAGGGGCAGAGCAGAATTTTAGAGCTAGAGGTGATGTTAGAAGTTAACTTTCATTATGAAAGTTAATGAAGAGACAAATTTTACTTTCATTTGTATATTTATATAGGCACTGGCAATAAATGATGATATTTGTACGCACACACACATAAAATACCAGCCATCTTACAAGGATGGTGCTCTCCTTATGAAGAGCAGAGTCTGGATTTACTCCCTTCGGTTGCTTTGAGAAGAGTGCCCGAAATGTGCCGTGACCACAGGGTTTTGATTCCCTTCAGATTGTCCATCTGGGCTTCCGGGAAGTTCTTTGAACTTCTTTTCTCTAAAGTGAACGTTATACCAAAAATAAGGAAAGGGCATAAATATTTTTTTTTGTCTGTGGTGGAATAAATACATATAAATGATCAAGAAATATTTTATGTATTATTTCAGAACACTTGTTTTATTGAGCAGCTTTGTGGTTTGAAATTATATATGTGAACAAGTTGGAAAACTGGTAATACTTTATGGATAAAATTTCTTTTTTCTGACTTACACAGTTGGAGTGGTTAAACTTTTTGTCTTTTTTTAGCCTCCATCAAACTTTTTTTTTCCTTCACTCAGCTAATTCCATTATTTTCTTGTGCAAGTGTATATTAAAAGGAACTTTATATTTTCATAATTTGATTATAGTAAAATTCTCAAGATGTTTTATAAGAGGTTATTAAGTATGTCCAAGAAATCTTGTAAGCATTTTAAAAAATTTTTGTTTAAGAGTGTTTAGGGAAAGCATATATATTGAATGGAAGTACATCAGATTTTTTTTTTAAAAAAGTAAATCAAAATGCAGTGGATCCATTTGGTTTTACACTTAACATCTTCAGTAGAGAAGCAGAAATTTAATTCTTCTCTTTTCTGTCTTTGGTAAGGGTTCCCGGTGATAAGAAGCTTCATGAAATCTTAAGAACCTACATTGATCCTGAAAAATCTGATCCTGTAATTCGTCAGAGGTATACTTTTAAAATCTTATAGCTTTCTGAAGATGGATTATGGACATTAATGGTTTCTAAACCACTCTCCAATAATTTACAATTTTATCACCTTCACATTTCAAATTTCATACCGTAATTTCACTTTTGATATAATTCAGTCATCAGTATTATCTGTTTCATAGTAATTCAGACTGTTTTCATTAATATTATGTAATAGAAATTGTGCTATTTGTAAACAAACTTAGTGCTTGAAAATTAGTTACTATATCATAAATGCAAATTGAAAATGCTTTGTTAGGCTTATCCTAATTTTGTGTAAGAGCGCTGAAAGATTTCTTCAAGGACGGTTCTATCTCGTAGAGAAACTTTCATTTTAATTTCATCTTGCCCACTTGGAATGTAAATAAATGTATGGTGTGACTCTAGGGAAACTTGAGGTAAAGGTTTAGACTGGCTATACTTTGAAGTATCTGGTGCAGTCCCAATTTGCAGTTCATTTTTCTCCTCTCCCAAAGCTGAGCCACAGGAATACCAACTTCTGTATCAATACATTTGGGAGTGTATTCTTACCTTTGTGTTATTAAGAGTTTTCACATACTTGTCTGTAAGAAATATGTTGTATTTTTGGTAAATTACTTGCAAGTACTAGCTAGCCCTGGGAAGTTAAATGAAATTTAAAAACTAAATGAAAATGACAGTCAGATTAGCTTAACTGGGTGAAACAGATATTTTCAGATGAAGATACTTAATGGAAAAATGAAGGGGGAAAATGAGGATTGGGGAGTTCTCTCTCACATCTAGGTTGGAAAATGTCTAACCCTTTTGTTGTATCTGTCTTGAGGGACAATAAGAAATCGAATTTGCATTTCTTTTGTTGTCACAGAATGTTACTAATTAAGGACTATGTGTATTTCAGGTTAAAAGCTTATGTCTTTTCTGAGAGTGGCATACAAATTTTAATGAAGATTGAAAATATGCAGCACAACTTAGTCAGGTAAAGCTGTTCTCCTCATTCCCAGCTTGACTTTCAAACACTAACCAAGTAATTGATGTTGTTAGAACCTTTCTTATATCTTGCTATTTGACTTTTTCAATATTATATCACATAAACTTCACAAAGTTCAAATTTTTAAATGAACCTAAAGAAAACAAAAGACCTAAGAAAATAAGAGGCAGAAATAAAGTTCGATATCAAAACTTTGCTTTAAGAAGCTAGCCTTTCAGCTTTAGAAGATAAGTCATAAATTGTTTTTGGATGTCATAAAACTGCTCCTTTGCCAGATTAAAGGCAGGTGGGGAATTACCTTCCATTTCGAAGTGTGAATAATTTTTAAAAAATAACATCACCATTAGCAGTTACTCTTAGAATTTTTTTGTTCCTTTAGAATTTTAATTTAAAATTGATTGATTCTTGATATTTTGTAACAAATATCATTGAAATTTAGCTTCCTTGGTTGCAACCCAGGAAACCCTTAATACATTAGATTTCCAAGTACCATACCATTTAATTTAGTTAAAAAATATTAACTGTTGAAAGATACAGTTATTCAAATCCATTAGAATCAGTTCCTATTTGAATAAGTACATCATAACTATAATAATTATATGGAATGATTGACAGTAATAGTGTGTGTGTGTGTGTACGTGTACGTGTACGTAGAACTTTACATGTTTTGTCTCATTTGATCTTTAGAATTATGATTTGAGAGAAGTAAGAACTACATATTTCTGTGGAATTTTTAGGGAATCTAAAATTCCAGCAACTTGAGAGCAGTGGGATCATAATGGGAAGACAGCCTGAAAAGTCTGGAGACCTGCTTTAATCCTGGCTCTGTCTGTGTGTTAAGGATGGAGCAGATGGAAACTTGAATGCTTCTGTCTCTTCCTCTCCCTTAAGTGGCTTGGAAAAGTCCTTTCTAGAGTGAATGTTGTAAGCAGTTGAGTCAGGGATGCTATTCAGATGCCAACTTTATGTGAGACACTATTTGTAAAGAGCTTAGCAAAGTACATAGTAGGCACTTAATAAATATTTGTTCTCTTCTCTTACCCTTAAAAAAGAGTGGACGTTAGAGAGAGGCACATTAAAGACATGACTTCTAAAAATGATAGCTATCCAGTTACTTGGTTGGTAGAATATTCACTTGAGGCCCAAAAAACATTTATTAAATACCTGCTGTGTGCTAGGCATTGGTACAAAGAAAGGTAAAAGATAGGCCCTGCACTTAAGGAACTCAGTCTGTTAGACAACTTGCAAATAGCTATGCACAGGCAAGTTGTATACAGGATAAATGGGGGAAAATCAGCACAGTGAAGGCACAAGATTAAAAGGGATCAGGAGAGACTACTTACAGGAGGTGGGATTTTAGCTGGGATATGAAGAAAACCAGGAGACAGATGAGAAGGAAGGTAATTTTAGGGCAGGAGGACAGTCAGTGAAAGCGTCTCACGTGAGAAGCATCAAGGTCAAGGTCACTGGATTGCAGAATGTGTTGGGAAAGGAAGGAAGACTGAATAGGCAGAAGGCACCAGGCTACAAAGGGTCTTAAATGTCAAACAAAAGTTGCCTGTTTGATTCTGTAAGTGATAGGGAACCGCTGCAGGTTATTGGCGGGGAGGGTAGCAGGGTGCCAGATGAACAGAAGTTATGGAGGAATGCCAGCCGGCACTCTGCAGCCGTAGTCGAGGCGTGCGGGAATAAAGGCTGCACCGTGATGGAAGTAGCATTACAAGAGAGAAGGGACTGTATATGACAGACGTGGTGGTGAAATCTCTACCTGTCTCAGTGGCTCAGTGCCCTATATAGCACGCCAGCTGTACAAATTAAATTGGCGGGAGTTTTCCCAGCATACTATGATACTTTGGGAAGTTATATCCAATTATACATCTATACCTCTGTGTACACATGTACTCACACGTAATTTTAATTAGAAGAATTTTAAAGCCATGGTAATTTGAAAATCTTTTATTTATGTTTAGACCAAAATTAGCATTTGGATAATAGTATTCAGAATTACAGTTTTAACATAAAATTAAAGATAATTATGTTCAGAGGGATTATTCTAATGCGTAAGATTTGTACCTCCTATTTTTAAAATAAGAATCATAAGAGGATTTTAATATTTCCTTAAACATGTTTGCTGGGAATTTATAGCTTTGTGGATTGTTTGATCTTAAAAGAATTCTAGAATTCTGAGCATTCCATTGACTACAAATTAAGTCTTTTACCAGGCATTTGATTTTTTAAAATTTCTATAGACTACCTTTTGGGGCTGGTTTATCAGTAGCATCTCACTTAGTGCCTGGGGCATATAATCCATGCTTAAGAAATACCTATTGCTTGATTAAATGAACTAATCATTTTGGCTGATCCATACACAGAGCTGCCAAATTCTATTTATACTGATTCTGTTTGTTATCCAAAATGAAAATTTGCTCTTAAAATAAATTATGAAACTCTTCCTTCACCAAGAAAATTGTCAGAAATATTTCAGACCCGTTTCATGTTCTTTACATTTGTTTTGCTTCCCAGATCCTTCTAAATAGTTAAGATTTCATGATGACTTAACCTTTAGCTGTTGTTGCCTGGATGTTTCTAAATTCTTCTTTCTTTATTAGAACATTATTTTCTGAATGAATAGCCTTTTGGTCCTAATCCTTTATATTGGGTTCACTTTTGCAACGAGTTTACATGGTGAAGTTGTACATAATTTATGCTAAGGAATAGATAATGTGTTGCCAACATATGCCATGTTAAGCCATACAGCTCCTTTTGTTTGCATGTTGTTTTCCCCGTTAGATTATAGCCTTCTTGAGGGCAAGGACTATCTTTTGCCTCTTTGTATCCTCAGCACTTCAAACAGTGCCTAATACATAGTAGGTGCTTAGTCAATATTGATTTGCAGATAGCTAACAGATAGACTCCCTTTTGGTGTGTATGCTTTACAGTGTTAGTATGTGGCCTTGCTTGAGTCCCCTGACGTTTTGGAACCTGTATTTTTGTAAAATAAGGGATTTAGGTTAGGCGGTTTGTGTTCTGCAATATCCTTTTTTGGCTAGAATTTGAATTATTTGTTGAATGTTAGAATTAAAATCACAAAATTTCAGAGTTGGGAGGGACCCAAGTGCCCTTCTCACCCACCCTGTACCTATTATTCCCCCTTTTCTACATTGTTTCATGAGGAGATGCAAGGAGACTGGCCCTTCTCCTTGCCCAAGACCAAGTCTCTAGTTGTGTCTTTGGTCTCACCTCCAATTTTCTTTAGCAGGATGCCCCATCCTGCCTTCTCTGTCTGTGTGTCCTTCCTCCTCCCCCAACCCCTTTAATTTACTGCCACCTTTCCTGGTACCTGTAGAGTTCTTGTCCCTCATTTGAGTACACCGTCCTTTCAGGCCATCATACCACATCTCGGCTGTCTTTCCCAGACAAACCGTAGGCAAAGCTGATCATTCTTGCTCTGTCCACCTCATCCTCTTTTTCTCTTCTCATCTGGTTTGCATCCTAGCCTCCAGCTTCATCCCTCAACTGAAATGAAACTGCCCTCTCCAGAGTCACCAGTGATCTCTTTTATCACTAAATTGGGGGTCTTTTTTTCCCCACCTTCATCCTTCTCAACCTCTCTACAAAATTTGACATTATTTTCCACCCTTCCCTGGATTCTCTCTTGATTCTCTTCCTATCTATCTGATTGTTTCTTCTCAGGGTCCTTTGCTGGCTCATCCTGTTTAACTGGGTGAACCCTTACTCCCCTCCCCTGCAGACTTTGTCCCCGCCCCTTTTCTCTCTACCCTTTCTCTCAGTGAACTCCTCAGGTCTCATGGGTTCAGTTATCTTTTATGCCTGTGACTCCCAGGTTGATAATAACCAACCCTATTCTTAGCCTCTGGTCCTGGCTTACCAGCTCGCTAGTAAGCATTTTAAGCCACATGTTCCATAGGGAGACAAGGTGAGAAAAGGCCTGAATTTGGAGTCAGAAGTCCTGGGTCCCAGCTTACAACCTGTGTAACTTCCAGTAAGTCGTCTGACCTTCGAGACTTGAGTTTTCTCATCTGTCCAATGAGGTTGATTAAGTGTCATCTGAGGTCCCTTACAGTTCCAAATCCGTGATCATATATTTGAAACAGAAGTTATTATCTTTCTTCTCCATCGCCTCCTACTTCCTAACTTTTTCCCAAGGGTACCACCATCTCCAGAGTCTCACAGGCTCAGAGATCAAGGTGTGATCAAGGTGTCTTCAGCTCCTTGCTCTCTTTTGCATATGTCCAGTCTCTTGTCAGTTTCTATCCCTGTGGCGTCTCTGTTCCCCTTCTCTTCACATAATCTGCCCACCCCCCACTCTAGTCTAGCCCCTGTCACCTTTTGCTGGACTGTTGCTAAGTGGTCTTCTTCCCTGAGGTGCTTCCTCGCAATCCATTCTTCACATGACTGTCAAAGTGATTTTCCTAAAGCATGGAGGTGTGACCATGTCCCTCCCTAGCTTAATAAATGTTAGTAGTTCCCTTCTACCTCTAAAATAAAAGCTTTCAGGCTTATTATTACTCTCCTTCTTGCACTCTTGTAAGTCCAGCCAAAGTGGCCTTCTGGTCATTCCTCCACATGACATTCTATCTTCTGACTCCATCCCATTAGTATATCCATGCCTTGAATGCATGCCCTCCCCACCACCTTCTCTCTAGAATTCCGGTAGTTCAGATGCCACCAGGCCTTTCATTCTGACAGCTCACTTCACACTTGTATCCCATCCCCAGGGAGCTTGTCGTTAGCTTTGTATATTCTTGAAATTCAAGCAGTTGGTCAAATATAATCTCCTTAAGGTCAAGAAGTATTTGGGGGTTTTGTGTAAGTATGTTTGTGCCTCCAGAGTCCAGCACAGTGCCTACTACATAGTAAGATGTTTATAAAGCTTGTTAGTTTATATGAAGAATTTTCTCTATAGCATGCCTGAGGAATCCAGTCTTTGCTTGAAGCCCACTCACTCCAAGGAAAACCCATTCCTCTCTTGACTCACTCTAACTTAAGGAAATTGTTCTTCATGGCAGGCCTGAATTTTCTTCTTTAGCTTCATCCCTTGCTCCTGGTTCTGCCTTCTGAGGCAGAAAAGAACATGAATCTCCCTACCTATGGTAGCTCTTCAAATAATTGATTGATTAATTATATGTCCTCTGGGTCTCCCCTTCTGTAGTATAAGCATCTCCAAGTCCTTCAGACTATCTTCCCATAGCATAATTTAAACCTTTCAAAATCAAAGTTTCTTTCCTCTGGAAGTTCACAAGATTATTAGTGTCCCTTCTAAAATATGACATCTAGAACTGAATATAAAATTTCAGTTGTGCTTTGTTTAGGACAGAGTGTAACCATCATTTTATTCCTGGAATCTCTGCCTCTAAAATTTTAATGTAGCCTAAAGTCACATTAATTTCGTTGTCTGCCATGTCACACTGTTGACCCAGGGAGTTTGTCTAGCTAGTACCCCACCCTATGTAGGCCGTCTGGCCCAGGTGCCTGGTACACGACACAATCAGTTAGCTGTTAGTTTGTCTCAACAGAGTGCATGTAAAATTGTGTCCACTTGTGATATTAAGTCAAATTTTTTCTTTCCATCATTCATTTTTTTGTGCCAGTGCCCATTATGAAAAATTAGGTCATAAGGACAAATATGAAGAAACAAGAAAACAAACACTAAGTGCTGTGTATAGTAAGAAGTGCAGTAAAAGATTGGTAGCTTTGGAGGTTGACTTGCTTTTGAATATCGACTCTTCTCCTTCCTCCCCTTATCACTTAATTACTTAACTTCCCCATAGCTTCAGTTTCTGTGAGAGTCTGTCTAGATCAGGAGGGCTTAACCTTTTTGTGGATCCCTTTGGCAGACCTCTTCTCCAAATATATCAATTAATTTAGATTTTTCTCTTTAAGTTTTAAAGCATACTTCTATGAAAAAAAATAAAGTTTGTGCAAAAAAATTTTTATAAGAAAAAGGATAAATTTTTAAGAAGGTAAAAGTATTACTCTGATATCTGCCCATTTGCAGCTTCGAATGAAAAATGGTACTTCTTAGATATACTTGTTAATTTGGAATTATTTTGTCTTCATCTTAACCTAAAAAGAACTTTAGAAATTTTGAAAATCAATATTATTTAAATGATAATGGTATAATATTAAATCTCCTACAGAACGTTAAAAGAATTCCAAGATTTAACTCTAAGCACAGTATTAACTACTCTCAAATGCCTTCTCCTTATATAAACAGAGAGTATGCTACAGGCTTCTGTGCAGACTTCTGGAGCTTAACTTTGTGTGATGAGGAATCAGTTTAGTAATCAAAAGCAAGCCACTGTTTTTTAGATCTCATTTACATTATTTTTCCTTATTTCACTTTTGGAATTGCTTTGGTGTCATTCCCCATAATCAGTCCACAAGCAGTCACTAAGTACTTACGAGGTCAAGAAGAAATACACTTAGGTAAAAACAGTCATGTTCAACTCCATTAGAAATCAACGAATCTAAAGGTTTTTCTTGGGCCCTTGCTACAGCCTGACACTGTTGGGGGTATAAAGTAGAACTACTTCAAGGAACTCAGCATATAATGGAAGTCATCATAGGAGGACAAAGCTAACCTGCAGCAATTAGAACATAATTAGGTGCTCAGCTGTATTTAATTGGCTAGTTTGGCCATGTTGTAGAATGTTTGGAGGGCAATAATAGGAAATAAATCTGGAACAGTAGGTTATGGTCAGATTGTGGAGGGTTTTAAATGCTGGGTGGTCATGAGGTTCCTGCTGCAAAAGATGTCTCAGCATGGGAATGCGGGGACCAGAGCTGTGCCAGCTTGTGGAGAGTGAAGAGGGTGGGGGTAGAGATACCCATCAGAGGCTGGCTTGCTCATCTAGGAGAGGCTTTAAGGATGTGAGCTTGGGCAGAGGCACAAGATGGAGTTAGAGGGTGGGGGGTCATGTCTTGTCTTTGAGCTGGCCCTTGTGATCTTGGGCATGTCATCATCTTCACCATGAAAGGGTCAGGCCTCTGGAGTCACTTCTCAGGCTAAATTCGTGGTTCTGTACGAAAAGGAGAGGAATATATTGGAGAGATGGTGAGGAGTTAAGAGACACCAGTGGCCATCTAAACAGGCCCAAGAAGTGGTCATCCAGTCTCTGCTTGAAGACTCCCAAAAGTTCCAAAAAGGGAGGAGAACCTTTGTGAATATTGTGAATCCTATTTAGCATCTGGTTGGGATATGAGGGAGAGACAAATGAAAGATCGCTCTGAAGTTGCATACTTGTGTGGCTGGAGGGATAAAAACTACCTAAACAAAAATAGGAAAATTTATAGGCAAAGCAGACTTAGGGGGAAATAAATGGTGTAGCTAACAAGAATAAGGAAATGGTGACCCTGTGCTTTCACTACCCTCTTGTGCTGGCCAGGCCACTCACAAAAGACTTTTGTCCAGTTTTGGGCACCACATTTTAGAAAGATACTGATGATCTGAAAAGAATCAGAGGAAGACAGAATGTCATATGAATGTTGTTTGAAGAAATTAGAAATTTTTAGCATAGGGAAGAGAGGATTGGGGCAGATCTAGCTGTCTTTGAATACATGAAAGACTCATGTGAAAGAGGGATTTGATTTTCTCTGCTTGGTGAAAGAAAGATAGTACAAAGAGACAGATTTAGGCTTTTGTAAGGAAAACCTTTTTAACAATTAGAGCTATCCCAAAGTGAAATATGTTGCCTCAAGAAGTGAAGTGGTAGGTTCCTCCTCTTTGAATGTCTTCAAGGAAAAGATAGATGACAGCTTATGGGTGCAGATTAGCCTAGGTATCCAGTCACTAGCCTATTCTTTTATCCCATTCTAGTTTTAATTAGTTATTTATGCACTACATTTATTTATACTACTACAAAATAGCCCCTGAAGATTGAAACTGAACTGAGCGGTCTGACACCTTTACCTTCCCGGGGGCTTGCTGGTGTAGGCACTCAGAATTGGAAGGTGAGGTATCTTAGACAACTACCTCGAGACTCCTAGAAATGCCAAGCTTGGATAAAGAAATATGTCTTACATTTCCTCTTAAAGTTTTTTTTACTTCAGTATCTCTCTCAGTATTTAAATGATTATCTCCAGTTTATAAAGCAGATTGTCAAGTGTCTAAATGTTTTTTAAGGCTGATTTTTTTAGCACTAGCTTTTTGCAAGCCCAAAGGAGAAAATACTGATTTAAATAACAACTGCACATGTGGTTCTAGTTTCAGGTATATTGAGACGAGGCCACAGGTAATGAGTCAGAAGTATTTAGTTGAGTTTTTCCTGTGTTAAAAATTGAGATACAGCAAAAAGCGAATTCTTTGCTCTCCCCTACTGGAATTGTCAATACTTGCTAGTTTCTATTAGTGATCAGGTCTAACAGTTTAAGTCTTAAGTCACAAAATAATAGGCTTCAAAATAATAAAGTATTCAATGTAACCATACTTTATCCACTTTCAAAGATTTAAACTTACCTGGCATTGGTTGGTTCATTTTCTGTTTGTGTGTGAGATTCTGGAATTGACAAAGTCTGAAAGGAAATGTTTCACAGTTACGACTGAGTGAGCTGCCTGATAGGTAGCTACAGTTTTTTGGAGTTGACATGGATGAAGAGTTTTCACAAAAGAAGTACATGTTTCGGAATTAACAGGGTTTGAACTGACCAGCATCCATTCACATAAAGGAGGGCACTCCTGTGTGGAATAGGCTGAACGTAGAAAAACATTCTTGAAAATGTTTCTATGGGCAACACTGTCAGTTTACCTCTCAATGGTATCTGGAGTTCAGCTGATTGGCACAGCTGTAAACAGACAGAGTTATTGAAGTATCGGTTGTAAAAACCTGGAAGAAATTTTACATTGGAAAAGTGGGAAGCTAAGGTAGAGCCTAAAGTGACATAATAAGTATAGCAAATTTTAGAACTTTAGAGCTTTTTATTCCCATACAAATTACTCTATAAACATGCTTTTGTTATCAGTTAAGTATGTGCACTGTAAGACCAGAGTTGAAAAAATTCTCTCCAACTACTAGAGCTAGTAAGTTGTGAAAATTGGTTGTTACTTGAGATGTTTTCATTTCTGCTTCCTGACCTCTGCTCCTCCCAGGCCTGGCCCCTGGAAATGGTCTGTCAGGTCTGGGGAGTCTTCCTAGCAATTCAGTTCAACCACCATTTATTAAGGTTTTTTTTTTTTGTCATTTACTAATTGTTACTATATGCACATGCTGTAAATAAGGGGAAATAATAAAGTTCCTACATTTGTGGAGCTAACTAATCCCACTCAGAACTTTGTCAAAGCACTTATAATCCATAGCCATGTATTTTATCACTGTATTTTATTCTGATCAAACAATCTGAAGTGGAAATAGGCATGAGACAGCAAGAAAACTGACTTGAGTGCATTGAAGAACATTGGAGAGTAATTAGATTGTAGAGGATGTCAAGTAACAGCATGGGGAGTGTGGCCTTTCTCAGCAGGCAAAGGAAATTATTATGGATTCACAGAATCTGAGATTTGAGAAGGCACCTCCATGGCCATCTAGTCTAGCACATACATAAAAGGAATCCCCACTATAAAGAAAAACAATAAGACATCATCTGTCTTCTGCTTGAAGACCCCCCAAGATCTCTTTCTCTCTCTCCCTTACACACACACACACACACACACACACACACACACACACAAATATGGTATTGGAGCTTAGTCTTGAAGGAGTAAAGTGCCCTTGCTCATCTATCCTCTTCAACTTAGTAGTGATGATAGTCAAGTTGGGCAGGGGGTATTAGGTGGTTTTTTAAACCATCTATAAATATTCATTTGTTAATCAATACCTTATATGTGAGATTCTTGCCAGTGACCTACTACTTGCCAGTTGACATGCTGCTGGATGAACTGAGTCATCAATTGAATATTCATATCCTATGTTAAACCAGAAGGCAAGATGAAATCAGTGTCATCTGGAGGAGCATCTCTCAGGTTCTTCTGGGAAAAGCAAATAAAAGAAATTGGCAGAGTTTCTTTTCTGCTTTTAGAGACAAAAATAAACATCATTTCTCAGACACTTCATCTTCTCATATTTCAGCATGTGCAAAAAGACCACCATGAAGTTAATTGCAGCTTATGTACCAACATCTGTTTTGAAGGATAAGGAGGTAGAAAAATTGTATAAAGAATTTAGTAAGATCCAGCAGGTTCAATGAGCATATACTTGAATAGGACGTTAAAGCAAAGGTGGGCATAGAAGAATACAGTAGAGCCATTTAGAATTCAGTGTTTTAGAAAATGTGGCTCAGAATTGAGAAAGAAAAGAGGCTTAAACACTGTTAACTCACTTGTATGTCATAAACATTTTTTGGTAAGAAAATAGAATAACCTCAAAATGTGTATGTGATGTGACTATAGAAGGTTAGATCATATAAAAAATTAAAAGATAACAAGAAAGGTAATTTGGCTCTGGCTGGGGAAAAGGTTCTTCACCAAAGAATAGAGGGGATTGATAAATAGAAAACAATTCTGAATACATAAAACTTAAAAAGATTTACCTGATACCAAATTTTTATCAGCTTTCACCAGCATAAGGCTTATCTCTGAGATATGTAGGTACTAATACAAATACAGAAGAACTAGATGCCATTTTCCAATTATAAGTCAGTGTCCAAAGGTCAAAAGATATGTATAAAAGAGTTAAAAGAACTACGTAGGATGAATGAATAGAAATCATGTTCCAAATAATTAATTGTAAGAGAAATAAAGAGTAAAGTAGTTTGTAGTTTTCATCTTCTATCCTACAAATTGGCAGATAGCCCCCCCAGTAGGAGCAGTCAATGTTGGAGGACTCTGGAAAGGCAAGCACATGGATGCACAGTTGGAGGAGCTGTAGATTGGTCTAATCATTCTGGATATTTAGATTTAACTTAGGTTATAATTTGTAATTCCACTCATGGTCCTGTGCCCCCAAGGAGGCCACAGGCAACTCTCTTTGGTAGGAGGAAACTAGAAACAAAGTATAGGAAATGGTTGAAAAACTGTAGTCTGTGCATGTGATGGAACATTACTGTTCTGAAAGAAGCAAGGAAAGTGAGATGTTCACAGTAATGGAGAAATTGAGAAAATTAGTGCAAAGAGAAATAAGCAAAACCAAAGATATTTTATATAATGTTTACAACAGTTTAAATGAAAAGATCATTAAATGATGCTGACCTTTGAGGAACTTAAAAAATCATTCATTGTATGGAGAAAAAAGAATGAAACGCCTCTCTCTTCTCAGCTAAAAAGCCTGGGGAATACCGTATACATTGTCACATTTGGTTAGTGTATCAAATATTTTTGCTTAATTGTTTCTCTTTGATATGAGGGAGGATACTGGGGAATGGGCACAGAAATGACTGAGGTATAATTAACAAAAGGCATTTCTAAGACATCAAAAATAAAATGAATATATCTGGGTGAAAAAGAGAGATGAGAGGGATTGGCCATAGTAAGCACCAAATAATATTGAAAAACAAATTGACTTACCAAATAGAAAACAACTAGCTACCAATTTGTTAACTTTGAGCCAACTGTATAAATAAATGTACCTTTAGGTAACTCATCTGAATAAGTTCAAAGTCAATAATAAGTTGGAACAATTGAAAACAAGAGAAGGACAAGACATGAAACTACAGCAATTCTCATATTACCTCTTAAAATATATTCTGTTGCTTCTTAAAAATGCTTAAAACAGCTTAAAAAAAGCTGTTGCTTCTTAAAAAAAAAAACTTACTATTTCATACAGCAGACTGAAGGTACTTCCTCTCTTCCCCCAAGTCTTCTTTATTAAGGATCTATGTTTCTACTCAGACTTGGTGAATGTATAAATGTACATGGAATAATCTTCAGGAGAGAAGACTGGTGATAAGGAAAACCTCTCCTTGAGTCTTTGAAAGAAATTTAAAATTCTCGAAAAATGAGGCTTAGGCTCAGGGGTCCAGCCTTGGCCAAGGCCAAATGCATTTTCTAGGGAAAAGTGAGAAAGTCAGTTAGGTTAGAGTGAAAAGTATTCACAGGGAGATAATGGGTAATCAGCCTGGGAACGGTTTTATATTCCAACCCAAGGAGTTTATCATTCCAGAGGTATTTGGGAGCCACTGAAGATACTTGAGCAGGAGATACATGGTCAACCTTGTGTGTGAGGTAACCTTTGTTGGCTGATATTTTAACTATTTAGATTTGTATGATATTTCCTACCAGTATAACCACATATATACAGCCTAACTTAGTGAGTAGAAAGTAGTCTTAGAATTAGGATGCCCTGAGTTCAGGTCTCATCTCTCTCACATCTTACTCTGTGATCCTCCGTAAGCTCTCTAATACTAAGTGGTAGAAAAGGTGCTGATTTACATTGCTAGAAGTTTCTCACTAGGAGATCCCTACTGATGAAATCACAGATCCTTCCCCCAACCCCTGCAAAAAAAAGGTGCTAGTAAGATATACACAAGGTATGTTTTAGGGGCCCTGGTAATAAGGACCTGAGAATAGAAATGTTATAACTGAGAAAAGATAAAAATCTGAACATAGAACTGAGAAAAAATAAAATTAAGATAATTTAAGAGAATAGATAAAACTATAAAAAAGCTGTGTGAAATCTTTCTGTAATATCCCATCTGTGTATTAGGTGCCTCATGGGATTCACTCAACAAGTTGAATGGAGTATGTAATTCTCATTCATCTATAATAACCCTAAGTAGAGAGAAATGGAAGCTAACGCCAGCACAGGTTTGTATCAGAACACGTCCCCTAAAATCTGTTAGAGAATCATGGTTAGCCATATTATGATGAGTATTAGTTTATGTAACAGAAACAGTGAAAGGAAATGAAAGTATACAGAAAATTTGTTGAGATTCAGAAACCCAATCATTCCAAGAACAATTAAGCATGAATATGGAAGGAATCTAGGAAACAGACCAGAACTGCAAGTGTTTGAAGGTTTTTGCAACAATTCTTTATCAGTGACAATGGAGATAGCACCATTGGACTATCCCCAGTGTATTATTGGAGAACGTAGAAATCACGCAAATGAAAATGAGGCATAGGTTCAAGCGTATGAAAGGATTGATTTACAGATATCAGAAAGAGAAGAAGGTAAATAATAGAGAAGGTGATGGATATCCTTACTGCGTAAAGAGACAATGGAAGAGTTCTCCTTTCCCATCTCTGTAATACACACTCAGTGAGAAGTACATGTGTTTATTACCTCCAGTCATGCTTCTGTAAAATGCTTTTCTATAGCAGAACACATAAGTCACATAGTCTGATGGAGAGTGTAGAAAAAAACAGGATTCTTGCTATTTACTGTTTGTTAACTATATAAAAACTTTTTTCAATATAAAACCTCATCACCTTCAAAGTTCTTTTCTAACAGAGTATCTCACAAGTTTACATCAAATTTTCCAAAATTCTTTAAAGTATATAACAATATTAGAAGTATTATAGTCGGTTGTAATTTATAGTTTTCTGTCATATACTCTTCATGATCCCATTTGGGGTTTTCTTGCAAAGACACTGGAATGGTTTCCTTCTCCAGCTCATTGTACTGATGAGAAAACCAAGACAAACAAGGTAAAATGACTTGCCCAGGGTGACACAGCAAGTATCTGAGGCCAGTTTTGAACTCAGGAAGATGAGTTTTCCTGCTTTCAGGCCTATTGCTCTATGCACTTTGGCACCACCTAGTTGCTCTATCAAAGTCAAGCAAGGCATAAAAAAGGGAGACAGCCCACAGCAAGTATCTGAGGCCAGTTTTGAACTCAGGAAGGAGTCTTCCTGCTTTCAGGCCTATTGCTCTATGCACTTTGGCACCACCTAGTTGCTCTATCAAAGTCAAGCAAGGCATTAAAAAGGGAGACAGCCTTTCCAATTGTATTTGTATTCACTGTACAAGACATTTTGTCTAGTAAAGAGTACACATGAAAGAGGGATTTCCTATGGATTAGTAGTTCTTAACCTGTGAACTTTTAAAATATATTTCAATAACTACTTCAGTATAATTGGGCAGACTTTTATAATGTTACATATTTTACTTTATGCATTTAAAAAGATTCTGAGAAGAGAGTGATGGACTTCATCAGACCAGTGGGCTCTATGCAAAAAGGAAAAAAACCCGTGGGGTAGCTAAGTGGTGCTGTGGATAGAACACCCGCACTGGAGTCAGGAGGACCTGAGTTCAAATGTGACCTCAGACACTTGACACTTAACTTACTAGGTGTGTGACCCTGGACAAATCTCTTAACCCCAATTGCCTTGTCAAAACAAAAGAAATAAAGTCTCTGACATAAGAAAGGTTTTTAAAAAACACTGTTAGAGATTATGAGTTCCTCCAGTGCAAACTGACGTTGTGCTGTTTGCATCCCTCCCTAAAACATTGTGCAGCCTCCTAAACAAAGTCCAGAATCATTCAAAAGTTTTTGACTGTACTATCAACACAGGAAAAAAACAAGTGGGTTAAGAATGCTGATTGTCCAAATGAGGTTATAGTCACTTGTACAGATAACCCATTTAATAGATCTGTCAGTACCTCAGTCTTGGACAGATGCTTCCGGTCAACCATGGGCTGTTCTGAGAAGTGTAGCAAAGGAATCAACTTGGTGAATCTGAATCATTTGGGAAACCGATAAGTGCTTTTACTGTCCCCACCTTCTTCCTGAAATAAAGGTCCATCTTTTGAACACCGGCATTCCTCCAGAGATTTTGTGTGACTGGAAATCATGCAATAAATACCACAGAATCCAAAGAGTCAGAGTTCTTATGTGTCACCCAAAGGGCAAGAGAAGAGGTACATGATAGTTCTAAAGAGCCTTCAGTATATTCTAAGAAGCTCATTGTGCACAAGTAGCAATATAAAGGAAATAATTAATCATAGGGGGAGAGGATTATGGATAGAAAATCAGGTAGCAAGATTGATGTGCTGTATTGGTATTTGTCATGTTGAATCTAGAGGAAGGTCCTCAGTAAGTAGGTTTTATAGGAGCATCTGGATGAAAAGACTCATGGATGATGAGTGGGTTATAATTTGCACCTTTGAGGGGGCACGACTCACTTTTATTTAACTATAAGCTTATTGAATATTAAAGAAGCAACAGTAAGGAGCAGGCTTGGGAATGAGTAAAGATGAGAAACATAATGTACCGATGTGCTACAGACCATTAGGAAACGTTTTTGAAAGAATTCGTGGTGACCTGGCCTCGTCATTTCAGTATTCATCAAATCACATTTTTTTTGTATGAAAATTTTATCTTTTTTTTAATATATTTATTTTATTTATTTATAATGCTCTACAATCACTACCATAAAACTTAGATTTTTTTCCCCCTTACCTACCTCCCATCATCTCCTTCCCTCCCCAAGATGGCATACCATTCTATATAGGATCTACACATATGTTCCTATTGAATACATTTTCATTATAGTCATGCCGTGTAGAAGAACTAAAATAAATGGGAGAAATCATATAACAAACCAAAACACAATACACACACACACACACACACACACGTGCACACTCATACACAAAAATTATTTGCTACGTTCTGCAATTGAATTCCATAGTTCTTTCTCTGAATGTGGAAGGCATTTTGCCTTAGACCATTGAGAATTTTTTTTTTTTAATGTCCTTGCATTGCTATGAAGATCCAAGTCTACCAGAAAAAACTCTCACACACTGTAGTGGTTGCTATGCACAAAATTCTCCTGGTTCTGCTCCTTTGACTTAGCATCAGATCATGTAAGTCTTTCCAGGCCTCTCTGAAGTCTTCCTGTTCATCATTTCTTATGGCACAATAGTACTCCATTACATTCATATACCATAATTTATTCAGCCGTTCCCCAATTGGTGGGCATCCCCTTGATTTCCAGTTTTTGGCCGCTACAAAGAGTGCTGCTATAAATATTTTTGTACATGTGGGACCCTTTCCCATTTTTATGATCTCTTGGGGATACAGTCCCAGAAGCAATATTGCTGGGTCAAAGGGTATGCACATTTTTGTAGCCCTTTGGGCAGAGTTCCAAACCGCTCTCCAGAATGGTTGGATGAGCTCACAGCTCCACCAACAATGAATTAGTGTTCCAACTCTCCCACATCCTCTCCAACATTTATTTTTTTTATCATGTTAGCCAATCTGACAGATGTGATGTAGTACCTCAGAGTTGTTTTGATTTGCATCTCTCTAATCAAAAGTGAATCAAATCGGGGGTGGAGCCAAGATGGCGGAGTAGAAGGACGCACATTTACGAGCTCCGAGCCCACAACCCATGGAATTGAGGTAAAAGGAGATCCCCATAAATTCTGAATCTCTGCAGGGGGTGCATAAACATAGGGGAAGAGATTTCCGTTCCACTGAGCCCTGGAGAGCCGTCCCCGGGGTCCATCGCATCCCGGAAAGCGGACCCCACCCCCACCCCTGGCCGCGGCCCAAGAGGAGCTGACCCGAGCAGACTTCAGAGAGGAAAGCTCCGGGGGAAGCTCCGGCAGCCGGGAAAGTCCCTCCGCCCACAGAAGCTACAGGTCAGTAAGAAAGAAGGCTGCGATAGGGGAGGGCAGCGGAGCCTCTCCGTGACTCGGGCCCCCTCGGGAGGAAGCGGCTGCGGCAGAGGCGTGGGCGGGCGGCTGAGGCGGCAACGTCCCGGGACTCAGGAATCCCCCAGCAGCAGGTAGGATCTTCAATACTGAAGGTCTTTCCAACCTGAGGGAGCCGAGCAGAGGAGACGGCCCTGCCCCCACCCTGCTCTGCTGCTGAACGCCTCTGAATAAAACCCCCAAGGGAGCTGAGCACAGCAGGCGGGGGGCCCCCCACCCCGCCTCCCCCCGCTCCGTTCCTGAAAGTCTCTGCAGAAAGCCCCTGAGAGCCCTGCCCCCACCCCTGCGCCAGAACTAAAGCTTGCCGCGGGAAAGCGCATTTGAATCTCAGAGGCCAAGCACTAGCTGGGCGGATCCAGGCGGGGGTGGAAAGGAATCTCAGAAGTCAAGTAACTGGCTGGGAAAATGCCTAGAAAGGGGAAGAAAAATAAGACTTTGGAGAGTTTTTTCCAACAAATGCAAATGATCCCGACCTTCGGATCTGATGGGGAGGACGAGAACGTATTTTTCCCATCAGGGAAAGATGTGGAGGGCGGGGCCTCAGTACCCCAGACACCCCAAGGGGGTGTTGGGTGGGCTCAGGCCTTGGAAGAGCTTAAAAAGGATTTTGAAAAGCAAGTTAGACAGGTGGAGGAAAGACTGGGAAGAGAAATGACAAAGATGCAAGAAGAGTATGAAAAAAAAGGTCAATATCTTGGTAAAGGAGACCCAAAAAAATGCTGAGGAAATTAACACCTTGAAAAATAGGCTCACTCAATTGGCAAAAGAGGTTCAAAAAGCCAATGAGGAGAAGAATGCATTCAAAAGCAGAATGAGCCAAATGGAAAAAGAGGCTCAAAAGCTCACTGAATTTAATAGTTCTCTCAAAATTAGAATGGAACAGATGGAGTCTAATGACTTTATGAGAAACCAAGAAATCACCAAACAAAACCAAAAGAACGATAAAATGGAAGAGAATGTGAAATATCTCATGGGAAAAACAACTGACCTGGAAAATAGATCAAGGAGAGACAACTTAAAAATTATGGGACTACCTGAAAGCCATGATCAAAAAAAGAGCCTAGACATCGTCTTGCATGAAATTATCAAGGAAAACTGCCCTGACATTCTAGGACCAGAGGGCAAAATAAGTATTGAAAGAATCCATCGATCACCACCTGAAAGAGATCCAAAAAGAGAAACTCCTAGGAACATTGTGGCCAAATTACAGAACTCCCAGCTCAAGGAAAAAATCTTGCAGGCAGCTAGAAAGAAACAATTCCAGTACTGTGGAAATACAATCAGGATAACACAAGATCTAGCAGCTTCTACATTAAGGGATCAAAGGGCGTGGAATAGGATATTCCAGAAGGCAAAGGAACTAGGACTCAAACCAAGAATCACCTACCCAGCTAAACTGAGTATAATACTTCAAGGGAAAATATGGTCTTTCAATGAAACAGAGGACTTTCAATCATTCTTAATGAAAAGACCAGAGCTGAAAAGAAAATTTGACCTTCAAACACAAGAATGAGAGGAAGCATGCAAAAGTAAACAGCAAGGAGAAGTATTAAGGGACTTACCAGAAATGAACTGTTTGCATTCATACAGGGAAGGACAATATTTCTAACTCTTAAAACTTTTCAGTATCTGGGTGGTTGGTGGGACCACACATACACATGTACACGCGTGCACACACATACACACATGCATTCACATGCAGAGATAGAGAGCACAGATTGAACTGAATAGGATGGGACCATACCTTAAAAGAAATTAAGGTAAATGGTGAGAGAGAAATGTAGTGAGAGGAAAGAGGGGGAAATGGAAGGGGGTAACTATATGTCATTTAAGAGGCAAGTAGGAGATGTTTTTAGTGGAGGGAAAAAGAGGAGAGCTGAGGAAAAAAAAACACAAACAAACAAACAAAAGTTTACCCTCATCACATTTGACTAAACGAAGGAGTGAAATGCACACTCATTTTGGTATGAAAACCTATCTTACAGTATAAGAAAGCGGGGGAGAAGGAGATATTGGGGGGGGATGATGGAAGGGAGGGCAAAGGGAGGAGGGAGTAATTGAAAGTCAATACTTGGGGAGGGACAGGATCAAAGGACAGAAGAGAAACAACGAGGGGCAGGTTAGGAGGGATGGCAATTCAGTTAGTCTTACACAACACGACTATCAGGGAGGTCATTTGCAAAACTACACAGATATGGCCTATAATGAATTGCCTGCTGTCCCAAAGGGAATGGGTGGGGAGGGAGGGATGGGGAGAATTTGGAACTCAAAGTTTTAGGAACAATTGTTTAGTATTGTTGTTGTAACTAGGAAAGAAGACATACAGTTAATGAGGAATAGAAAGTCATCTGGCCCTACAGGAGAAAAGAGAAGATGGAGACAAGGGAAGGGAGGCATGACAGAAGAGAGGACAGATTGGAGATAGGGAAAATTAGATTGCTTGGGATATTGGGGTGGGGGGAGGGGATAAAAGGGGAGAAAATTTGGAACCCAAAAATTTGTGAAAATGAATGTAAAAAGCCAAATAAATAAATAAATAAATAAATAAAATAAAATTTAAAAAAAAAAAGTGAATCAAATCACATTCATATAAGAACCATTTATTTCACTATTAAATCTCTGATACCTTTTCCACTTTGCAGAATGAGGCCTTTTTGTTTAAATACCTTTTGTAAAACTGTTGAACTTTTATCACATAAAGCAAGCTTCTGTCTCTTCCACACTTAGAAAACTCATATTAAGAGCTACAATAGTAGAAAAACTCTTTTTTCAATAAAAGCTTTGTTTCACCAAAAACTTACCAAGATAAACCTTGCTTAAGGTATGTCTTTTTATTTTTCGGCGTGGATAATGGTAGTTACATGAACTAAAAAAATCTAAAAGTAAAAATGATACAAATCTCTGTTTCTAATAATACTGGGACATTGTGAGTTCCAAAGATTGTCACGGAAATATTTGAACAAAATTTTCAAAGCACCATATTAGTGGAGGGGAAATGAATTGGACCTATTTCATCTGCATTCAGTTGTATTTTACATTGTTTGCATTAACAGTAAACTTGAAGGACTTTATTCTACTTTTAAGATAAATTTTCTTTTTAAAGTGTCTTCTCTTTACTCTTTAACAACTTTGCTTTAAAGTTGAATTTTTCCACTCCACTTATTTTCCAGATTCTAGTCTTTTTCATTGTTTATACAACTTAATGCCTGATACAAGTTCACCTTATTTTGAAAAACAAAATTGTTGTGAATTTTAGACACTTTTTTGCATTTGGTTCAGGAACATTATTCAGCTCAGTGTTGTGGGAGGCATATTTTTCAAGCATGTCTGATATTTGGTACATTTTGATTGATCTCATTAAAGGCAATAGGAGAAAAGATTAGAAATTCAGTTTTGCTCTTCTAAATGTTAGTTATTTTGCCCAAAATTCTATATCGAGAAATATGACTACACAGAATGAAATTTTCAATGCTGTATTTAGTAGATGAATATCTTACAGCTCTAACATTTTGCACATAAATTAATTTAGTGGAAGGGGAAACCATCTTCAGAGAGAGACCATGTAGTGCAACCACAGAGTTATATTATTCTATGGACTTAAACATAGAATGTTTAAATTTAGTTTAACACATTGAAGTGAATAGCATATAGATTCGGGATAGTAAAAGAATGAGATAAAGGTAAACCAATTCCTGAGCTTTTACAGTCATTGTAAGAATTTGGATGAGTGATGGAGATGAGGAGGGAATAATTTAATTTTGCAAATTAGAAGCAGTTGACAGTTAAATAACTTGACCAAATTCAATTTAACATGCATTTATTAAGTACTTACTATGTGCCAGGGTTTGTATTAGGTTCCGGGAATATAATGACAAAATAAAAAGGAACTTCAAGAAACTTAATCATCAGGGGGGGTCATATTTTAATAATAAATATGAAATATATACAAAGCTCCTACAAAGAGATTTCCAGTGCACTAACAAAAGTAGGGGTGGTGGTTAGGCAAAGGGTTTTGCATAGGTTTTCTCTAGGAAATAGCATTTGAACTAATTTTTTTGAAGGAAGCTTGGAATTCCATAAGAGACTAGGAACTCTGTTCTGGAGTTCTTAAGCCTCTTACGCTTATGTGAGTCAATCGTCTCTTTGAAGGGTTGTCCTGGGACTTTGTTGTATTTGCTCCTCTTTTTTCTAGAAGAAATCAAATATAAAATCTGTAAAGTTTATCAAGTCTATCATTTTCATGTGTCTTCATCCCAGGATGCTGCTATTTTCTTTTTCATTCCTGAGTACATATTTTTCTAATCTAAATTTTAATCATTTTTAAAGGTATTACGAACTGGATCCTTGTAAAAGTCTGATAGACAATTTGAAAGACAAAGTGGTGATTGAGTACCCTACATTACATGTGGTATTGAAAGGATCTAAGAATGACATGATAATCCTTGGCCAAGGTAAGTGGAAATTAACATTTAATTATACTGTACTTATATAATTCCACTAAATAAACATTAAGATACCCCCATATTAAATGATAGAAAAAAGAGTATTTTTGCTAATTTACCCTTTAATTGTCAGTAACTATTTCCAGGGAAAAAAAAGTCAGCTTTAGTGAGTTCTATTAAGTATATAGTTTTAAATCCTTTCAGCCTTTGGTTTCCTTCCCTGTGTTGTATAGAACAGTGTAGGAGTAAATAAAATGGTCTCTTTCATCTCTTTACTTAATTTAATCAATTGACTGACTTATTACTAAGTTTTGGTAGAGAAGGATCAGTCACTAACAGCAGTTTCTTTTGTTGCTTATAATTATGGTAAAGAATTTTTTTTCTAGTTAGGTGAAGCCACAAGACCAAACATTTACAAAAGTAGGGGTTCAGTGATTTCTACATTCCTGTTGAAAATTAGTTGCCCACTTCCAGACAGTGAGAGTCTATACACGGTTCTCTTCGTAACTTGTCATTTATCAGATGGGAGAATGGCTGTAGGTTACAGCTGCAGAAAACACCCTGCTTTTTATCAAGTGATGAACATAGCAATCTAGATAGGTCAGGGATGTGATGTGGTGCAAGGGTATAACCATGTGACGTGATTTTGATTTTTAAATACAGATGTAGCCTTTTCAGATAGAAAGTAATTGATAAATGAAGAATTGGATAAGTTCCAGAAGGACAGGACTTAGAGCTGGGAATGACCATACATCAAGCTCACAGGGTTAGTATACCTAGGTCTCTTCATGACTGTGCTGAGAGGCAGGCTAGCATTCAGTTGCATAAATGCATTTTAGTTGCTATTTTAGGAGTTGAAAAGCGCTGTTTAAAGTACAAAGTGAATGAATAAAGACAAAATTCTTACTGTAAATAAAATACACTTTGTCTTCTGGTGATTTAGAAGGCTATGGAGTATTTTGAAGGTATTCTAAAAAAATTAGTAAATGTCATTTTCAAATGCAAGAGGCTGTCAGCTAAAACTGCCTTGTTGTTCCTTAGGTAGCACCACCTGGTCTTACATGGTTGGTGATGTCATCTACAGTTTTAGTGCATATAGTACAAATGCTGCTGGTCTTTGTTCCTTATCACACAAACTTGTAATATTGGGAAAAAATGCTTTTTGTTAGTTACTCCTGAAACATTTTTTGAGAGTCAGGTTAGACGTTTTCTCAACATGGTTATATCAAGGAAAGAACATTAGTTCACCTTTCCTTCCATGCCTTTGAAGTACCCCACCATCCTTCAGTTTCACCTCCTAGATTCTCAAGTTTCTGACAGCATAACTCAGGGGCTTCTTCCTACATGGACCTCCCCATCATGAGCCACATTGTCTCCCTCCGGGCATTACTTGGGTTACTTTGCATCTTTCTGTGTGCGTGTTCCACATACTGTTAACTGCTCTTGTTTTGGTCTTTGTATGAGTGTGTAGGTAGTGCTTTTGATGAGTTTCTTTAAATGATTTGACTTGATGGTTACTTTTATAATTAGGCAGTAGTCCCACCTTGTTCCTTTGTCCCCTCCACTCCCCTAGAACTCTCCTGACTTAACCTGCTGACTTTATTTCTTGTTTCTACTTCCTCAGCTACCTTTGCAGTCCCACTTTTGCTCATTTGAATGCACTTTTAGAACTTACATTCTAAAATTACATTATAACTTTCATTTCATTTCTGATACTCTAGTGAGTCTGTATATCTACCTCTCTGGGTTGTTGTAAGGATCCAATGAGTTAATATTTGTAACGTCCTTCAGCATGTGTGGCACACAGAGGATGCTTAAAGAAAAGCTTGTTCCCCTCCCCTTCCTCTCTCTTACACAGGTGTTACTGTCAGCAGTGTAGATTACAGCCCACCCATTCCTGATTTTGCATGACTTGGTCCATGGCTTCCTGTGAGGGGTCTATCCCCCAGGGACCTTCCTCTCTACCTTTTAATGTTGTATGGGGGAGGGGAGGAAGTACGACTGATTGATTATCCCCCTTTTCTCGTCACATAAAAGTGTAAATAAATGTTTAACTTCTGTAATTTCCTCTCAGTATTCCCATTAAATTAAGCTTGGAATCCTTTTAAAAGGAAGATACCAGTTGCCTGTACAAAGTTCAATAAGGACTTTTTTGCTTCCCATATGCTTCATTACTTTATCCAGATTCCCACAAGATACTGCTACAGATACGAATTGCGTTATAAGCCAAACAATTTTAACAAATACTTAGGTAATTCTTACATAAACATAAGCAACCTGGGTTTCAGAATCTTAATTCTAACAAGATTTTTTCCTACAATGAATTTGAATTAAGTTACATTTTCCCTCCTGTTTGTGACACATCTTTTCTTTTGAGTTCGTAGGGAAAGATGTGTCCTTAAAATGACCCAATTTGGCAGTGTCATAACTTGGAACAAACTCTTGACTTTCCTTCATTATTAATTGCAGATCCCTAAATGTTATACTTGCTCTTATATTATGCAGTCATACTTTTGTGACTATATTATTTTATGTACCCAAAATAAATCATAACTTCAGCTTTGAATGACAAGTTTTATTTTTTAATGTTATGTAATAATTTCATTTCTTTTATTAATATGCTGCACGCCGGTCTGTCTCAATGTTGGTTTCACTGAATGCTGTACAGCACTAGCCAGTGCAAACATGTCTGTGTAAATAAACACATCACACACAGCTTCTTTTTTCACCTTGTTTAGGAATGCAGGTGAAAGTACGGCTTCCTGTAAAAATGCAAAAATAAAGGGCTGCTTTAGAAGTATACTTGAAATCTTTTGAGTCCAAGGTTGCCATTTTCTGATGGGTGTGTAAGGCTTGATTGAACTATGGGTGCTATGCTTTTAGGTTGGAAGGTTATTTATAGTAGAGGGAGCCAAAAATTTAGAAGGTTTGATTCTCAATTTGCTGGTGCTATATAAAAGCACCAGAAATAATTGTATGTTCTTCCTATATACATACCATTGTATGAGCAGTTAGAAGCTCCTTCTTTGTATGCTCTCTGAACGAGGGATTTTTGCCAGGGTGGTCTAGCTAATGGCCTAGATTTAGGAATTTGGGAGAACCAAAGACAGCATTTTCTTTGGAGAGGTTTTGGAATTCTTCCCCCTCTCCTAAGACAAAATGTTAAATTGTTGGTCTTGAATTTAAAGTACAAGGTGTCTCTCTTCAGGTTGGCTCTAGCTACAGTGGTGGGGACAGGGGGATGAAATGTGGTTCTGGGCTGGGATTCAGCAGTTTTCACACTTTGCTTCTGTTAAAATGTTTTTTATGGTTATAGATTGCCAAAACTTACTTTTGAAAAGCCTGCCTTCATTGATGGGGCAGTAGGTAAATTGGGTTTGTTGTTCCTTTTAAAGAAAATGTCTTGGTGTTTATTAGCACATGGATGAAGTTTTGCTGATTACCTTTGTTTTAGTTCAAATGAAAAATCCTCAATGTGGTGTTTTTTTCAAGGGCCTATACTTACCGAAAGTAGAACTGTTTATCATATTATTCCAAAGAAAGACCACACTTTTGCCCAGATCTAATCAGTGCAAAGGCCCAAGTGTGGCTTTCGTGTCACTCTGAAGTAAGGGAATGACAACAGAAATAACAAAGACCAAGGCAGCAATAAAGATGAAAATTAATTTTACTTGTATTTAGAAAATCTTTAAAACCTTCACTAGCCTATTTTTATGATGTGATTTAGGATATATTTTGGTGTGTGCTAATTTTTTTTCCTTTAGAGAAACATCATTTTGGGAGAAACAACCTGGATTAAAACCAATACGTGAAGTTAATCAAATTTTTGCCACTTTTAGATACAGACTGTAAGCAAGATAGAGGATAATACTGTCTTTAAGTTGGAAGGGATTTCACAAGGGTTCTGGCCCTAATTATAACCAAGGCATCACCTGTACTCTGCTGGCACGCTCAGGGGCAGGGCCTGCTTAACATACCACATGTTCTTTTAAGTTTTTCTTCCTCTGAGTCAGAGTCTTCCTCTTCATTCTCAATTTTGCATTCAATGGTCCTAGTTCTGCCCTCCAGAGCAAACCAGAAGTTTAATTCTCATTTTTATCAGATAATTCTTTTAAGTATTTGAAGATGTCTTACATCCCTCTCTTTCCCCAAACCTTCTCCTCATTTCTTTTTCACTCATCCTCTTGTAGAAGGGTTTCAAGTCCTATTTGCCATTCTGATAACCCTCCTGGATACATTTCTACGTAGCATCCCTTCTGACTTGTGTCAGCCACAGCTGGACCCAGTACCCCAGATGTGGTCCAGCTCAGGCAGCAAGCAGTGAAAGAGTCTAGAAGGAGAGAGCAGAGCACTGGGTTTGGAGTCCACAAACGCTGGTCTGGTACCCCAGCCCTGTGTGACCCTGGCCAAGTCCTTAACCTCTGTTTGCTTGAGGATAACAAGCCGCATCAGTCTCAGGGTGGTGGTGAGGATCAGATGAGATAACATGTATCACAGTACTTAGCACATAGTAGGTACTATGTAAAAATAGTGATTCCTTTCCCTTTCCTTCCCTTACTACTTTCATGACCTTGGGCAAGTCACTCTGGGCCTCATCATTTTCATGTGTAAAATCACCTCCAAGGTCCCTTGCAGCTCTGATGGTCTCCCTCGTTCCT
This sequence comes from Bettongia penicillata ogilbyi, assembly GCA_023548195.1. Taxonomy (NCBI): domain Eukaryota; kingdom Metazoa; phylum Chordata; class Mammalia; order Diprotodontia; family Potoroidae; genus Bettongia; species Bettongia penicillata. Next base: position 6,275,077 of record JAJHZJ010000213.1, read on the forward strand.
CTTAATGCAAGCTCAGGGAATAGATTCAGCCTCAGGGAATTCCAACAGGCTACTGCCCCCTCTCTCCCTCCCTCCCCCTACACGTACCATCCTTGATAAGTATAGCCATCATCCCTGTCTCTCCTAGACCCCAATTGTTAGTGTCTACTCCCTCCTTGTATTCGTTTTATTACCTGTACATGTTGTACCTTTCTTCCCAGAGAAAGAGAGAGATTTATTGGACACTTTGTACAGAGCACTGCTGAGTGCTGGGAAAAAGAAAGACAGGACATACAAGAGACCTGAAGAGAGGAGGCCATGGAGAAATAGTCCTGGGGTTAGAAGAACATGTAATCTGGAGGGCAGAGATGATTTTGTTTTGCTCTTTATCCCCAGACAAATATCTTATCCAATAAATGTTTGCTGAATTGTTTGAATTGAAATGAATTAGCTCCAGTAGCTTCCATGTACTGACTCATTCACCTTGAAATTCACCAAAGCTTAAAAGGTTTTTTGTTTTATTTTCTTTCCTGTGAATTCCTTTCAAGCTGCCCTCATTTTCCTGTGCTTTGCAGTTAACATGTTTTCTTTTTACCCCAATACAGGCAGGACCCTATTAAATTGTGTATTTGTTTATATCAGTTCACCATTCTAGCTTGTCCACCTCAATTCAGCCATTTCTTGTCATTATTTTAAGCTAAGCCTCCCAACTTTATGTCAGAGTAAAGACAATTAAAAAGAAAAGCCAGGAAACCTAAATGACCAAAGGGAAAATGAACAAGGAAAACATCATGTGTTTGAAAGTATGTGAGCCAGGCACCATATTGCACTTTGGGAATAAGAATTACAAAAGAAATAAGTCCCTACCCTTCTGAAGGAGATTACATTCATACATGGAAAGATAAAGGAGTCAAGGCCAAGAAGAGTGTTTTGATCCAGAAAGTCCCAAGGATATTTAATAAAGTTATAGGGCAGTAGTTGATAGAACCTTTCCAGAAGTAATGGTAAAATATTATTAGACCAAACTCAAATAGACACAGATATCCCTATGGGCTACATGTTGACCTCGAAAACTGCAAATTAACCTTATGTTGTATGCATTTTGATTTATTTTGTTAAATATTTTCCAGTTATATTTTAACCTGGTTTAGCCTTAAGGGCTACTGCCCTGGGCAATGAGTTTGATCCCCATGGTGTAGAGTGCCATTAATGTGAGAAAAAAAAAATTTAACTGTCCTGCTTTTCTGCAAATAAAACAAGATTAGAAAGCACCACTACCTTCTTGACTTTAAAAAAAAAAAGTCACTTTAAAATGGAGACTGTGGCACAGAGGGGCTGTCCTCTGCTCAGATATTGGGCCACCCTCAAATTGGACTCTGAAGGAGGGGGTGGGGTCGGAGCTGGAAAGGATGGCTTTTTTTTTCCCATAGTGGGACTTGGTTGCTGGAATACAACTCCAAGTAACACTTGGTAGTTGCCATCTTGCCTTTTTCCTCTTGCCCAGCATTTGTGGACTTCCACCATTATTACTCTAGCATTTATTAGGAGCTTAGGATCTAGCTAGTTTATCAAGCCCACATTTTTATGAATGCACCCTGAGCCCTCAGTTTCTTGCAAAGGACAAGAAAAAGTTAAATCTTGGAAAAATTTATTCCAACCACCCTTGCATATCCTGTATAATAATAGTGATCTATTCAATGCCGCTAGCATGGAATCATAACCACACTATGAAGTGACCATTCCTGAGTCCTCCCTGTAGTCAGGAAGGATGTTACCTCACAAAGTAATTGCCAGTTTCAGTCCCTGGGACCCTGTTTATCATGGCCAGAATGTACATCCCAGCCACTGGCAGGGGTCCGTGGCTTTTAGGGCCCAGTGTGTCCCAGAGCCCCCATTTATTGCTTTTCCCAACTCATCATTAGGGAGAAGAAAAGTAGGTCTGAGAACAGTCAGGTCAAAAACAGTGTAAATATATGACTATATATTTACTTACTTTTCCAGAGAGACATGAATCCACTGAGAGTTTTGGCAGTGAAAATCCAGCACTTTCTTCTGAGGAAGAAGGTGAAATCCAAGAGAGTTCCTGAAGAATATGCATTGGCTGTCTGCTTTGGAAAAGAGGAGCACCTTGGGTTTTGGTTTTTATCTTTTTACTTTTAATTTTAATTTTTTTTAATTACATTAAGAATTTTTTTTCTGGCCCAGTTTTCATGTGAGGTGCCTGGTCAGATGATAAGCTTTTTTTCCTTTGATCATCATAGAACAAATTTGTTCCCATTTTCATATGTTTAGTATATAAACTTTAACATTTAATATCTAACCTTTACTTAGATATTTGAAGTGTGTTGCTAACCAGTAAAAGTTCAGTTTGTAAACTACATGGTTAAAAAAATCTGGCTCCATATGGGTTCAGTTATTAATATGTACATTGATTCTGGAGCAATAATCCATTTTTCTTTTTTTTCTTTTTTTTTTTTTTTACTGCATGTGCATCTTTTCATCTTGAGGGAAGGAAAAAGCACTGTTATAATTGAGTAGATTAATCTGTAAGGTACCTAATATAATCAAATGAGGGCTTTGGTAAAATGTAACAGAATTTCTGCTGTTTGAGCCATCATTGTGCTTGTTCTCCTTAATAGGAATCTTAAGTGTTTTAATGCCATCTTCATTTCCATTACCACTATATATTTATCCCCTTTAACTTCATTAAAGTGTGTGTGAGTAATTGGATTTTTAATTTTTTTTCATTCCTAGCAATACCTGAAAAACTTGGCATTTGTACTATAGAAATGTACATATATATTTATTATATGGACACTTAAAATTTTTATCATATGGTATCTTCATAAGCCTTATGATTTCACTTGTTGGAATTGCAAAGTTTTCCTAATTTTACTGGAATTTTTTAAGTTGCGAAATGACTGTTTAGATTAAAAGATTATTACATCTGTATTGCATCTGTGTATTGAGTGGTTTTAAAAGGGAGATAAAAGGGACGTTGTTAAATTCATAGTTGTTTCAAAATTGGAAGGAGATCTAGAAAATAGTGTGGGGCCCTAGGAAGACTGAAAATATGTAAGGATTATAGAAGAATGAACTGAAAGGAAAGCATTGCAATGGCTCCTATAGTAACTGGGAAAGAGGAAATCTAGAGTATGGTGATGCTCAGTGAGTCATGATTCTTATAGACCAAGCTAACATGATAGGAAAGCTTTCTATAATCTCCTAAACGTTACATCTTAAATAGAACATATTCCTCTATCTCTCTGTTTTTGATTATCTGTCTTTCCCCTCTTCCATTATAAAAACTTCTCATTTGAAGGTCACATTGTTAGTAAGATAGCAGAGAGACAACTGAAGATTGAGATCTCAAAGAATTAATTTATGGGGAATGAATAGGTAGGCTTTAAACTAATGTGAAATTTGGCTCTACTTAGCATTGGGAATGGGACAAAACTGAGTTAAGTGAGTAGTGGAAATACCATGAAAAGAGTTAGTAAGCACAGCACAGAGACATGATTAACAGAAATGGGATAAAGTACACAAAAGGAACATGTGATCTGAATATCAGGGTGGAGAGGCATTTCCTGACAGTGAAATCTGCTGTGTTGTAGATTTATTTCCAAGAAAAGTGTTAAGAGTTCCATCCTTTGTGGAATTTAAATGTAGACTGGATAAAGCCAAAGTATTTATCCTGTACTTTCCCCTACCCAGGGGAAAGACTCCATCTGTGACCTAATGCATCTTTGCCATCCCTGATTTCTAGAATTCCATTTCTTAAACGTTCCCGCCATAGACTAGTCCTGTGAAAAGAATCCACTAACATTCTCCTCAGCCCCCTATCAGAATACACATTTATTCACTATTTGGGATTTAGAGGTGTTGGTGCAGCCCTGTGCCCTAGGTTTCAAAGGGGGTGGGAATGG